>CM038680.1:278229308-278751808 GCA_021605205.1 Aegilops longissima
AAGGGCGTGGAGGGTTCGGAGTCCGGAGAGGAGTCCGGCACCTTGGAGTCGAGGTCTTCGCAGCGACAGGATGAAGTTCGCCGATCGCCGTGAGATTAAAGCCCCGAGACGGTGTCCAACCACTCGCCCTCGATCGGGAATCCGCCCGGATTAAGGGTCGAGCGGGTTCGTGCGGCCTCCGTGGCACCGTTCGGCAGCAGAGCTAGATCATGCCCATCGAGACAAGGCGGCACGCTTGGTTGCGGCTCGAATCCGTCAAGATCAAGTCTCCGCGGATATCGGCCGATAGTTTAAACTTCCAAATCGACTCGATGGCTGGGGCGTAGCTTTCGATCCGCTCCGATGGCTGCGAATTGGCCCGCAGGCAAAGCCGCCGAATACGAAGATCTGCCCAGGAGAAAGGTCTCACCTCGACCGCGTCGTTGTTGACGATCGAAGGAGCCATCGGGCCTATCGGTGACGACACGTAGGAACTCTCAATGAAAGCACCAATGTCGGTGTCAAACCGCGGATCTCGGTAGGGGTCCCGAATCGTGCGTCTAGGCGGATGGTAACAGGAGACAAGGGACACGATGTTTTACCTGTGTTCGGCCCTCTTGATGGAGGTAAAACCCTACGCCCCGCTTGATTAATATTGATGATGTGTGTTACAAGAGTGGATCTACCACGAGATCAAAGAGGCTAAACCCTAGAAGCTAGCCTATGGTATGATTGTTGTTCGTCCTATGGACTAAAACCTCCGGTTTATATAGACACCGGATAGGGTTAGGGTTACACAGAGTCGCCATAAAGGTAGGAGATCTACATATCCGTATCGCCAAGCTTGCCTTCCACGCCAAGGAAAGTCCCATCCGGACACGGGACGAAGTCTTCAATCTTGTATCTTCATAGTCTTGGAGTCCGGCCGATGATGATAGTTCGACTATCCGGACACCCCCTAGTCCGGAACTCCCTCACCCATGTAGGCGGTAGAATTGATAGGAAAAAATAAATAAATGGGCTGAATTGTTGGGCTTGGCTCATATAGATGGCTGAACTGGATCGGGCTGGTTCTAATTAGAGACCAACTTATTTGGTCACAATTTTGCCACTTCAGCTTGCCACGCTAGATCTAATGTGGCCTGGGCAGATTGCCAGTGACCAAATAATTGGTTGTAGAATCTACGACCTTTTGGCTAGTGCCAAGAAGGTCGTTAATTTCCATTAAAGACGGTCGGCTTTTGACCATCTGTTTTTGGTCACAAAAAGGTCGCAAATGAAAAATAACGACCATTCAGCGACCAATAGTGATGGTCGCAAGTTGACATATTTCTTGTAGTAGCCTTCCGGCACTACAAAACTATTTTGTGGAGTGAGAGAAATAAAGCCAGATCATTGCATGACTTGTGTTAAGAGAAACTTGGATGAAATGAAGAGCCCTCTCCACCTTTATTTATAAGGGAAGCAATGGGTAGAGGCTTGGTGGAAAACACCAAAAAGCCCTCAGATATTTTCCCACTATTCATGAGATATTTTCCTTTAATAGTGTTTCCACTATTCATCCCACTATTCATTAGATATTTTCCCCTAATAGTGTTGCCAATTCATCCCATTGTTCATGAGATCTCTTCATGAAATATTTTTCCCCGGCCATTTTATCCAAAAAAAAATCTTGAAGGTCCAGAATATTTCCAGCACCCCCTAAACTAATTTTGGAGGCGTTCCAAAACATTTCTGGTAGGATGATTTTTTCTCTCCGAAACATTTTCGATTACTCCCAAACACTTCATGCTTTCTCTGTGAAACTTTTTCGTTTTCTCTAAAACTTTTTCCTCGACTTTCTCTTTGACTTCCTGTATAGTAATCAATAGATAGATGAACCTTAAGTGAGTGACCCTGTAGGTTCGGTGAAATATAGACATGACCATAACTCTTTCCAATCAATGATCAATAACAGAACCATGGACATCCATTTTGATCCCTATACCCACACGAATAAATATTCAAACGAATTTGTAGTTATTGAATGTTTTTCCTGTTTCTTTGTGATATGTTATAAACCTGAGGTGATATTTAGTGGCATCCTCATGAATCAACAACTTGTTCATTGTGCCAGTTTTCTTGTTACCGGTTTTGTTCTCTTTTCTCATTCCCGTGTTTCGGCATTGTTGTGATCAAATCACAATATGTCTGGTCAGACGATGATGGATACCGTGACACCGAGAGGGTCCACCAAATAAACCAACTAGCATCAACTACAAGGAGTAATCAACACTATTAGCAACCCACAGGTACCAATCTGAGGTTTTGAGACAAAGATCGGATACAAGAGATGAACTAGGGTTTGAGAGGAGATGGTGTTGGTGAAGATGTTGATGGATATTAATCCCCTCTCAATGAGAGGATCGTTGGTGATGATGATGGCTTCGATTTCCCCCTCCCGGAGGGAGTTTCCCTGGTAGAATAGCTTCGCCGGAGCCCTAGATTGGTTCTGCCCAAGTTCCGCCTCGAGACGGCGGCGCTTCGTCCCAAAAGCTTCCTTCTGATTTTTTTCTAGGTCAAAACACACCATATAGCAGAATATGGGCATCGGGGGTCTGCCAGGTGGCCCACAAGGCAGGGGGCGCGCCCAGGGGGGTAGGGCGCGCCCCCACCCTGGTGGATGGCAGGTGCCCCCCCTCTGGTGCTTTCTTCGCCCAATATTTTTTATATATTCCAAAACAATTCTCCATGAAGTTTCAGGACTTTTGGAGTTGTGCAGAATAGGTATCTAATATTTGCTCCTTTTCCAGTCCAGAATTCCAGCTGCCGGCATTCTTCCTCTTCATGTAAACCTTGTAAAAGAAGAGAGAAAATGCATAAGTATTGTAGTATAATGTGTAATAACAGCCCATAATGGAATAAATATCAATATAAAAGCATGATGCAAAATAGACGTATAACTGCCTCTTCCCCGTCCTCCTCTACTTCCCACTGATCGTCCTCCTCTTTCGGCACCACTTCTTCCACCTCCCTTCCCTTGATTTTGTCCACCCGCGGGGCCATTAAAGTTCCACAAGAGCCACATGCACCCCATTCATAGTTAGCTGGGTCGTGCACCCTGTCTCCACACTCCTCCACAACATGCCCCATCCGGCCACATAAATAACAAAAGGCTGGTATTTTCTCGTAATACACATGATACTTTTTCCTTTCCTTTATTTAGGGTTATAGGAACAAACCTGACCAAAGGAACTTGAACATCTAGAAAACTCTTGCCCTCAGAAATTTATAGGTGTTCATGGACCCTTCGCTAACAACCACCCTACTTTTTTTGCTACCTTCTCCGTCAATTCCTTCTTCTTCATCAACCTCTTTGGAACCCCCTCAATTCTTGCCCACACCGTGATTTTGTCTAGCTTGTAATCATTGACATCACTAAATCCATCGTATTCTTTGATAACAACAACTATATTGCAGAAGAGCCACGAGCCCCGATCCATCACCCTCTTCCAATCTCGCAGACACATGAACTACACTATGAAAAGATTTGCCCCTTCCGGCTTGAATTGAATCTGTTGGGCTAGTGACAATGCAGTACACATCAAATTAAAAGGTGTCAAGTGATTGAACAAACGAGTGGTGTGAACGTTGAAAATTGCCAACCAACTGACCTCCTTGATTAGGTCCTCAAGCTCTTCAGAGAAGTCTAGATCAGTCTCTTCTTCCCCGCATAAGTTTAGACCTTCGAATCTGTCCTCCAAAGTGGGCACCGGACCCCAAGTATAGTCCTTTCTATCTTCTTCTTCATGCCTTTGCTCCAAGTATTCTCTCCCCTCCGCTTCTGGCATCCCCTCCTTCCTAGCTGCCGCCGCTTCCCTCCCATCATCTCCCTTCTTACCTAATCCACCCGCTACTTCATCTTCTCCGTAACCTCCTTGCCGCCGCCACCCAGAAGAGGTGGTTTCGCCATGCACGCTTCACCTAGGGCACCCTAGATCGATGAACTCCCCCCCGCGCGTCGGCTGCGAGTTGGACGTGAGGATTTTGTGGACTCCGGCGAAAATCGCCCGAGGATAGGGAAACCCTAGAAAGCTAAGGGAAAAAACTTTGTACATTAGTTTTTTTTAGTGGAACACACACACTGGTTTAGCTCTACCACAAAGATTACAAAGGAATGAAACAACGAACAAATGAATGGGCTTTGAAAATACAACCCAGTTAGTTCGGTAGCGGACGCCAAGAGACAAATCGAAGCACCGAAGAGCAATTTTATAGATGGCGCCTTTCTTTTTTTGAGTGAATTTATAGGTGGAGCCTTAAGCGCTAAATAGAAATTGGGCAACAAATTGCATTCTTTGGAGTTTGGACCATATAAACATACAACGGCCCACCTTGCATTTAACCAAATCGTGGGCCGGTCCGCTCGTCTACGCGTGTTGCATTTCCACGTTCTCCGCGGAACGGGACCCACCACCACTAGGCATCGGCCACTCCGCCTGCCTGGTGCTGGTGGTGGGCTTCGCCCAACGCGTCGGCCGTCGGCGTCCGTGCCGATCCCACTCACTGTCGGCCATCTCCACCGAAATCCCCCACCTCCCCTCCTTGCGCCCGCCATTACTTCACCACCGCCGCGCGGGCGCATCGGCAGCTAGCGCATGGCATGGCCTCCCTCCCATACACCGCCGCCGCCTGCGCCTCCGTCAGAGCCGACCCCGCCCCGGGACTCCTCAACTACGCAGCCGTCCACTCCTGCCTCCTGCGCGCCGACCGCCGCCTCTCCCTCCCCGTCCTCGCGCTCCTCCTCCTCCTCCACTTCCGCTTCCTCGCCGTGGCCGCGGGGGCCCACTTCTCCCCCGCCGTCTCCCGTCTCGCGTCCCGCCTCCGCCTCTCCCCGTCCATGGCCGCCGTTACGCTCCTCGCGCTCGGAAACGGCGCCCCAGATGCGTTTGCTTCCGCTGCCGCGCTACGCGGCGAGGGCGGGCTGCCCCGGGCCGGGCTGGCCGCCATCCTCTCCGCGGGCGCCTTCGTGTCCGCGTTTGTCGTCGGCGCCGTCTCCCTTATCGCCGCGCCCTTCGCTGTCCCGCCGGCTTCATTCACGCGCGACGTCTTCTTATACCTTCTCGCCGCGTCGGCGCTTTTCTACATCTACCTCAGCGCCGAGATATTTCTGTGGCAGGCCGTCGGGCTCGTGCTCTTCTATGTCTTCTTCGTCGGCTTAGTGTTTTATATGGATTTGGGCGCGGCGGGAAAGGCAGTCAGCTCTGCCGAGCAGGAGACAGCGAATGGCATGAGCCGCGGGGCGATGGACTTGCCAGTCTCAGTTGAGCATCAGAAGCAACGCAAAGCTAGTTTGTGGACGGTGCTCACCAAGGTACTACTATGAACGAAGCAATAGTTTATTGTTCTATTGAATATGTCCTGAAATTTCAGTAGACTGAGACAGCATTTCAGCAATTATAGGCAATTGGTCTCTTTGGTAGCAGTGTCTTCGACAAGAAAATACTCATTTAAACTGTTGAATACTTGGTTTATTTATTTGCAACTGTTGTCAGTGGGGTGAGTTGACTTTATCCTTTTGATGATGGATTACCTTAAGCGTTTGTTCTGAACTGAGATTCTCAAGAAGAAAGAATACTAAGCACTTAGAGAAGTATTTAATCTGCTAGTTGGCCAGAAAAGTATTCATATTATAGCATGTAGTTCACTTGTAGTTTAGGATGTTGCATTCTATTTGTTTTTTGTAATATTGATAGGGTCAGCAAGTCATTTTCTTCACTCTTTCCTGCAGTGGCTTAGTTGATTCACTTGTGTATTTTGGAATGTTGCATTGTACTTATTTTTTTAGTATATAAAGGCAGTAAGTCTAGCATATCCAATCCATTACATTTGCAAAGTTGGTGAAGTTACCAAAGTAAGCATTATCATCACATAACCACTTTCTTTCACTCTTTCCTGTAGCTGCTTAGTTATTTAGGCCTCCTTTGGTTTGTAGGAATTTTGTAACTGCTAAGTTCAAAATATTGGGTTCATTACATAAAGAACATACATACTCCTGAAACTGTACAAATCCAAGCACCTTACCTAGCCACGCACCTGTGGTATGACCAAAATTAACTTTGCCAATATTGGCTGCAGCTGTTTGGATGAACTATTCAAACAATCCGTCCTGGCTGTTCGGACATTTCTGATTCATATCTATAGTTGTGAAGGGTAACTGTTGCATGGGCAGATTAGGGTTTTGTTTGGAGCATAAGCTGGGCATTGTGTTAACGTCTTTTCTGTATCTTTTCGTTTGAGAAGACTAGATTTTATTTATTTCAATGAAATCATACAGAAAGTGAACAAACAGTAAAAGTTAAAGCATATTAGTGAATTATAATCTTCATTTTTCCACTGCAGTGAGAGATAACTGAATTTGTTCTATGACCATTGCCTGGGTTTGCTCAACTGGGCAAAGGATCTGGTTGCATACAGCATGAACTAATTGGATGGTGAACATATGCCATGATGATCGATTAATATCTAAAGAAGATGATAACGGAACCACAAAGTCTAAAATTAATATCGATGGAGAACACTCAGATAGGTGGCAGCCACTGAGTTATTCAGTAATACAAGTTTCAGAAGCTATTGTGGCCTATGCTAGAATATATACCTGTATATCTTCATTGAATACCACACTGACACTGGCTTTGTTGTGCCTGGTCAGCTGCTAGCAGAAGAACTTGCTTCTTCTGTCTTAAGTAAGTTGAAGTTAGAACACCATATAACCGAAGGATACATTTTGGCAGTGAAACCTGCTATATACTCCCTCCGTTCCTAAATAATTGTCTTTCTAGAGATTTCAACAAGTGACTACATACGGAGCAAAATGAGTGAATCTACACTTTAAAACATGTCTACATACATCCGTATGTTGTAGTCCATTTGAGATGGCCAGAAAGACAAATATTTGGGAACGGAGGGAGTACATAGGAAAGATGATAAAGTGATCAAATATGAGGGACCAGGTGAAAACCTAGTGACGCCTGAATGGTTTGACTTAAAGCTATCAAGTCCTTCTCATACAGGCATTACATCCCCGTTAATAATTAAGAACATGCGGTTGATGCCATTTTCACAGAGTAATGGCTAGAGGTTGCATGCGTGTTGCAGCTTTTCTATAATCCAGCTGCACATGTATACTCAACTGTTTACTAACACGATCACTACTACAAGTTTCAGTGTATGCTTCCATTTCCTTATTCTTAACATTTGATGCCGCACACGGTTCCAAACAGTTTATTTCAATATCTTAAACATTTATATGCTTAATTGTGGAAAAGCCTTTCATTTGAACTATTTCAGTTCAAACTACTGCAAAGTGCAATGCACTTCCATACTTTGCTATGCAATGACATAAATGCAATATAACCCGACGTTTCTTTGTACTGATGTTGTAAAACTCTAGCTAATTTGACTTCTAATCTTTAGATGTAAAAAATCATAATATGGCCTAGCACGAGATTAGGAGGAATACTGCACAATAGTTTTGATGGATAATCAGATCTGAACCTTTTATGGGAAAGAGAGAAAAATAGATAGCAAGATTATGATGAATCGTGACTATATGTACTCATTCTGCAAGGTCACGCTATCGTCTATATCCTTGCCATATCTACCAGGATGTTCTTAAGCTTTACCATGCTATGGGAGACATAGAAAACATATTATAGTTTATCGTT
Organism: Aegilops longissima; assembly: GCA_021605205.1. Classification (NCBI taxonomy): domain Eukaryota; kingdom Viridiplantae; phylum Streptophyta; class Magnoliopsida; order Poales; family Poaceae; genus Aegilops; species Aegilops longissima. The sequence goes on from CM038680.1 coordinate 278,236,994, forward strand.
CCCTGGAAATCAGATACTAGAGCAGATAAAGATCTTTAACAAAATTTAATATCATTCATCCATTCTAAATGAGATAGTAACTGAGCGAACTCATGTCTTGTTGGTGATCAATAAGTGTGAGTAATTACGAAAGCTATGGCAAGTCTTCTCATTTTAGGGCAGTGTTTAACTACTCACTGTCAGGCATCAGCTATGTTTTACTCATAAGAACATGTTTATTGCTTTAGTGAAGATATTTTGCCGTTTGATCATCTGCAGACTTTCTATGTACAATAGAGCTCGTGATTGTACTTGTAACAAGAAATCGATATCCTGTTGTTGCATCTTTGAAGTACTCATTGTAATGACACTCGGTTTCTGGTTTACTTTGAGATTTGAATGGAAGCATAACTTCCTCTCTTAACCTTGGGGTTTTTTTTTTTTTCGAAACGGAGGCAAAAAAATTGCCTCATCCATTAATTAAGCAGAAGAGAATTGCCCGGTTAATTCATGATACTGATGGCTATCTATCTACCTCTGGCAGGTAACAAGAGTTTGGGATTGGCCTGTGACATTTCTTTTGAAGCTCACGATACCGTCAACGCTTCCTTCTGAATGGAACAAATTTTACGTCTGTGCAAACATCTGTCTATGCCCTCTCATACTACTATATTCTTTTAGCTCATTCATTCCATTGGATAGCCGAATAGTATTTCTTCTCCCTCAAATCCGCTTCCCCCTCTGGTCTGTTGTGCTTCTGGTTAGCTTTTGTTTGGCTCTATCCCACTTCCGTTTTGAGAAAGAATCACCAGAAACAGAAAACATTGCAAGTACCCTCATATCATTTGTAATGAGCGTCTTCTGGATCTCAACCATGGCTGGAGAGCTCCTGAACTGCCTGGCAGCAATTGGAGTTATTATGGATCTCCCTCCAGCTATACTTGGCATGACAGTCTTGGCATGGGGGAATTCTGTTGGTGATCTTGTTGCTGATGTGGCATTGGCCAAGAACGGCCAACCTACAATCGCCATTGCTGGCTGTTTTGCTGGCCCAATGTTCAACATGCTTGTTGGATTAGGAACTGCCCTAGTGATGCAGACAGCAGGAGTGTATCCCAAAGCCTTTGTACTTGAATTCCATGTTGGAATTGTTGTTGCATTTGTGTTTCTTCTTCTGAGCTTGATGGCAACCCTGTTGGTGGTAACCTGGGCCAGATTCCGGGTACCCAGATTCTGGGGCTACTGCCTAATGGGGCTCTACATATTGTTTACCATAGTGAGTATCGCCATTGCGAGCTCTTCTGGATGATATATCTTCTATATAAATAGAAGCTGATAGATTGTGTATACGGTAATTGTTTGACATTTCTGTTTTTCCAAAGCAATTGCATTTGAAAGAAGCCCTTCTTGACTTATTCTAACTGTCATGATATATGTGAGGGAGCTCTCATTCCATATTTTATGAATTGCAGAGAACACAATTCTCTGACATCATCTGTCTACTTCTACTTGGATGAGTTGTCATGACTAGGCAATCTCATCGAACACAGGACAGTTTAGTTTTCCTCACTCCCCATGTACAAGACACAGGTAAAACAGTTACAACCTCCTGTTTACTTAAATCGTAGGAAACCTTGCAAACTTCACCTGTGACCTCGATCGATCCTGAATGACAACCACATCGCTAGTCCGGCAGTCCTTGTCGTCTCAAATGTATCACCTTGTAAACTATTCCTCGTAATCTACTGTTCTACTTTACTTTGAAAATCTAGAGCATGGGTAGTTCGACTTCCTCTCCAATTTATAATTTATGATTGTGGGCAAGTTTTGTCGAGCTATTGATTATTTTCGATCTCCTTTTTTTTTTTTACTTTTTTTTAAGTTAGCAGGAGAACTGCCAAGCTACCATTTAGAAGAAGCCGATGGTTGCTCGGTTTATCGAGGGAAACCGGCTGAAAACCTGTATAAAAAATGCACCACACCTAGCAAACTAGGACCAATGCACAATAAGGAATACAAGAACGCCCAAAGGCCGATCAACACAGCACAAACGGAAAAGTACATTGTCTACAAAAACAGCATCATCGTATATCACTAGCTGTGCTCACGGCCGGCGACTTCGACTTCCCCTGAACTTCACCAAAGAGCACCAGTTAGCCCTATTGCATTAGACCGCCACAAGCATATTTGATGACCTTATCGACGCCAGAGAGAGAAGAAATATCTGACGATTGAGGAGTGAATGTGCCGCTCTGATCTCGAGAGGACGACCAACATGGCTCGTCTAATGTTGCATGCACGCCAAGTGTGCTTCGACTACCCAACAACGCCGACCAGTTTCGGACCCGAATGGACGTGCCTCCGTCACCGCAAACACCACCCGCACCTTGCCACCGCCAGCTCTAGACCAACCACTTCAATGCAATCCAAGTGCTCCGCCAAGAGGCTAAAACTTCAAAAGAAAAAAAAACCCCAATGATTCCATTGAAGAAACAACGCCAAAGGCATCGTCCATCATCAGTCCGACAAAGCGGATCTTGGTTTTCACCCGAAGAGTAGAGCTTGAGGGTGGGAGAGGTGTGAAATCTCCTCGTTGGCGCTTCCAACAAGAAAATAATACCTGTAAGTATGGTCGTCACCGGCTACGAGCAGGAATTTCTTCTGAAGATACAACACACCTAAGCCGGAACAATGCCCCGAACAAACCTGGACCACCATTAGCCGCTAGCATGCATCTGACGTACAACCAGGTGCAACGCAGCCAACACACAAAATTGTTTCTCAGATGTGCTCACAGAGATAAGATGTGAGTACATGCGTTTCATACATGTCAGTGTATGTGAGCGATTTTGATTGTATTGTGTTAAAAAAAATTGCCCGAGGACAATATCTTATTTGAGCAAGATAACACTTTTCGCCCGCCTGCTCGGGGTGGGCGAACCCTAGGGCGGGCCTCTCCTTCGCCCTCCTCCCCTCGCCGCCGCGCCGCCGTCAGCAAAGCCCGGTCGGTCTGAGCGGCGGCGGGCATCTCCTCCCGTGGGTGTGCGCCTTGGGTGCGACACCAAGGCGGGCCGGCGCGGCGCGCGTGAGGCGGGCGGCGGCGAGGCGATCGAACGCGTGGCGGCGTGTGGTTGTCTTGGCTGCGGCGGCTGCGGTCGATGAAAGCGCGGTGGTGCGTGCTTTCGGTCTGATTAGCTCGGGCGATGCCGTCGATTCTGGCGGCGGCGTCGTCGATGGTTCGCCGAAGCGCGCAGCCTTGGCGGCGCGGCCGAGGTCGCGGCTCGTCTCCCGGTGGCCTTAGGCTGCGGCGGTGAAAGGGTAGCTGCGCGCGCGCGGCTTGATGGCGAGCCCTTGCGGGGCTGCGGCGCGCGCGGGGTCTCGCCGCGACCGTCCGTGCTTTGGGCGGTCATGGTGGCTCTCGCGCCTCCGGTGGGCGGAGGCTAGGCCTTGGCAAGGTTCCCCCTTGTCCCGGTCCGGTGGTGGTGGTGGCGGTGCGTGCCGGTCGGGTATGGCGTTTTCCGACAGGCGGCGCGGGTTGGGGCGGCCCGGTGTGGCTGTTGCTCCGGCTGTGGGTGGCGGCGGCGAGGCGGCTCGGCCCTTTGGCATGGCAGCTGCCATTCGCTGCGCTGGCATCACGGCAGCTTGGCGGGTCGGTTGCGGCGGCGGCTGGGTTTCCGGCGTCGGCTCGTTTGTAGGCGGCCCGGTACGGCCTTTGATTCATCTCCACGGTGTCCGGCCGCTATCTTCGTCGTTGGTTGACCCTCCCCCAGTTGCGGTCCATCACACGTCTCGCACCCGGCAGCAGGACCAAACTCGTCTCGCGCCCGGCAGTAGGACTGACCTTGTCTCGCGCCCGGCAGCAGGACCATGCTCGTCTCGCGCCCGGCTGCAGGACCGACCTCGTCTCGCGCCCGGTGCCAAGGACGGGTCGATGGAGGCCTGTTTTGGCCGACCTGTTGGGTCTCGGCACTGGCGGGCAGCTCAGATTAGGGTAGCGGCGGGTCTCGGGTGAGGTGGTGTCAAGGTCTTGGATGCCGGGGCGGCGGCCCTGGAGCGGCTCCACGGTGCTCATGGGCAGAGCCCGTGGTTTTGGTGTTGCCCGACTGCCACGGCCGTGTGGGCGGCGTGGTAGCCGGGGTGTGGCGTTCGACGGCGGTGAATGGTGTTGGGGAACGTTGCAGAAAATTAAAATTTTTCCTACGGTTTCACCAAGATCCATCTATGAGTTCATCTAAGCAATGAGTCATGGGAGAGTGATTGCATCTACATACCACTTGCAGATCGCGTGCGGAAGCGTTCAATGGAACGGGGATGATGGAGTCGTACTCGCCGTGATTCAGATCACCGATGACCTAGTGCCGAACGGACAGCACCTCCGCGTTCAACACACGTACGGAGCGGATGACGTCTCCTCCTTCTTGATCCAGCAAGGGGGAAGGAGAGGTTGATGATGATCCAGCAGCATGACGGCGTGGTGGTGGATGCAGCAGAACTCCAGAGGCTTCGCTAAGCAACTACGGGAGGAGGAGGAGGTGTAGCGAGAGGGGGGCGCCAAGGGCTTTAGGGTGTCGCTGCCCCTCCCTCCCTCCCTTTATATAGGTGCAAGAGAGGGGGGCGCAGCCTGCCCCTTCCTCCAAGGAAGGGGTGCGGCGAAGAGGGAGGAGTCCATCCTCCCAAGGCACCCTGAGGTGCCTTCCCCTTTAGGACTCTCCTCCCCAAGTCTCCTTGGCGCATGGGCCTCTTGGGGTTGGTGCCCTTGGCCCATATAGGCCAAGGCGCACCCCACAGCCCATGTGGCCCCAGGCAGGTGGACCCCGGACCCCTTCGGCACTCCGGTACAATACCGATAAAGTCTAAACTTTTCCGGCGACCAAAATAAGACTTCCCATATATAAATCTTTACCTCCGGACCATTCGGAACTCCTCGTGACGTCCGGGATCTCATCCGGACATCAACAACATTCGGTTTGCTGCATACTCATATTCATACAACCCTAAGCGTCACCGAACCTTAAGTGTGTAGACCTTACGGGTTCGGAGACATGCGAACATGACCGAGGCGTTCTCCGGTCAATAACCAACAGCGGGATCTGGATACCCATGTTGGCTCCCACATGTTCCACGATGATCTCATCGGATGAACCACGATGTCAAGGACTCAATCGATCCCGTATACAATTCCCTTTGTCTAGCGGCATTGTACTTGCCCGAGATTCGATCGTCGGTATCCCGATACCTTGTTCAATCTCGTTACCGGCAAGTCTCTTTACTCGTTCTGTAACACATCATCCCGTGATCAACCTCTTGGTCACATTGTGCACATTATGATGATGTCCTACCGAGTGGGCCCAGAGATACCTCTCCGTTTACACGGAGTGACAAATCCCAGTCTCGATTCGTGCCAACCCAACAGACACTTTCGGAGATACCTGTAGTGCACCTTTATAGCCACCCGCGATTCGTTGTGACGTTTGGTACACCCAAAGCATTCCTACGGTGTCCGGAGTTGCACAATCTCATGGTCTAAGGAAATGATACTTGACATTAGAAAAGCATTAGCATACGAACTACGATCTTTGTGCTAGGCTTAGGATTGGGTCTTGTGCATCACATTATTCTGCTAATGATGTGATCCCGTTATCAACGACATCCAATGTCCATGGTCAGGAAACTGTAACCATCCATTGATCAACGAGCTAGTCAACTAGAGGCTTACTAGGGACATGGTGTTGTCTATGTATCCACACATGTATCTGAGTTTCCTATCAATACAATTATAGCATGGATAACAAACGATTATCATGAACAAGGAAATATAATAATAACAACCAATTTATTATTGGCTCTAGGGCATATTTCCAACAAATGGTGGCCGGGGTGAAAACCTGCTCTTTCTTCGGATGGACCGGCGGCGGCGGACTCGTTCCCTTCTTGAAGGCGTCGTCGCGACTCTCATTGCCCTTCGTGTTGCTTCGGAGGAAACTCTGATCCTTGGATCGGGCGGCGGCGGCGCTCTGGTGTCGTCCCCTCCATGAAGGCGCCGCCTTGGAGCCCACGGTTCGTCATATGTGGTTTCACCTCTTCGCGTAGTGCTAGGGATGGTGTTGCCGCGCTCAGCGCCTATGTATCTTACCTTGGGTGTGTGTGTGTTGTGTGGGCGTGAGTTTGTACTGGGTGATGTTGAACGGTGCTTGTATATAATAAAGCGGGGCAAAAGCTTTTTTCGGTAAAAAAAATGCCCAGCATACCGCCCAACTAGGACCCTGAATCGTTGGGGGCGATGTTGGGTTCTCTTGGTTGCTAGTACGCCATTGGGGATTGTCGCGACACTACTCATCATTTTAGTAGGACCAGTTGCAATACTTCCAAGTTAGACTTGTTCTTATGTCAGAAAAATCTGCGAGCATATCATTGTATGATTGCATCAAAGCTAAGAGACATCCGAGTATAGGACTGGAAAAGAGTTTAGTTGAAATACAATTGCATTCCTCAAGCTAAACTCTTGGGTGAATTGATGTCGCATGAAACTCAACATGGTTTCAGAAATACGACATTTATCTGTGCCCTGACTGTGTGAATTGATTGGTAGAGTAGTAGTAGCCGTTCTAATGGACCTCGAAGGAGAAATGCTCTGCCGAACCTTTTAATTCTCGTCAGCATCAATACTACTAGTACCTAGGAATAATCATGGAACACGATTATTTAGGACCTGGGATGGAAACTATGGGCACATACAAACGATACCATCCATGCATAGTTCCTCCCCAAGATGCTTATAGCAAATACTCTAGTCCAAGCAGTAGTACTACAACTTGCAATATTTATATTTGAAAAACGTAAGAAACCATTGGCCGGTGCGAGCTGGTGATTACAGTGACAAGATCCTTTATTGGCTTTTGCATCTTGTAATTCCTTGTATTTCCTTTGGTACCAAAAGTCGCCTTCAAGTTCAAGGTGATTGGAAGACAGAGTTTACTGAGTAATCACCTTAGGTCTGCATCTTGTCAACTTGTTGCTGCCATTGTGCGCATGTCCTTTTTATCAGACAATCAGATAAACTCTGGCAGAAGATTCAGTGCTTGTCATCATCATGACAAGGTAAGGGCTAAAAACTCTTCAGCTAAAACTACTCTTTGTTATTGCTTCCCATACGACTAATAGATAATGTGGCATGAAGCAATTCCGTCCTGACCTTTTTTGATGGCAATTTTAGTCATCCGAGGATGACAACTTTAGTTGTGAAACATGTCAACTTTCTGTTTGATGGCAAGTTTCAATTTTTTTTCTTTTCCAAATGACAATTTTAGTTATAAAAACGTCAGGGCGGTGTTACTTCGTGCCACACCACACGTGTGGCACTTGTCATTTGGGTAGATAATTATGTTCACGTCATTGCTCTCTAGTCTGAACGAAAAGAAGGGGTTATCATTTGAGTAGATAATTATGTTGCATCATTGCTCTCTAGTCCGAATGAAACGAAGGGGTTGTGCCAACGTTTAAAACTTGATCAAATTTGAACGCAACATTTATCTCGCCTGAAAAGGACACCAGAGCATTATAATGATTTATGGAAGTAAAGAACCAAAGATATAACTAGACTCACTAAGTTTTAGACGGAAGACTCATATTGAGTCCAATTTTTTATTTTGAAAATGTGGTTGAAACCCCTGGTCTCTGCATCAAAAGATGCACAAAACCATCTTTATTAAATTATTCAACAAGGATCTAACAAAAACATGCATCAAACAACCTGAAGCCACCACTTGATACGTACAAACTCGACAATGAGGGATGCCATCATAACGCCTGCCATCTAGAGCCGAGGCCATCACAGAGCCGCCTGCATGGCGTACCGGGAGCACAAATCAGGTCCAACGAGTCTGACTTTACCCTAATAAAGCCATAACCGACGCAATGAACAAAGTAACATGTTGAGATTGCCAACTTGAGATTACAGACACATACGAAAACATAACAATAATAACATGCCATTGCAAAAGACACCGGAACCAACTAAAACTAAGTGAAGTGTTAAATCTACCAATGTTCGCTTGATCCCAACAACATAGCCAAGCCTTCTATTGCAGGGAGGCTGTGTCAAGAAGCTTCAAGGGGCAAAGAGTTGTCTTCTAGAATGGAATGAAATATAGAAGCTTCAAATGCTAAACCCACCAAATTTTTTCAATACAATGGCTTCTCAGTTGCACTGAAATTTGACACTTGTCCCATTCAATAGATCCTTTTTTTAACACCATTCAATAGATCCTTGTGAATGCAAAAAACTTGAAAGGATCGAGGTCGACATAGAGGAGGGGAGGGCGAATAGGCCAAGTACAAAATTTACTTTGATCATTAGCAATTTAAGCTTTGTTGATCTAAAGTGAGAGTCTAAATATTCTACGGTGAGGTAAACAACCTATACGATGTTTAGAAAGTCAAGTGACCAAAGTAAATAACAACTATCAGGCTACAATTAGAGTTAACCAAAGACACATGAAGACGAAGATGTATACCACTATTCAATTGCTTGAGGGGAGCTAGTCATTGTTGTAGAGGTGTGTAGGACCTTGAAGTATGTCTAGAGGGGGGGGGATTAGACTACTTGACCAATAAAAACTTAACCTTTTCCCAATTTTATAGTTTGGCAGATTTTAACTATTTTAGGACAAGTCAAGCAATCATCACACAATTCAAGCAAGCATGCAAAGAGTATATAGGCAGCGGAAATTAAATCATGCAACTTGCAAGAAAGTAAGGGGAAGGGTTTGGAGGATTCAAACGCAATTGGAGACACAGATGTTTTTGTCGTGGTTCCGATAGGTGGTGCTATCGTACATCCACGTTGATGGAGACTTCAACCCACGAAGGGTAACGGCTGCGCGAGTCCACGGAGGGCTCCACCCACGAAGGGTCCATGAAGAAGCAACCTTGTCTATCCCACCTTGGCCGTCGCCCACGAAGGACTTGCCTCACTAGCGGTAGATCTTCACGAAGTAGGCGATCTCCTTGCCCTTACAAACTCCTTGGTTCAACTCCACAATCTTTTCGGAGGCTCCCAAGTGACACCTAGCCAATCTAGGAGACACCACTCTCCAAGAAGTAACAAATGGTGTGTTGATGATGAACTCCTTGCTCTTGTGCTTCAAATGATAGTCTCCCCAACACTCAACTCTCTCTCATAGGATTTGGATCTGGTGGAAAGAGGGTTTGAGTGGAAAGCAACTTGGGAAGGCTAGAGATCAAGATTCATATGATAGGAATGGAATATCTTGGCCTCAACACATGAGTAGGTGGTTCTCTCTCGAAATGGTAAGTTGGAAGTGTAGGTTCGTTTCGATGGCTCTCTCCATGAATGAAGAGGAGGTGGAGGGTATATATAGCCTCCACACAAAATCTAACTGTTACACACAATTTACCAAACTCGTGGGACCGAATCGTTAAACTCGGTCGGACCGATTTAGTAAACCTAGTGACCGTTAGTGATTTTCGTGGGGATGACATGCATCTCGGTGAGACCGATTCGGTTAGGGTTAGGGCATAACGTAATCTCGGTGAGACCGATTACACAAACTTCGGTGAGACCGATTTTGGTAATTAGCTATCGAGAGAGTTGGTCGTAAACTCGGTGGGACCGATTTGCTCTTTTCGTGAGATCGAAATGTTACAAAAGGAAACAGAGAGTTTACATTGCAATCTCGGTGGGACCGATCGCTCACTTCGGTTAGACCAAACGTTATGAAAGGAAACAGAGATTGTAACCCCATCTCGGTGAGACCGAGATCCCTATCGGTAAGACCGATTTGCTTAGGGTTTGTGGCGGTGGCTATGACTTTTGGAATCGGTGGCGCGGATAGAAAGAATCGGTGTGACCGATTTTGGCTTTAGGTTTAGGTCATTTGTGGATGTGGAAAGTAGTTGAGGGTTTTGGAGCATATCACTAAGCACATGAAGCAAGAGGCTCATTAAGCAACACCTCATCCCTTCTTGATAGTATTGGCTTTTCCTATAGACTCAATGTGATCTTGGATCACTAAAATGTAAAATGAAGAGTCTTGAGCTTTTGAGCTTGAGCCAATCCTTTGTCCTTAGTATTTTGAGGGATCCACTTTCATCATCCATGCCATGCCATTCATTGAGCTTTCCTGAAATAATAGTCTTGGAATAGCATTAGCTCAATGAGCTATATGTTGTTGTGAATTACCAAAACCACCTAGGGATAGTTGCACTTTCAATCTCCCCCTTTTTGGTAATTGATGACAACATATAGATCAAAGCTTCGACAAAAGATAATAAAATTTAAATAATATCGTCGCTTTGAGAAGTATGTGATAAGCAAGAGCTCCCCCTAAATTTGTGCATAGTTTTAGATTTGCTTTGGACTGCAAATGCACAATGAATTAGGCTCATGGGTTACTCTTCCATATCACATACATCTTGGTGGATCGCTCAAAATAATAAACAATGAATACATGCACTCATCACCAAGCATAGTGAGTGATCACATAAGATAGATAGGATAATATCGAGCATGCATAAGTGTAGCTTATGATCAAACACATGATCATCAATGTCTCACAAGCATAGTATCTCAACCAAAAGCAAACAAAGATTGAAAAACCACCAAATAAAGCAAGAGAGAACAAAAGCAACACACACACTCTCTCGAAGCCTATGATCTATACATTTTTCTCCCCCTTTGGCAACAAGTTACCAAAAGTTCATAGAAAATGCATAGTGCTAGATCGACTCTCGGGCTTGATCTTCGGTGGTGGAGTCCGGATAACGCCGAGGACTAAAGCTTCAGCTTGATGTAGATGGAGCTGGGCTGATGTAGATGCCGGAGCTGGTGGCACCGAGGTTGTAGCTGCTGCAGATGAAGTTGCTCTTGTGTCGAGGCGCACATCGATGACCTCTGAGCTCTAGGCACTCTGCAAATGCATCAGTTGTTGTTTTGCCCTTCCTCTCCTGCATGTCATCTTGTAGTTCCTCCACCGCAGATCAATCTCGCCATTTTTTCACATCTAAGTTATAGAACTTTAGTTCTATGATTCTCTCAAGCTCTCCTGATTTTGAGTGAGGGTGGCCAATCCTTCTCTATCCTCGTGGTTGATGCTATCAAGTAACCAAGCTGCTCCTGCTTGTTCTTCAAGAAATATTCAGATGCCTCCTCTTGAGTTGGCATCTTGGCAGCCTTCTCCTCTTTGCCTTCTCCTTCTTCTCCCGAGCTTGAACTGATTGTGGATCATCTTCATTCATGACAACCTCATTGTCCTCAAAGTCTGGATATAGTGGAAAGTGTTCCTTATCCAACTGATATTTTCCTGTGCCCATTTTTGAGTTTATCAATTCTTGAATCTGAGGTGCATATCCACAGCTCCTCTTCTGATCTGCTGCAGTCCTCTTGATTGTTTCTATAATCAGGCTCATGACTTTGAACTTCTGTGGCACATCAAACACATGCAACATGTTGATGGCATGCCCTCTGATCATGTTATGGTCACCAGACTTGGGCAACAAAGTGTGCCTCAGAATCCAATTTATGGTTGGCAACCCTGATAGCAGAAAGTGAACTGATCCAAACTTGTGAGTTCCTAATGCCTTGTATGGAATTTCCTTGTACATGTGAGCCATTGAATTGTGACCCATTTTCTTCTTTGCATAAATGTCTAGGTCATCCTCATTTTCCTCTGGGGCATTTATCAGACTTGCCCACTCCTCAACAGTTGACTGGTACCTAGTACCTTCAGACATCCAAACAATTCTTCCATGTGGGTAAAAATGTGATGTGGAGTAGAACTGCATGATAAGCTCATCATTCCAATTGGTGAGCTTCTGTCCAACAAAATCTGCTACTCCACAAGCAATAAAGCTGTCTTGCACTCTAGGATAGTGCTGTTCATTCTCCTTCATGTAATTCCAGTCAACCCACCTCATATCACAGACTATGGGCTTCTTGTCCAGCAAAATTGTTTCATAGAAGTCCTGCTGTTCCTTTGTATGGAACATGTAATCAACAGCAGTTCTTCTCCTTGTGGCATATGGATCTTCCATTCTCCATATCCTCAGCCCTGAATCCTTCCTGATTCTCATGTCCTCAGCCACAGGATGGGCATCATTATGGTCTGGTATCTTTGGCTTGAGCTTCCTCAGAACCTGTCCTTCTTCATCTTCCTCATCGGCATCCTCAGGCACTGGGGCCTTGTTATTCTCAGCAGCTGGAATACTCCTGGTATTCCTCTTTGGTGCAGACTTGGCCTTGGGGGCAGCTTTGGGTGCTTCCTTGGGCTTAGATGTGGCAGCCCCTGATCTAATAGCATCACCCATAAGCTTTGGTGCCTTTGGAGCTGGTGCAGCAATTTCATCTTCCTCTTCCATCATGGAAGGCTTCCCAATAATTCTGGCTGTGGTCTTCTTGACCCTTTCCTTTCTCTTCTTGCTTTCATCAGCAGCTGGTTCTTTGGGATCAGGCCTTTCAGGCAGTTGAGTTGATGCTCTGGCCTTGGGCATAGGTTGCCTTCCTGCAGGCCTTTTGATCTTCATGCCTGGCTTTATATCCTTTCTTGAGCCATATTCCTTCTTGAGCACCTTTCTTGGAAGTAGCCTCATCTTCTTCACTTTGTAATCTTCATCCTCTGAATCTAAAGTTCTTTTCCTCCTTTGCCTAGTTGCAGCCTTAGGCAAATTGCTAGGAGTACTTCTGCTCCCTTCATCTGAAGTTGAGGGACTAGTGCCCTCACTCAAGTCCATCTGCTCTTCTGACTTGTTCTGGCTGTCACTTTGATCAGACATACTGCAAAAGCTGACTGCTGTCCCTGTGAAGAGTTATAGATGAGATAGAAAAGATGAGCATCACAAAATGCAGAGGTTTTTGCAAAAGAATGACTCAAAAGTTCAGTTTTAGTTTTCCACAGAAAGCATTTTGGATCCACCGATTTTCAAACTCGGTGATACCGAAGCAGTTTTGGAACCTAAACTGATGATCTCGGTTGGACCGAGTTTCAGTTTGGTGGTACCGAGACTGCTAGGGTTTCACAGAATCCTTAAATCGGTTGCACCGATTAGTAATTCTCGGTCAGACCGAGAGTCACTAGTGCAATGGCATAAGCCAAATCGGTGAGACTGAATTTTTCAACTCGGTGGGTCCGAGATGGTTTCGGCGGAAACCTAAACCTAAAAATTTGAATCACATCTAATCTATGAACTACTTTGGCTGGATAGAAGAGTTTCAATCGTGGCAAGAATCAATATGAAAACAATGTGCCAGGAATCAGACGTGGATAGCACAAAGATTAAGTCCATACCCTAACTTGGCGTTGGACTTGCTACGGCGGCAATGACGGGGACGAAATCCGTTGACGGCGGCGGAGACCAGCGACAGGAGGCTGCTCGCGACGAGGAGACGATCCGGAGACCACGATGGCAGAGCGAGCTGTTGCGCGGGCGAAGGGTTTCGGAGAAATTTCCAAAATTTTGCCCGTGGCTATATACAACTCGACCACATCGGTGTGACCGAGTGGAACAACTCGGTGGCACCGAGATGCATAACGTGTTCGCCACAACAAATCGGTGAGACCGAAAGTTCAAATCGGTTGCTCCAAGATTGAAAACTCAGATCAACTTGATGATCTCGGTAGGACCGAAATGGAAGGATCGGTCAGACCGAGAATCACTAAGAGGTTTTGGAAGTTTAAGTCTATGACGAATCGGGACTCAGTGCTCCTCACACGAGTGGTTCGAATCGACTTGATCAAATTTTGTGATGTAGCAAGAATAGAGTTTGAGACGAGAAAAGCATAGATAGCTAAAGAAGGTTCTTAGGCATTCTTGTCCATCCACTTGGCACAAAGAAAATAATCCAAACAAACAAAACAACAAGTGGATGTCCTTGAATGAGTAAAATATGCACCAACATGCTCACACAATAAGATGGCAATTGAAATATGTGGCAAATCATGCACAACCAATTTTAGCAACTATCAAGCAATTGGCGATGACTAGGTCATCTATATATGAGTATATTGACTTAGGAGTCAGATGAGAACATTTGATCATAGGTCATACTCATCGTTTAAGCTCAAGTGGGGTTACCACTTTTACATAATGCATTAATGTGTTCACACCATTAGAGTTGCTTTGACTCAATTCTTAGAGTTAAGCTCCCCTAGATGTGAGATCCCCTTAGAGGGATGAACTAACCTTGGGTTTTGTCGATGATGACTTCATGTAGGTGTTGAAGATGTAGATGCTCAATGTTGATGTAGATCATTTGGAGCAATCCTTTGGAGTGAGTTGCACTTTCAACTTGCCTACATGGATTAGTCCCACAAGGAACAAACAAGAATATCCATAGACATAGAGTGATGCACACACAAGATGATGTCCATGAAAACATTAGGTTACCTTGTCCCTTGCCTTACCAACATGAGGGTTTGTGACTCCTTGAACTAGTGCAAGATGTGAAATTTGATTGCACTTGTTCTTGCCAAAATGATATGAGTGAAGAATGTTGGTGGAGTCACCCTCAAGAACTCTCTAGTTCTTCTTCTTCGGGATCCACATCATCTTGATGGGAATCCTTGGAGTTGTAGTTGTACTTGATGAAGTAGAACTTGACATAGTCTTGGGGACCCACTTGAACGAGGCATTAGGTGCTTCCTCAAATGCATCAATCTCTTCTTGAAGCTTGTCCTTGCCTTTGTTCTTGTGGTCTTGTGGTGGAAGATCATCTTGAGCTTGTGTCCCCTTGAAGGAAGTAGGATCATACTTCTCTTGTTGAGGAACAAACTTTGTCTTGGGGTATTGATCTTCTTCCCACTCAACTCCATTGGCGTTGAACTTTCATTCAAAACCAACACCTTGATTCTTCCGGTGCCTTCCTTGCTTGCGTACAATTTCCTCGAATTGCTTACTCTCGGCAAGGCTCTTGTAAACACCTTTCTCTATAATTCCCTTCAATAAACTATTTTCTTGCTCAAGTGTAACTTGGCTAAGAGAATCATTAGTGGAATCAAGAGAACTACTAGAAGCAACAACATTGGATTTGACATTATTATTGTTACTACTAGAGGAAGTATCTTTCTTGTACTTGTTACTAGACTTGACTTGAGGCATGTAAGTAGATAAGAGTAAACGCTTGGCAATGTAAGAAGAACTTTTCTTGCGGAGATCATCATTGATTGCCTTTAAGAACTCATGCTCTTGCTCAAGATTGAGCTTTTCAAAGCGTAACTTCTCATGAGCCCTTAAAAGTTCTCGATGATCTTCGAAGATAGTTTCATGAGCCAACTTAAGAGTGTTTAGTTCTTTAGTTAGAAGCT
Source organism: Aegilops longissima (assembly GCA_021605205.1). Lineage (NCBI taxonomy): Eukaryota > Viridiplantae > Streptophyta > Magnoliopsida > Poales > Poaceae > Aegilops > Aegilops longissima. The sequence continues at coordinate 278,252,290 of CM038680.1, forward strand.
CAATTTTCTCCTTATCATTGTCATTCATTTGATTAGCATGATTAATTGACGTTTCATCATAGTATTCATCACTAGAGTTGTCAACAAGTAAATCATCATCACCTAGCAAGTCATCTTCATCAACATCAAAATCAATATACTGGGGTGTGTTACCTTAGGACCTTTGGCCATGAAGCATCTTCCAATTCCTTCATTTGGTGAGTCAAATATGTCGAGGAGTTGGTTGACACAAGTGCTAGACCGCAACACCTTCATCTTGAGTATATTCGAGTCGGAGTGATAGCTTCTCTCAGAGTGATTGTCGGAGTCGGAGCAGGAAGCCCATTCACCAACATGAGCTTGATGTCTTCGTTTTGTGTAGCTCCTTGATGACTTGTCCTTTCTTTTCGAATCCTTACTTCTCCGTGAGGGTCTTCGCTCATAACGATCATCTCTACTCCTCTCTCTTGGTGGTGATTCTTCTCTTTGCTCCTTCTTCTTGGAGAATCTTCTCTTCTTTTGTAGGGTGCCGTACACTCATTGGAGTAGTGTTCGGTCTCCCACAATTGTAGCAATTGCGCCTCGACTAGAAGATCTCTTGTCATTGTAAGACCTTAACTTGGAGCTTCTTTCTTTGCTTCTACTTTTGTAGAATTTGTTGAAGTTCTTCACCATTAAGCTCAATTCTTCATTGAAGGTTGATTTCTCACTTGATGATGTGGGGGCTTCACTTGAGGCTTTGTAAGCACCACTTGACTTGTTGTGAAGTTCCTCCTTATCCTTGAGTGACATCTCATGAGCAACAATCCTTCCAATGCCTTCCGTTGGCTTGAGATCTTTGTAGTTTGGCATCATTTGGATCAATGTGCACACGGTATCATACTTTCCATCCAATGCTCTTAGGATTTTCTTGATGATGAATTTGTCGGTCATCTCTTCACTCCCTAAGCCGGCAATCTCATTTGTGATAAGAGCAAGCCTAGAGTACATTTCAGCGACACCTTCACCATCCTTCATTTTGAACTTGTCAAGCTGACTTTGGAGCACATCCAACTTGGATTCCTTGACGGACTCGGTACCTTCATGCATATCAATCAAAGTATCCCAAATTTCCTTTGCATTCTCAAGACGGCTGATTTTGTTGAATTCTTCGGGGCACAATCCGTTGAAGATGATGTCACATGCTTGAGCGTTGTATTGTAGCATCTTCAATTCTTCCGATTAGCTTCACGGTTCGGTTCTCTCCCATCAAAGAATTCACCTTGCAAGCCAATACAAATAATTGCCCAAACGGCGGGTTATGTCCAAGAATATGCATTTTCATCTTATGCTTCCAACTAGCAAAATTAGTATCATCAAAGTAAGGACCTCTCGGTGATAATTTCCTCGCTAGATGCCATACTCTCCTAGGTTGTGAAACCAAGGCTATGACCACCAAAAGCTATGGAAATCAAAGCAAATGGAGACCAAAGCTCGATACCACTTGTAGGACCTTGAAGTATGTCTAGAGGGGGTGATTAGACTACTTGACCAATAAAAACTTAACCTTTTCCCAATTTTATAGTTTGGCAGATTTTAGCTATTTTAGGACAAGTCAAGCAATCATCACACAATTCAAGCAAGCATGCAAAGAGTATATAGGCAGCGGAAATTAAAGCATGCAACTTGCAAGAAAGTAAGGGGAAGGGTTTGGAGGATTCAAACGCAATTGGGGACACGGATGTTTTTGTCGTGGTTCCGTAGGTGGTGCTATCGTACATCCACGTTGATGGAGACTTCAACCCACGAAGGGTAACTGCTGCGAGTCCACGAGGGCTCCACCCACGAAGGGTCCACGAAGAAGCAACCTTGTCTATCCCACCATGTCCGCCGCCCACGAAGGACTTGCCTCACTAGCGGTAGATCTTCACGAAGTAGGCGATCTCCTTGCCCTTACAAACTCCTTGGTTCAACTCCACAATCTTGTCGGAGGCTCCCAAGTGACACCTAGCCAATCTAGGAGACACCACTCTCAAGAAGTAACAAATGGTGTGTTGATGATGAACTCCTTGCTCTTGTGCTTCAAATGATAGTCTCCCCAACACTCAACTCTCTCTCATAGGATTTGGATCTGGTGGAAAGAGGGTTTGAGTGGAAAGCAACTTGGGGAAGGCTAGAGATCAAGATTCATATGATAGGAATGGAATATCTTGGCCTCAACACATGAGTAGGTGGTTCTCTCTCAGAAATGGTAAGTTGGAAGTGTAGGTTCGTTCTGATGGCTCTCTCCATGAATGAAGAGGAGGTGGAGGGGTATATATAGCCTCCACACAAAATCTAACCGTTACACACAATTTACCAAACTCGGTGGGACCGAATTGTTAAACTCGGTCGGACCGATTTAGTAAACCTAGTGACCGTTAGTGATTTTCGGTGGGACTGACATGCATCTCGGTGAGACCGATTCGGTTAGGGTTAGGGCATAACGTAATCTCGGTGAGACCGATTACACGAACTCAGTGAGACCGATTTTGGTAATTAGCTATCTAGAGAGTTGGTCAGGTAAACTCGGTGGGACCGATTTGCTCTTTTCGGTGAGACTGAAATGTTACAAAAAGGAAACAGAGAGTTTACATTGCAATCTCGGTGGGACGATCGCTCACTTGGTTAGACCGAAATGTTACGAAGGAAATAGAGATTGCAAGCCCATCTCGGTGAGACCGAGATCCCTATCGGTAAGACCGATTTGCTTAGGGTTTGTGGCGATGGCTATGACTTTTGGAATCGGTGGCGCCGGATAGAAAGAATCGGTGTGACCGATTTTGGCTTTAGGTTTAGGTCATTTGTGGATGTGGGAAAGTAGTTGAGGGTTTTGGAGCATATCACTAAGCACATGAAGCAAGAGGCTCATTAAGCAACACCTCATCCCTTCTTGATAGTATTGGCTTTTCCTATAGACTCAATGTGATCTTGGATCACTAAAATGTAAAATGAAGAGTCTTGAGCTTTTGAGCTTGAGCCAATCCTTTGTCCTTAGTATTTTGAGGGATCCACTTTCATCATCCATGCCATGCCATTCATTGAGCTTTCCTGAAATAATAGTCTTGGAATAGCATTAGCTCAATGAGCTATATGTTGTTATGAATTACCAAAACCACCTAGGGATAGTTGCACTTTCAAGGTGGGATTTCCACCAAGGAAATTCCACACCACAAAGGCCCACCTTCTTCTCCTTGAGAAGTGACCACAAAGGTGATTTCCAGCCACTCGTGGTAGACCTTGAAGTGGCCTCCAATCCTTTACAAACTTTGGGGTAAATCACAACATGATTTCTCACCGAGAACTCCTGCCGCCTACAAATCTCCAACCTCCAAAAGTAACTAGAACAAAGGGAAAGCTTGGAACTTGCTAGAATCATGAATCTAGATGGTTAAAATAGATAGGAGAAGTAGATCTATGCTTTGGTGAAATCCTCTCTCAAATACCTCAAAAATCCTACAATAAATTAGTGATTTAGAGTGGGGGAATGGTAGGGGAGTTCTTCTCAAGATCTAGTCAAGAGAGCAATGAGGTGGTCAACCACCTGCCGGAGCGGCAGGTGACTTGTATAATGAAGGTTGAAAATGGACATTGCGTTGCAATAAATAAGGTCCAAGACACTCCAAACATTTCAGCCCCGAGACCCCAACTCTCTTGTTACACGCAGATCAGAGGAGCAGCATGGGTAGAACAAGTTGGTTCCTCGGGACAACAGCCGGAGACTCCGGGCAGAATGCCCAGAGACTCTGGCTCCAACTCGAGGGTACATGGAGAAACACCCAAAATAAATCTAGAGACTCTAACTCCGAGCCGAGGGCACCCGGATAACAAGATAGAGTCTCTAGCTAGGTATCACTCCCGAGACATAGCCCATCAGGTAAGAGGTCACCCCAGAGACTCCTAGGCAAAGTGCCCGGAGACTTCGGTGAGGCTACCCAGATGAAATCCCGGAGTCTCTAGTTGGGGGCATCACCCCTAAGCCAGTACAAACAACCGGTAACAAGAGAGCCCGGAGACTCCGCCCCTGCAAAAACCCTATTTTGCTCCAAATGGCTTAAGAAGTATTGCTTCCTTTTGAGTTTTGGGCTTGGGAGAAGGAATTGGGTAAGAGTCCACGGCCCGAGCTTATTCCTTGCTTCCCAATAATCTCCTCTTAATAGTGCAAGATCCCTAATACTCAAGAAAATAAAAGAAAGGCTAAATAAAATATCCTCCAAGATGAACTTCTTAGCATTTGAATGTCCGACGATCCTTGATCCATGCCACTAGATAATCATGAGACTAACCCTAGAATAAAAACTTTTATGCCAATATTAGTCCAACTAATTTGTCATCATCAATACCAAAAAAATATAATTAATGGGTGCACATTGCACTTTTAGCAATGGGAGTGGCTCTAAACAACCAGCTAGTTCTTCACGAGCATTTCAACAATCACTTTTGTGTGAACGTAGGAAATATGAACCATATGATGAAATCCATAAGCACAAAGCTATTCAATCTTCACCACAACAACATGCAAGATCAGCTTTCTACAAAGTCAATACCCAAAAATAATCACCAAAGTATAAAAAAAAACATGCATGCCATGTCTCACATGTCAACACAATCAAATTGTACCGAACTTGAGAAATAGGTGCCGATAGCAATCAAACATGTCTCGAGCAACAAAAAATATGACAAGAGCAACACAAAAATAAATGGGAGAGACAATGATTTATGTGGAACCCCCTTGCTCGGAATAACCACACACGATGGCGAGCATCTTCCATTATAGAGAGGAATCAGGTACAAGGAGGAAACCAACAAGTAGGGATGCTCCAAATAACAAGTGTTAGCTCTCATATTTGGGTGGATTTGAAAGTAAAAAATCATCACTTATCTCCCTAATCTAGAACTTCCTCATGAAAAGAAAATCTGAACTCTCTCTTTGTTCTCGGGTTGGACAAGAGACATATATGGACTATCTTACAGAAAGTGATACGAGGCAAGCCGCTAGGGTGGATAACCTCACTCTGATCAAACTAGTCTTTTCGAGCCTCCCCATTTATTTCATGTGCACTCTTTCAATTCCCAAGTCCGCGATCAACCAAATTAGCAAATATCTAAAACATTGCTTTTGGACAAAAAATGGAGCAGAGGAGAAAGGGGTGGCACTTATATCCTGGAATAAAGCTTTCAAACCAAAGTCTCATTGTGGTCTTGGAGTGCTTGACGTTTTTACCCATAACCAAGCTCTACTTATGAAGTTTCTTGATAAATTTTATAACTGTAAGGACTTGCCATGGGTCAAAATCATTTGGGAAACTTATTATTCCCAATCTTTACCCAACGAGAGGCTTGTTGGTTCTTTCTGGTGGAAATCTATTCTCAGATTGCTCCCCACTTAGAAAGCTCATACTACATGTCACGTAGGAAAGGGCAATTCTAATTTATTTTGGCAAGACAAATTGATGGATCAACAACTTCTGACTGAGCCACCATAACTTTAATCCTACGCTACCAGTAAGGATGTTACCCTGCAAAAAGTATTGGAATTGGAGAACATGGAAGACATCTTTCACATACCTCTTTCCACTCAAGCTCATCAACAATTCTTACTTCTACTCAATACTGACAAACATCAACAAGATTTGAAAGATAAATGGATGTATCCATGGGATTCTCCACTATTCCTCTATGAAAATGTACATGATAGTGATAGGCCCAAGCAGAACACATAACATCTTTGGAAAGCTTTGGAGATGCTCTACATTCTAAGATATAAAATCTTTGTTTGGCCGCTACTATATGACATGATCAAGACTAGGAACTTGCTTAATGGAAAATCTATGTACTTGCTAAACTACAGGTGTGTTATTTGTGATGAACATGTGGCAGAATTCTTTATGAACCTTTTACGGGACGACAGATTTGCCCTCAGGTGTTGGGATCATATCACACCTTCCATAAACAGAGGCATTTCTTGATATAATGAAGTTATCCTATCAATATGAGTGCTCCTAGAAGATATTGTCAGAGACATTATTGTTATGGGGTGCATGAAAAATTAAAAAAATTGGCAATGCTGCTTCACACTTTCAAGGATGGATTCACTATCTCAAGGAGGGACTTAAGATTGTAGAGATAAGATCAAACCATCGAAAGCAGTCAATATCAAGAACTAGACTGAAGTTATTCTTTAGCGCATAAATCTAACTTTTCCCCATGTTTCCTAGGGCTCGCATTTGATAGGCCATTTATTTGATTTCTTTTCTTCCCCTTTTGTTTGCACATACACCTTTATTTAATGAAACAAACTGCATAACTATTATTCCAAGGTTTCGGGGTAAACAAACATTGTGTCTAACCAAGAGGAATCGAACTTGTTTGTGAACTTCTTGCACCAAGACTTCAGAAGCACATCATGGTTTGGCAACATCAAATGAGTTACCGAAACTAAATACAATTTTATACAATGCACAATTGTTTTGAGAAAGTAAATACATTTAATATAGTTTTGACGGTGTTATAGTGTTCTCCCTAGTGTGCTTTTTTCTTCTTTAAGAAAAGCAAAAGCTCTGCATTTTAATGCATTGATAGTAGGTGGGAGGCAACAAGTAGATATATAGTTGTGATCAAAATTTTGGTGTTTTTTGGATAGTTGCCAACCTTTTGTGCGTCAATGGTCCTTATCATCTCTATTTCAATTTCCACTTAAAGTTGTCTATTTATAGACCAAAACTTGAACGTTTAGCCAGATGTTTCACCTTTGAGATAAGGCAAAAACACCTTTGTAAGGGATTCTCCAACGACGTACCTCAAACCTCCCCTAAACGTTCGAACATGTCTGTCCGAACGTATTTTTTTGCCATCCAACACCGTCCCTCAAAGATCCGCAGACGTGTCCGAACGTCCGAAATCCCACAAACCGGTACCAAACCCCGGGGAAGTTTGCAGGCGTCTAGACTTGTTCCACACCCGCGTCCGACTACGCGGGCCCACCCTAAACCATACTAGCACATTCTGAAGGAAATATGCCCTAGAGGCAATAATAAATTTGTTATTTATATTTCCTTATATCATGATAAATGTTTATTATTCATGCTAGAATTGTATTAACCGGAAACTTAGTACATGTGTGAATACATAGACAAACAGAGTGTCACTAGTATGCCTCTACTTGACTAGCTCGTTGAATCAAAGATGGTTAAGTTTCCTAGCCATTGACATGGGTTGTCATTTGATTAACGGGATCACATCATTAAAGAATGATGTGATTGACTTGACCCATTCCGTTAGCTTAGCATTTGATGGTTTAGTATATTGCTATTGCTTTCTTCATGACCTATACATGTTCCTATGACTATGAGATTATCAACTCCCGAATACCGGAGGAACACTTTGTGTGCTACCAAATGTCAGAACGTAACTGGGTGATTATAAAGGTGCTCTACAGGTGTCTCAGATGGTACTTGTTGAGTTGGCATAGATCAAGATTAGGATTTGTCACTCCGATTGTCGGAGAGGTATCTCTGGGCCCTCTCGGTAATGCACATCAATATAAGCCTTGCAAGCAATGTGACTAATGAGTTAGTTACGGGATGATGCATTACAGAATGAGTAAAGAGACTTGCCGGTAACGAGATTGAAATAGGTATTGAGATACCAACGATCGAATCTCGGGCAAGTAACATACTGATGACAAAGGGAACAACGTATGTTGTTATGCGGTTTGACCGATAAAGATCTTCGTAGAATATGTAGGAGCCAATATGAGCATCCAGGTTCCGCTATTGGTTATTGATCGGAGACGTGTCTCGGTCATGTCTACATAGTTCTCGAACCCGTAGGGTCCGCACGCTTAACGTTCAGTGACGACCGGTATTATGAGTTTATGTGTTTGGATGTACCGAAGGTAGTTCGGAGTCACGGATATGATCACAGACATGGCGAGGAGTCTCGAAATGGTCGAGACATAAAGATCGATATATTGGACGACTATATTTGGACATCGGAATGGTTCCGGGCGAGATCGGGCATATACCGGTGCACCGGGAGGTTACCGGAACCCCCCGGGAGGTATATGGGCCTTATTGGGCCTTAGTGGGAGAGAGGAGAAGGGAGCAAAGGAGGGGGCGCGCCCCCAAGCCCAATCCGAATTGGGAAGGGGGCCGACCCCCCTTTCCTTCCTCCTTCCTCCCCCTTCCTTCTCTCCTAATCCAACTAGGGAGGGGGGGGGGAATCCTACTCCCGGTGGGAGTAGGACTCTCCTTGGGGCGCGCCTAGGAGGCTGGCCTCCTTCCCCTCCTCCACTCCTTTATATATGAGGGAGGGGGGCACCCCATAGACACAAGTTGATCATTGATCTCTTAGCCGTGCGCGGTGCCCCCTCCACCATAATCCACCTCGATCATATCGTCGTAGTGCTTAGGCGAAGCCCTGCGCCAGTAGCTTCATCATCACCGTCATCACACCGTCGTGCTGATGAAGCTCTCCCTCGACACTCTGCTGGATCGTGAGTTCGTGGGACGTCACCGAGCCGAATGTGTGCAGATCACAGAGGTGCCGTACTTTCGGTACTAGGATCGGTCGATCGTGAAGACGTACGACTACATCAACCGCGTTGTCATAACGCTTCCGCTTTCGGTCTACGAGGGTACGTGGACAACACTCTCCCCTCTCGTTGCTATGCATCACCATGGTCTTGCGTGTGCGTAGGAATTTTTTTGAAATCACTACGTTCCCCAACACATTCCTCTATAGAAACCTCGTGTACATTCATGCTTGTTGAGCAGACAAAGAGCGGATGCGACTGGATGGACGCCTAACCGCACTTACGCCGGGTAGACGGACATGACCGGAGGGTTGACCTCGCCAACATTCACTTCGATGTGGCGATAGAGAAACCTACTTTGCCCGTCGCACTGCATTGAAGCGGTGTTGGTCTACCTGCCTGAATATTTAAGCAGGCCGACTGTGCCAACCATCCCCATCTCCTCTCCTCTCCTCACACCTCCATGTCACCTGTCCTATCCTCTCCTCCGCACATCGCGATGAGCAAGTCTAACAACGGCTGGTTCTCGGCGTCGGCCAGTGAATCCGCTGGAGGGAGCGATAGATCGTGGCGTTGACAGCCACGGTTGTCGGAGTCCTCCTCCTCCACCACTCTGTCGGTGAAGGAGGAAGTCGTGCCCTCATGAACGACGAGGAACAATAGCCATTGCGCCTCCTCACCGAGGCGGTGCAGACCAATGAGTAGTTATAGGTGATGATGGAGCTCGCCCTGCAGCGGTCATGACTCGTCAGTGGTCCGGCGCCTCCGTTCCTCGTCCGCGTCAAGGAGGAGCCATCCTCGCTCCCGCGCTACCGCCGTGACAAGGAGGACCCGTCCTCGTCGCCGTGCTGCCAGGACGAACGCCTCGCCTGACCAGCGCCAGTGTCAAACCGTCTCTGGCGTGGCAAGGTAAGGGCGCCAGCATCACCGCCCAGTCGGTTGACCAGGTGGCCGTGGCGCTCGGTTACCGTGAAGGAGGACGCGCCCTCCCAATAGCCAGTGAATGCATGTGCTACCTCGATCACGGAGGTGGCAACACGATGTACTGCACCATGATAGTGGCCGACATGGTGACATCCGAGGCCGCGCACCAGGAGCGGCGCAACGCGGCGGCGCGACGTCGGACATGACGCCGTACTAGGTGCTGGCGGCGCGCAGTCGTTCGACAACCGTTGGCGCAGGCTCAGCTAATAGCTCCTCAAAGTTGGTCTGTCCGAGTCCGAGCACACCGCCCATGCCCTCGACGACATAGGCAAGGTGTTCACGGCTGATCGTCACCGCCAGGACAAGCCTTCGCCAGGCAGCAGACGCAGCCGATCGGCTACGCCTCGAGCGCCAGGCGGAGGCCAATCAGCGCTGTCACGACTCCTTCGTGTCGGTCCGTCGTCGGAAGGACCACGAGGATGATGACCCCTGTGGCAACAAGCATAGAGGGGAGGACAATAGAGATGTCGTCGGCCAAGGTCAACTTCTGGTACCTCATATGGTTTAGATTTTTACATTTTAGTTGAACTTGTTAAATATCATCATGTTTGAATGTAATATGTGAAACTTCCTTAAAATTCGTCTGGTTTGCATAAATTTCATCCATTTTTACGTCTCCATTTGAACTAGTGCGGACGTTTTCTGCACGCGATTGGATTACTGGCTCCCTATTATTGTCCACAAAGGCGCCCCAACGCGTTTGTGAACGTTTGCAGTGTCCGATTTGGTGATCTACGCTGGAGTTGTCCTAACACCCCTGTCCATGTGATTCTCTTGCCGCGGCGTATGTAGCCAAACCACTAATTAAAGTTCATGGGCATAATTAGTAGCAGTAGTTAGAGAGGATTCCAGTTCTGATGCTGCCATGCACTGAACCACATGGCTAGATGCCCTGATTCCCTCCGCAGTCCACAGGAACTGCAAAATGTCACAAATCCATGGGTCGTGGTCTTATCCAATTCTGTGGGCGCCCGTTGGATTCCAATAATGCAGAGGTATCTTTCCGATCAGTAGCTGCTGCTAAACTATGCACTCGTTCAACGTACTTCTGCACAAGTAACCATGCCCAGGACCAAGTTCGTTAAGCAGGCAACGTTGCGAACATGCTATGCTAATTACTCCATGTAGCTGTGATTACATAGTACGTATTAGTTAGTACAAATTTAAGTCACTTATTTTAGAACGGAGGGAGTACTAGATTACCACTCTGAGATGTGGGATCTGTTTCGGAGAAACATAACATCACTTGTATTCTTTCGCAAAAGGAAACATCACTTTTTATTCGTTGGATCGAGAATCTAAGGAAGCCAGTGGGTGCCAAGTATAGCGGTAGATTCATCCGGGTTTCTGACCTCCTCCACCTCCACCCCTTACTTTCACCCCCTACCAGCAGCGTGCATCACGGTGTCAAAATTGTCGATCATTCTTTGCTCCAAGGTCACCTGCAAGAATATTCTTCAAGCTTGCTTTACTTAGTTAATGCTAGTTGACAGCAACAGCAAATTTCGTGATTTGTCGTGCCACCACACCATCTAGCACACCATTTCCTGAGACCGTCATACGTAACTTCGTTCCTCTTAATAGGCTGATTTAGTAGCACCAGTTAAATATCTTGAGATTGTATTAGGTAGATTAGAGTCTCCAATTGGACGGGACAAATAAGACCCCCTATATCTCTATGGACGCGTCCGGTCGCGTCTCGGACAGAAGCCGTCCACCACTCATATGTCCGCCCCTGATAACCACACCCTCAATTTCAAACCCTCATTTCCGTACAACTACATGCAACATTGATAATCATAGGTAGTCCATGATACAAACATAAAATGGGCTACATTCGAGAAGAAAACTAACTTAAATCCTACTCGTTATCATGGGTCGGGCTCTATTCGGTGAGGTAGTAGGCGTTGATAGTGGGTCAGGTGAACCATGGGCTCATTGGTTGTGGTGACGAGGTTGTCCGTGAAAGGTAAGCCCCTCTATGGTTAGCGATGACGGCCAACGAGTAGTTCGGCTCGGTGATCCTTTTTGGTCCCAACTTGTCATATTTATCTTTCATAACTTGCCCTCGAAGCCGGAGTTGCCTCGCCGTTGGTGTGTGCGGCCAACTGTTATGGAGAGCTTAGCATGACTCCATGTTTTTATCACGGTCAGGGTTTCATCAATGGTCGTTTGTGACAAAGTTAGATTTCCTCTCTCAAGGGGAGTAATGATGAGGATGAGGCTACTGCGCCTAAAAATGTGGCGTACGATCACTCCCACATTTTACTAAGTTATTTTTCTCTCAATTCGTTCCTCCACATTAGCGGTTACTAGCTAGTTATTGCTTCGTTCGCTCCCGAAAGTTGCTCAAGCGAGACCTTCTGTCAACACCGGCGATGTTGGGGTCCTCATCCTTTCACTCTTCCGCTCCAGCGGCGGGAGTGCATGGGACCCCCCCCCCCCCCCCTCCCAATTTCTCTTTGACAGGGAAATAGACGACAACGTCATGTCGGAATAATCTGGTTCTGCTTTTTCCTTATCTTGGTGGTACTCTAATGGGCAACGCCGACGAGCAGATGGCTCGGCCTTCTTGCAGTCCTCCTGATCCGATGCGATTTGTGTCAGGTGCTCGACGCACGACACTCTCCCAGGTGGCGTTGGGGTCGAATATTGTTGTTGTGCTTGGTGTCTTGCAGTAGGCTGCGTGGATGGTGTGGCACAAGATTCTTCCGAAGTAATATTCTACAGTACTAGTTTTAGTTCTTGGAGAGCCTTTGGTGCAATATTCCAAGACATGTCTACGATGTTCCTTGTGGTCACCGTGTGTGCTCTTTATAATTCGTTTATCTAATGAAATATATGCGTGTTTATTTCTTAAAAAAATTGTTCAGTTTTGTGTCGTTACAGATATGAACAGTGACTTGATTGATTCTATTCTATCTAGTTGCTTAATTTTCCTCTTCAAAGTACCCATCGAATACGACGTCCGTGACATCCACAATTGCTCGCCGGCTGCTGCATCCCGATTCCCCGCAGAGATTATAGTAGGAATTGTTTATATGCATATTCTGCCTTTCCCTAGTGCCCACATACGCACAATTACGTGTACCCAACGTGACTGGGACGACTGAAAATGCGTGCAAGGCGTTTTCATGACACGGCATTTCGTGGGAGAATGGGAAGCCTATTGGACCGGAGGAGCCTGGAGTTCCACGTCAGTCGTTTTCTGGGAAACAGGGTGGGTGATCCTGTCCACCGGTTGGCGGGTGGTGGTGGATTGGCGTCAGGCTGCATTTGACAATGTCTTGGCCAATATATGGAGCCGGAGCGTGTATGACAGTGGTCATCTACATTTGTGTTGTGGTTTACATCAAGTAGTATGGACATAGAGTGGCTGATTGTAGTCTTTTATCACACAAATGGAAGCACGATGACAGAGGACCGTCTATTGGAGTGGCGGGGTTATCGGGGCCAGACTTCAGCCAAGATAAGTTTGATCGTATTCTGCAAACATTGTTCAATGTTGAGTACTCCCTCCGTTCTTAAATATTTGTCTTTTTGAGATTTCAAATGAACTACTACATACAGATGTATATAGACATATTTTAAAGTGTAGATTCATTCATTTTGCTTCGTATATAGTCACTCGTTGAAATCTCTAAAAGGATAAATATTTAGAAACGGAGGAAGTACATATTTGTGTTGCATGTATTTTGTATTGTGGCCCACCTCCTAATTGTGTATAATTAAGATTAAAGCCTACCCTGTACTTATACATATGTCCACCGGCACCCATCAATACATCGATCATTGTATTGCCAACTTGTCTGTCTACATGGCATCATCGTTTTCGGTCCTCCCCTAGGGTTCGCCGCCGACCCCACCACCGCCAAGACTCGCCGCCACCGCCTTTCTCCTCCAACAAGGCCACCAATGCCTTGTGCCACTGCTGCTTCACCCGCGCTGATCGCCGCCGCCGACGCTTCGCTTGTGCCGCTGCCACGTTCGCCGCTTTCTCCTCTACTGTCGCCGCTTTTCCTCCTCCCGCAGCCGTGCACCCCAAGAGCCTCAGACTTCCCGCCGCTTCCCACCCCGCCACTGAAAACTCTAACCCTACCCGCCGCACCTCGCCGCCGCACCAATGGACTCCTCCCCGGGCTCTCACAACCCGCTCGTCGAACCCCTTCGCCGGCCCGAGCCCTCCGCCGCCGCATCTGTGACCTCAACATTGAGGCCCGGGTCCCCATCCGTCTCAATAGCTCCAGCACGTCGTACTACGCATGGAAGGCCTAATTCAACCTCGTCTTCCGAGAGTACTATCTCACCGAGCACATCGACGGCTCCGTGGATGGCGACTACATGACGGGCGATCCGGAGTGGTCCGCCATTGAGGCCACGATCATCCGATGGTTCTACCAAACCGTCTCGAAGGACATCTTCCACATGGTTGTCGCCGAGGACGACGACACCTGCGCTGTGTGGACCAAGATCAACGCGCTCTTCACCGACAACAAACTTCAGCGCCTTGTTTTCTTGCAGCAGGAGTTCTTCGGCTGTCGCCAGGACAACTCCACCATCTATGAGTACTGCATGAGGCTCAAGATGCTCGCCGACGAGCTTCGCGACATCGGCACCAAGGTCTCCGTCGACCTCATGCTGAGCACCCTTATCGCCGGCCTCAACGAGGACTTCGGCAACGCGGCGTCCAACCTCACCCCGCTGCCACAGCCTACTTTCCAGCGCGTCGTCGCGTACCTCAAGCTTGAGGAGTGCCGGATGACGAAGCTGAAGCAGCGGGTCCAGCACACAACCCTCGCCGCCGGCACCACCCGTGGCGGCCCTGCTCCTCCGGCCGCGCCCCGTCCGCCCGCGCCAGCCATGCTCGCCGGCTACTTCCTGCTGCTGCCCCGCCCGTGCCTCCCAAAGATCCGCAAGGTGGCGGGGCCGCGAATCGGCGGGCGGAATGCCGCCAAAGAATAAAACAGCAAGCAGTACAGGTGTGGAAGTGGGGGTGGGGGGCTACCAGCAGCCTCCCCACGTGGGCGCTGGCGAACCCATGGACGGGTGTCGTCCACGCCTATCACATGCCCGTTCTGCGGGTACCTGCACCGGGTCTCCTTGGCCCTCGCTCCGCGGGCCACCAGGCGTTCTTCGGCGCCCCCTACCAGCCCTACTGTGCTCCCCTCGTGCCGCCACCCCTCGGTGGCTATGGTGCGCCCGCCCAGGCGCCGCCCTACGGAGGCCAGCCGCCGCCGCCGCCTGTACCTGCACTGTGGGACCCGCCTCCTGCCCGCCCTTCACTCTGCGCCGTCGCTGAGTAACTATGGCGGTGGAGGCGACTGGTACATGGACTCAGGTGCTACCGCGCACATGACAGCTCATCCTGGTAACCTAACCTCCTCCACTCCCGTTAACACTCCCACTTGTATCACTGTTGGCAACGGTTCTTCTTTACCTATCACTCATGTCGGTAGTACTAGTTTTCCTTCTGGTTCCACACCTATCACTATATCTAATGTCCTTGTTTCACTTGACTTAGTCACGAGCTTAGTCTTTGTTCATTGTCTTACTCGTGAGAACCCATTTACTGTTGAATTTGACGGTGTTGGTTTTTCTGTGAAGGACGCCCGTACCCAGATGGTACTCCACCGATATGACAGCCCCGATGAGCTCCATCCCGTGCACACCGGTGCTTCCACCTCCACACCTGTCGCCCTCGCCGCTGGCGTCGATCTTTGGCATGCTCGTTTGGGCCACCCCAACCCCGTCGTATTGCGTCAGATTCTTAGGAGTTTTTCTTTCTCATGTAATAAGCTCGACGAGCATACTTGTGAGGCTTGTCGTTTAGGCAAGCACGTTCGTCTTCCCTTTAGTGCGTCTACTTTAGTTTCCACTTTTCCCTTTCAATTACTTCATAGTGATGTTTGGACGTCTCCCGTTGTAAGTAATACGGGCTATCTATACTACTTGGTGATTTTAGATGATTATTCTCATTATGTGTGGACTTTTTCTCTTCGTCATAAATCCGATAATTTAGCCACACTCACCGCCTTTTATTCCTATGTCACCACCCAGTTCGGTCGCTCCATACTTGCACTCCAAACCGATAATCAAAAAGAGTTTGACAACGTTGCTCTCCGCACACTTCTCGCCTCTCACGACAGCATCTTCCGTCTGACTTGTCCCTACACATCGCAGCAGAACGGCCGCACCAAGCGCATCCTCCGCACTCTTAATGACTGCGTTCGCACGTTACTCGTTCACTCTAACGTGCCCACTCGGTTTTGGCCTGATCTCTCGCCACCACCACCCTTTTAGTTAACATTCTTCCGTGTCGTCCCCGAAGGAACTACTCTCCTCACCACCTTCTCTTCGGTACACCGCCGTCCTATGATGGTCTTCACATCTTTGGGTGTCTTTTCTATCCTAGCACCGCGTCCACCATGCCACACAAACTCGCACCACGTTCCGTACCATGTGTCTTTCTTGGCTATCCCTCTAACACCAAAGGTTACCGGTGCTATGATCTTGTCACTCATCGTGTGTACACCTCAAGGCATGTGTATTTTGTCAAGACGGTTGATACGTCTTCGTCGTATCTACTTTTCCAAACACTTTTGCCCTTGTTTTGGACTCTAACTTGCATGATTTGAATGGAACTAACTCGATCGACGCTGTTTTCAGCAGACTTTCCATGGTGTTATTTATGTCGTGAAACAAAAGTTTTCGGAATGACCGAAACTCCACGGAACATCTTTTTGGAAAATATTAAAAATACTGGAAGAAAAATCCACGTCAGGGGGCCCACATCCTTTCCACGAGGGTGGGGGGCGCGCCTGCCCCCTGGGCGCGCCCCCTGCCTTGTGGGCCCCCTGACGCTCCACCGACCTCAACTCCAACTCCATATATTCACTTTCGGGGAGAAAAAAAATCAAAGAGAAGGATTCATCACGTTTTACGATACAAAGCCGCCGCCAAGCCCTAAAACCTCTCGGGAGGGCTGATCTGGAGTCCGTTCGGGGCTTCAGAGAGGGGGATTCGTCGCCGTCGTCATCATCAACCATCCTCCATCACCAATTTCATGATGCTCACCGCCGTGCGTGAGTAATTCCATCGTAGGCTTGCTGGACGGTGATGGGTTGGATGAGATCTATCATGTAATCGAGTTAGTTTTGTTAGGGTTTGAGCCCTAGTATCCACTATGTTCTGAGATTGATGTTGCTATGACTTTGCTATGCTTAATGCTTGTCACTAGGGCCCGAGTGCCATGATTTCAGATCTGAACCTATTATGTTTTCATGAATATATGTGAGTTCTTGATCCTATCTTGCAAGTCTATAGTCACCTACTATGTGTTATGACCTGGCAACCCCGAAGTGACAATAATCGGGACCACTCCCGGTGATGACCATAGTTTGAGGAGTTCATGTATTCACTATGTGTTAATGCTTTGGTCCGGTACTCTATTAAAAGGAGGCCTTAATATCCCTTAGTTTCCATTAGGACCCCGCTGCCACGGGAGGGTAGGACAAAAGATGTCATGCAAGTTCTTTTCCTTAAGCACGTATGACTATATTCGGAATACATGCCTACATTACATTGATGAATTGGAGCTAGTTCCGTGTCACCCTATGTTATGATTGTTACATGATGAACCACATCCGGCATAATTCTCCATCACCGATCAAATGCCTACGAGCTTTTCACATATTGTTCTTCGCTTATTTACTTTTCCGTTGCTACTGTTACAATTACTACAAAACACCAAAAATATTACTTTTGCTACCGTTACTTTTGTTACCGTTACCACTACTATCATATTACTTTGTTACTAAATACTTTGTTGCAGATATTAAGTTATCCAGGTGTGGTTGAATTGACAACTCAACTGCTAATACTTGAGAATATTCTTTGGCTCCCCTTGTGTCGAATCAATAAATTTGGGTTGAATACTCTATCCTTGAAAACTGTTGCGATCCCCTATACTTGTGGGTTATCAAGACTATTTTTCCGGCGCCGCTGTCGGGAGCATAGCTCTATTCTTTGAGTCACTTGGGATTTATATCTGCTGGTCACTCAAGAACTTGAAAGACGCTAAGACAACAATCTATCCCTCAACTACGAGGGAGGTAAGGAACCGCCATCTAGCTCGCACTTGATTCACCTTCATTTTGAGTAAGCTTACGACACCTAAACCTGCTTCGCTATTCGTTCCTATATGTCGCATGTTATTGATGATGCCACTTCTGCTATGCATGATACTTATGATGAAACTACTTCTATGCTTGATACTACTATGCCACTTGGTGAATTTCTTGATTAACAACTTGCTAGGGTTAGAGAGAATGAAATTATTGAAAATGATAATATTGATGAAAGTGATGATGAAGACTCTCCCCCTAATAAATATGAATCGACTGTTGTTCCTGAGGGTTATGTTTTGGAAAAAGAAGCTGCTATAGCTATTTTAGCTTGCAAAGATAGATACGAGCTCAAGAGTTTATTCGCTAAATGGAAGCAGTAATCTCTTAATGCTAGAATGAAACCTAACCCAGCTTTTGCTACTTCACCTATCTGTGTTACTGATAAAGATTATGAATTTTCTGTTGATCCTGATGTAATTACTTTGGTTGAATCTGATCCTTTTCATGGCTATGAATCTGAAACTGTTGTGGCACATCTTACTAAATTAAATGATATAGCCACCCTGTTTACTAATGATGAGAAATCTCGCTACCTTTATATCCTTAAAATATTTCCGTTCTCATTAACGGGTGATGCTAAGATATGGTTCAACTCTCTTGATCCTGGTTGTGTGCGTAGTCCCCAGGATATGATTTATTACTTCTCTGCTAAATATTTCTGTGCTCATAAGAAACAAGCTGCTTTAAGGGAAATATATAATTTTGTGCAAAATGAAGAAGAGAGTCTCCCACAAGCTTGGGGGAGGCTTCTCCAATTACTTAAGGGTCATTTGCATTTCTGTCCCTAACTTGAACCACCTACTTAGATTTGTCCTTAATTTCAAAGCCTGCTCAAATTTGCCCCTCCGCCATTACGTTCACTTATAGAAATGCCCTTCCGTGCCGTTACCGTCCAGTCAAAGAGGTTTGCCCGTTTTCGGGACGTTTTCTGGACATTTTCGCCCCTCTTTGAATGAGCCACTTACACGGGGGACCCAATCTCACAAATAAAAGAAAAACCTCTTTCTCATCCCTCTATCTCACTTGCACGTGGACCCCACCGAAAATAATTAAAATAAAAAACTCTCTCTGTCTCTCTTCAACTCTGTCCCTCCCTGAGATGGACATGGCGAGCGCGGCTCGACCAGTGGCCGTCGCCGGTGAGGAGGGGGGGGGGCGCCTGCGAATGGCAGAAGATGGCGACGCCTGGACTTGGCCTTCACCGGTGAGGGGGAAGCGCCTGCATATAGCAGCGGATGGCGACGCCGTGGATGTGGAAGCGACGGCTACGGCGGTGCTCAAGGAGCAGCGTATCAAGCACGAGAGAGTCCAGTGGGAGAGGGAGAAGTAGAGGACGATCATCTGGAACACGTTCGCGTGGTCGAGCCCGTCGTGAAGACACTGCAGCGATGTCTCCATCGTCGGAGGCGGCCGACAGAGCACCGATTCGAGGTAGGAACGCTCGGGGTCGCGGAGATCGGGGAGGACAACGCCAGAGTCTTCGGTAGGTATTGGCTAAGCCTAGGTATGCAGGGATGATGGGCTGGGTGCTACGTCGAAGGAGATCAGGTCATGGCGGAGCTCCACCGAAGCCGATGAGGATGAACGCGACGGCGAAAATTGAGGCCATTCGGGCTCGATTAATTCTCTAGAGCGACGAATTCGACCGAGAAGAATCTCCTAGGCATGGTCTTGGGCCTCGGGAGCTCTTGACGCACAAGAACGACAATGTCGATCATGGGCAGAGTGCCTACCTGACTGCTGCTCGTTCTCGGTTTAGAGGAAGAGAGGGAGATGGACCCCTTGGGGTAAATGAGAGGCATGTCTAGGGGAATCAAGTGGCGAGGTTGCAGCTCATATGGTGGGTTATGCCATGGCAATGCGTTGACGGAGGCGGCGGCCGAGACGGACGATGAGCTCGATTCCTTTAGCTCGGGACAGACCTCGCCAGAGGAATTAGGTAGGAAGAGAGAGGGTGCGGGGAGGAAGAGAGAGTAGGAAGGGGCCGACGCAGGGGCACCTCACCCCATGAGCCGTCGTTAGCATGCGTGCACCGCCCACGAGAGGGTGAGAGAGAGCGACAGAGAGGAAAAGAGATTTTATATTTTGTTTTTATTTATTAGTTTCTAAGGTGGGTCCTAGATGTAAGTGATAGAGAATGGGGTTGAGAGAGAGATAGAGTATTTAATTGTTTTGTTGGGCCCACCTGTAAGTGAGATAGAGGGGTGAGAGAGTTTTCCTTTTCTTAAGAACGGGCCCCACATGTAAGTGGCTCATCCAAAGAGGGGCAAAGATGTCCAAATAACGTCCCGAAAACGGTCAAAGCCCTTTGACTGGACGGTAACGGCACGGAAGGGCATTTCTATAAGTGCACCTAACGGCGGAGGGGCAAATTTGAGCAGGCTTCGACATTAGGGGAAAATATGAGTAGTGGGTTCGAGTTAGGGACACAGATGTAAAAGACCCATTACTTAATGCTTTGCCTGATCATCCTCTCAAGAAAAATTAAATACTTGATATCTTTTATAATGGACTAACTGATGCTTTTAGAGATTACCTGGATAGTTGTGCTGGTTCTGTTTTCAGGGAAAGAACACCGGATGAAGCTGAAATTCTAATGAATAATATGTTGACAAATGAAAATAATTGGACACTTCCTGAGCCAGTTCCTGAGCCTATTCCTAAACCAACTCCGAAAAAGTTAAAGATGTTAAGAATTTACCTCCTATTGAAGAAATACATGGTCTTAATTTACCTCCTGTTGAAGAAACATATGCTCTTAATTCATCACCTATTGAAGAAACTAATGGTCTTGATAACCCGACACAGGTAGTAAAGGTAAATTCTCTCTATAGATTTGATGAAGGTGATATTCCTCACTATAAGTCTGCTAGACAATGCTTAGAAGAGTTTGATAATTTTATTCTCAAACAAGAAAACTTCAATGCTTATTTTGGTAGACAATTGAAATACAATTCCGATATGCTCGAACACTTGGGTGATTATATGGCTAATGTTAAGGGTGAACTTAAATTTATTAGTAAACATGCTTCTATGGTTACCACTCAAGTAGAACAAGTACTTAGGGCTCAGAATGATTTGCTCAATGAATTGAATAGTAAGAATAATGATTATGCTGTTAGAGTGGCTACTAGAAATGGTGAAATGACTCAGGAACCTTTGTATCCTGAAGGCCACCCTAGGAGAATTGAGCAAGATTCTTAGAGAAATAATATTGATGCACCTAGTCCTTCTAAAAAGAAGAAAAAGAAAAATGATAGGACTTTGCATGCTTCTAGTGAACCTATTGCTGAACCACCTGAGAATCCAAATGATATATCTATTTCTGATGCTGAAACACAATCTGGTAATGAACATGAACCTAATGAAAATGTTAATGATGATGTTCATGATGATGCTCAACCTAGTAATGATAATGATGTGGAAATTGAACCCGCTGTTGATCTTGATAACCCACAATCAAATAATCAACGTTATGATAAGAGAGACTTTGTTGCTAGGAAACATGGTAAAGAAAGAGAACCATGGGTTCAGAAACCCATGCCTTTTCCTCCCAAACCATCCAAGAAAAAGGATGATGAGGATTTTGAGCGCTTTGCTGAAATGATTAGACCTATCTTTTATGTATGCGATTAACGATATGCTCAAAATGAATCCTTATGCTAAGTACATGAAAGATATTGTTACAAATAAAAGGAAGATACCGGAAGCTGAAATTTCCACCATGCTTGCTAATTACACTTTTAAGCGTGGAATGCCAAAGAAACTTGGAGATCCAGGAGTACCTACTATACCATGCTCCATTAAAAGAAACTATGTTAAAACTGCTTTATGTGATCTTGGAGCCGGTGTTAGTGTTATGCCTCTCTCTTTATATCATAGACTTTACTTGAATAAGTTGACACCTACCGAAATATCTTTGCAAATGGTTGATAAATCAACTGCTATACCTGTCGGTATTTGTGAGGATGTGCCTGATGTGGTTGCAAACGTTACTATTTTAACGGATTTTGTTATTCTTGATATTCCCGAGGACAATAGTATGTCTATTATTCTTGGAAGACCCTTTTTGAATACTGCAGGGGCTGTTATTTATTGCAACAAAGGCAATGCCACTTTTCATGTTAATGGTAATGAGCATACGGTACACTTTCCGAGGAAACAACCTCAAGTCCACAGTATCTATTCTATTGGAAAAATTCCATCGATTATATTTGGAGGTTTTGAATTTCCTCTTCCTACTGTCAAAAAGAAATATGATATTCTTATTATTGGGGATGTGCATATCCCCGTTGAGGTAACATAGTGTCATTCGAAATTTCTCCGTTCCATGTTATTCGGAATGAGTTTGTTAACAAGACTTGATCAACCTTGTTAGTGGATTCCTTTTGATGAGCATGAGATGGATGAAACTAGAAGGCACAACCTTCTGTACCTTCTTTCTACTTTCTGTTATTTAGTTGAAATAAAGTAAAAAAATTATTTTTCTGTCTGTTTTCTGATTTATCCGTGCAATATAAAAATACCCTGAAAATAAAAGTTCTCCAAATGCCCTGAAAATGGAATATGATTTTTTCTAGAATATTTGAGAATATCTGGAACTGAGAACACATCAGGGGGAGGAAGCACCTGGCCACGAGGGTCCAGGGCACGCCCACCCCTACAGGGCGCGCCCCCTGCCTCGTGGGCCCATGGTGGCTCTCGTTCACTTATTCCTGCACCCACACACTTCTTCTTCCTCCCAAAAATATCACCGTCCAGCTCAAGCACGAGTTCTAGCTCATTTTGCTGCGATTTTCTATCTCCTTGCTCAAAGCACCTCTCACAAAACTGCTTGGGGGGATTGTTCCTTGGTATGTGACTTCTCCATTGGTCCAATTAGTTTTTGTTCTAGTGCTTTATTCATTGCAAATTTGTGTTGCCTAGGTGACCATGTTCTTGAGCTTGCATGTCAAATTTATATGGTTCCAAGTAGTTCTAATGCTTGATATAGTCTCTAGGCACTTGTAGGAGTAGTTGCTATCAATTTTGTTGAGGTTGGTTCACTTTTATTTGAAGTTACTAAAAATTTCAGAATTTTTCAGAAAATAATGAAGAGATTTTTGAGGGGCTCATCGAGCCGAAGCTCGAAGGAAAAGCAAAATGAAGAAGCACAGAGGCCCAAATATAATCTGCCCCACACCACGGAGGTTCGGCCGTGTGAATGGCCTTCCGATTATTTCTTGAGAGAAGCCGGGATTTACAATGATTTTTATGAATTGGCTGAGAATGCAGGCCTCACCGACTTCCTCTGCAACCAACGCGAACAGTATCTCTTACTCACCAATACTTTTGTGCAAAACTTCTACTATTATCCTAAGGAAACACCTCCTTCAGTAGAGTTTCATTTATATGATGTTGTTAAGAAGATGCCACTAGATGAATTTTGCAAGGTTTGCAAAATACCTTTTGAGGGTAGTTTAGAGGAACCACATCGGAAAGATGTGGACGGGTTTATTGACACTATTACTATGGGGGAAACTAGGAATGTTTCCGATGCAAGAATCACTAGTATACATTTTCCTGTTTTACGCTACTTTGCCATATTTGCTAGTCATTGCTTAATTGGTCGCGGAAACTGTGGAAACCTTAGTGTTCCTGATATTATCATTTTGTTCCATGGTTTATTCTGCGATAACACTGTTAGTATGGCGGTATTATTGCTAAATGGTTAATTTTGAACCATACAAAGGGCCCCATCTTTGGAGGTATTTATGCTTCACGCCTTGCTGCACATTATAACATTCCTATTAGGCACTATGAAAAAGAAGAAAAATTGCTGCCCAATGCTTATTTAGATTATAAGAGTATGATAGCGCATGATTTTATTGTTAAGAATAGGGAAGGGGCTCTTAAATACAAATTATTATTTGATAAACATCACCCTGAGACTATTACCTTGCCTGCTCCCTCCTTGTTTAATTTATCTACATGTCCGTATCTCATTCCGTGGGCGGCCATTCACGCCTACCGGAACCCTACACTGGCCACGGAGCCGGAACCACAATTTGAGCCTCCACGACAGTCTAATTACCAGTGGGATCCGGAGATGATTTCCAACCAGTGGCAGTCAGAGTCCTCTTCATCTCAGTATGACCACAGCTACAACTACGGATATCCGCCAGGCCACCCGTGGCAATAAACCAACTTAGGCCAAAAGCCTAAGCTTGGGGGAGTACGTATTTCCCACCGACATTACATTTATGTTCACACACACTCATTGCTAGATGTCCGTGCTCATACTTCTTCATTGTATTATCCATGGTAGTTTATTTTCTTTTTCTTGCTTTCTTCTTGTGTGTTTGTTAAACTTTAAGAAAAACAAAAAAGTAGTGTAGCCTTTAGTTAGTTTACTTTTCTTGCTGTAGTAGTAATAATTAAAAAGAAAACCCAAAAAGATTTCCCGTTCTTCTTTTGCTTGTTGGAGCTTTCCCGTGTAAATAGTTTTATTTCTTTTCTTTTCTTTGGGGGTTGATAAGAGAAGACCATAATTAAATTGTTGAAGTGGCCCTTATATGCATTATTGTTGATTTAACCAAGAGCCCATATTGCCTTGTCTTCTCCTGTTTATTGAATGCTCGCAGATTCCAGCTTAGTCCAATGCACGTGCACTCTTATTATTATTCACATCGTTCGGTCGTGCAAGTGAAAGACAATTATGACGATATATGATGGACTGACTGAGATGAGAAAAGCTGGTATGAACTCGACCTCTCTTGTTTTTGTAAATATGATTAGTTCATCGTTCCTGATTCAGCTTATTATGAATAAACATGTTTGCAATGACAATTAGAGATCATAGTTGCTCATGCCATGCTTGATTAGCTATGAGTTATAATGGTTTACCTTGCGTGCCAACATGCTATTAAAATGGTTGTGATGTGGTATAGTTGGGTGGGATCCTCCTTTGAATGATTTAAGTGACTCGACTTGGCACATGTTCATGCATGTAGTTGAAACAAATCAACATAGCCTTCACGATATTTATGTTCATGGTGGATTATATCCTACTCATGCTTGTACTCAATGTTTATTAATTTTAATGCATGTTCATGACTGTTGTCCCTCTCTAGTTGGTCGCTTCCCAGTCTTTTGCTAGCCTTCACTTGTACTAAGCGGGAATACTGCGTGTGCATCCAATCCCTTAAACCCCAAAGTTATTCCATATGAGTCCACTATACTTTCCTATGTACGGTATTTACCTGCCGTTCCAAGTAAATTTTTATGTGCCAAACTCTAAACCTTCAAATAAAATTCTGTTTTGTATGCTCGAATAGCTCATGTATCAACTAGGGCTGTCCGTATCTTCCATGCTAGGCGGGTTATTCTCAAGAGGGGTGGACTCCGCTCCTCACTCACGAGAAAATGGCTGGTCACCGGTATGCCCAGTCCCATGCTTTATGCAAACTAAATCAAAATAATTGCAAATAAAACTCCCCCTGGGACTGTTGCTAGTTGGAGGCACTCGTTGTTTCGAGCAAGCCATGGATTGATGCTTGTTGGTGGAGGGGGAGCATAAACTTTACCATTCTGTTTGGGAACCGCCTATAATGTGTGTAGCATGGAAGATATCGCCATCTCTTGATTGTTATGTTGACAATGAAAGTATACCGCTCAAAATATTATTTATCTCTGCTTCAAAACCGAGCTCTGGCACCTCTACAAATCCCTGCTTCCCTCTGCGAAGGGCCTATCTATTTACTTTTATGTTGATTCATCACCCTCTTATTAAAAAGCACTAGCTGGAGAGCGCTGCTGTCATTTGCATCCATTACTATTAATTTATATTGGGTATGACTATGACTGGATCTCTTTTACCATGAATTACAATGTCTAGTCAGTTCTTGATCTTTAAAGGTGCTCTGCATTTCTGTTTTGCGGTTTCAGAAAGGGCTAGCGAGATACCATCTTGTTATATCATATCATGATTGTTTTGAGAAAGTGTTTTCATCCGAGATTTATTATTATTGCTCGCTAGTTGATTATGCCATTGATATGAGTAAACATGAGACCTAAGAGTTATTGTGAATGTGGTTAGTCATAATCTTTGCTGAAAACTTGAATGCTGGCTTTACATATTTACAACAACAAGAGCAAACCGAGTTTGTAAAAGTTTTTCTTTATCACTTTCAGTTTATCAACTGAATTGCTTGAGGACAAGCAAAGGTTTAAGCTTGGGGGAGTTGATACGTCTCCGTTGTATCTACTTTTCCAAACACTTTTGCCCTTGTTTTGGAATCTAACTTGCATGATTTGAATGGAACTAACCCGGAGTGACGCTGTTTTCAGCAGACTTTCCATGGTGTTATTTATGTGCAGAAACAAAAGTTCTCGGAATGACCTGAAACTCCACGGAACATCTTTTTGGAAAATATTAAAAATATCGAAGAAATATCCACGTCGGGGCCCACACCTGTCCACGAGGGTGGGGGCGCCCTGCCTCGTGGACCCCCTGACGCTCCACCGACCTCAACTCCAACTCCATATATTCACTTTCGGGAGAAAAAAATCAGAGAGAAGGATTCATCGCGTTTTACGATACGGAGCCGTCGCCAAGCCCTAAAACCTCTCGGGAGGGCTGATCTGGAGTCCGTTCGGGGCTCCGGAGAGGGGGATTCGTCGCCGTCGTCATCATCAACCATCCTCCATCACCAATTTCATGATGCTCACCGCCGTGCGTGAGTAATTCCATCGTAGGCTTGCTGGACGGTGATGGGTTGGATGAGATCTATCATGTAATTGAGTTAGTTTTGTTAGGGTTTGATCCCTAGTATCCACTATGTTCTGAGATTGATGTTGCTATGACTTTGCTATGCTTAATGCTTGTCACTAGGGCCCGAGTGCCATGATTTCAGATCTGAACCTATTATGTTCATGAGTATATGTGAGTTCTTGATCCTATCTTGCAAGTCTATAGTCACCTACTATGTGTTATGATCCGGCAACCCCGAAGTGACAATAATCGGGACCACTCCCGGTGATGACCATAGTTTGAGGAGTTCATGTATTCACTATGTGTTAATGCTTTGGTCCGGTACTCTATTAAAAGGAGGCCTTACTATCCCTTAGTCTCCATTAGGACCCCGCTGCCACGGGAGGGTAGGACAAAATATGTGATGCAAGTTCTTTTCCATAAACACGTATGACTATATTCGGAATACATGCCTACATTACATTGATGAATTGGAGCTAGTTCTGTGTCACCCTATGTTATGATTGTTACATGATGAACCGCATCCGTCATAATTCTCCATCACCGATCCAATGCCTACGAGCTTTTCACATATTGTTCTTCGCTTATTTACTTTTCCGTTGCTACTGTTACAATTACTACAAAACACCAAATTTTTTACTTTTGCTACCGTTACTTTTGTTACCGTTGCCACTACTATCATATTACTTTGCTACTAAATACTTTGCTGCAGATATTAAGTTATCCACGTGTGGTTGAATTGACAACTCAACTGCTAATACTTGTGAATATTCTTTGGCCCCCCTTGTGTCGAATCAATAAATTTGGGTTGAATACTCTACCCTCGAAAACTGTTGCGATCCCCTATACTTGTGGGTTATCAACGGTGTTCCCGTTTTTCAGGTTTCTCCGGCTTCGGCTCCTTTGATGCCTACCCCCGCGCCCCCTGCTTGGAGCAATGCGCGGCGGCGCCCCCAGGAGACTCCCAACACAGCGCCTTCTGCTGCCGCCGCCCGGTTTTTTGACTCCCTCCCCCAAGGTTGAGTCTGACCGGGCTCCCGTCTCCCTCCTCCGAGGTTGAGCCGGTGGTCACCCCGCCCTCCACCCCGGCGGGCGCCGCCACCCAGGCGATGGGCTCGACTTTCCCCTCGCCCGTTGCCACCTCCGCTACCGGCTCGGATGCCGCCGCCGGCTCGCCTGACCAAAAAAGAAGAGGCCAAAAAAATGAGAGAAGGCCCAAATAAAAAAGTGAGATACAAGAGAGAAGGGGCAATGCTACTATCCTTTTGCCACATTTGTGTTTCAAAGTAGCACCATGATGTTCATGATAGAGAGTCTCCTATATTGTCACTTTCATATACTAGTGGGATTTTTTCATTATAGAACTTGTCTTGTATATTCCAACGATGGGCTTTCTCAAATGCCCTAGGTCTTCATGAGCAAGCAAGTTGGATGCACACCCACTTAGTTTCTTTTTGAGCTTTCATACACTTATAGCTCTAGTGCATCCGTTGCATGGCAGTCCCTACTCACTCACATTGATATCTATTGATGGACATCTCCATAGCCCGTTGATACGCCTAGTTGATGTGAGACTATCTCCCTCTTTTTATCTTCTCCACGACCACCATTCTATTCCACCTATAGTTCTCTGTCCATGGCTCACGCTCATGTATTGCATGAAAGTTGAAAAGGTTCGAGAACATCAAAAGTATGAAACAATTTCTTGGCTTGTCATCGGGGTTGTGCATGATTTAAATATTTTGTGTGATGAAGATGAAGCATAGCCAGATTATATGATTTTTTAGGGATAAGCTTTCTTTGGCAATGTTATTTTGAGAAGACATTATTGCTTTATTAGTATGCTTGAAATATTATTGTTTTTATGTCCATATTAAACTTTTGTTTTGAATCTTATGGATCTGAACATTCATGCCACAATAAAGAAAATTACATGGATGAATATGTTAGGTAGCATTCCACATCAAAAATTCTGTTTTTATCATTTACCTACTCGAGGACGAGCAGGAATTAAGCTTGGGGATGCTTGATACGTCTCCAACTATCTATAATTTTGATTGTTCCATGTTATTATATTATCTATCTTGGATGTTTTATATGCATTTATATGCTATTTTATATGATTTTTGGGACTAACCTATTAACCTAGAGCCCGATGCGGTGCAGGTTTACTTTTTTTCCTTGTTTCTGAGTTTCACAGAAAAGGGATATCAAACGGAGTCCAATTGACCTGAAAATTTATGGAGATTATTTTTTGGAAAATATAAAAAATACTAGAAAAGATAGCGGAGAAGAGTCCCGGGGCAACCACAAGGGTGGAGGGCGTGCCCCCATCCTTGTCGGTGCCTCGTGGGCCCCCTTGACTTGTCCCTGACGCCAACACCTCGTATAAATCCCAAAACCTCCAGAACATAACCTAGATCGGGAGTTCCGCCGCCACAAGCCTCTATAGGCACCAAAAACCAATCGGGACCCTGTTCCAGCACCCTGCCGGAGGGGGAAACCATCACCGGTGGCCATCTTCATCATCCCGGCGCTCTCCATGACGAGGAGGGAGTAGTTCACCCTCAGGGATGAGGGTATGTACCCGTAGCTATGTGTTTGATCTCTCTCTCTCTCTCTCTCTCTCTCTCTCTTGTGTTCTTGATTTGGCACGATCTTGATGTACCGCGAGCTTTGCTATTATAGTTAGATCTTATGATGTTTCTCCCCCTCTATCTTCTTGTAATGGATTGAGTTTTCCCTTTGAAGTTATCTTATCGGATTGAGTCTTTAAGGATTTGAGAACACTTGATGTATGTCTTGCGTGTGCTTATCTGTGGTGACAATGGGATATTCACGTGATCCACTTGATGTATGTTTTGGTGATCAACTTGCGGGTTCTGTGACCTTGTGAACTTATGCATAGGGGTTGGCACACGTTTTCATCTTGACTCTCCGGTAGAAACTTTGGGGCACTCTTTGAAGTTCTTTGTGTTGGTTTGAATAGATGAATCTGAGATTGTGTGAAGCATATCGTATAATCAGACCCGCGGATACTTGTGGTGACATTGGAGTATCTAAGTGACATTAGGGTTTTGATTGATGCATGTATTAAGGTGTTATTTTAGTACGAACTCTAGGGCTGTTTGTGACACTTATAGGAATAGCCCAATAGATCGATTAGAAAGAATAACTTTGAGGTGGTTTCGTACCCTACAATAATCTATTCGTTTGTTCTCCGCTATTAGTGACTTTGGAGTGACTCTTTGTTAAATGTTGAGGGATTCTTATATGATCTAATTATGTTATCATTGTTGAGAGAACTTGCACTAGTGAAAGTATGAGCCCTAGGCCTTGTTTCCAAGCATTGCGATACCGTTTTCGCTCACTTTTACCACGTGCTACCTTGCTGTTTTTATATTTTTAGATTACGAAAACCTATATCTACCATCCATATTGCACTTGTATCACCATCTCTTCGTCAAACTAGTGCACCTATACAATTTACCATTGTATTGGGTGTGTTGGGGACACAAGAGACTCTCTGTTATTTGGTTGCAGGGTTGTTTGAGAGAGACCATCTTCATCGTACGCCTCCCACGGATTGATAAACCTTAGGTCATCCACTTGAGGGGAATTTTCTACTGTGCTACAATAGTAGATATCATGAATCTGTTGCCACCGAACACACTCTGCAGTAAATATTTCTTACCATTGGCAATTTGCGCGGATTGCTGAAGCTCCTCCCGGACACCTCGAGCACCACTCCTCGCCTCCTGAAGCTCCTTCTCTGCCTTGGATAGCCAGGAGGATTGCTCCTCCTGCCCCTTCTCAAGAGTCTCCAACTTCTTGGTGGCATCTTGGAGCTCCACTTGGACTTCGGTCACCCGAGCCACATGTTGCTCGGCAGCAAGCTTGGCCTTCCCAAGCTCGGCCACCGCCTTCTTCTCAGCCGCCTCGGCCTCGGCTTTCTTTAGGGCCTCTGAGGGAGTCCTGGATTAGGGGGTGTCCGGATAGATGAACTATCACCGTTGGCCGGACTCCTGGACTATGAAGATACAAGATTGAAAACTTCGTCCCGTGTCCGGATGAGACTTTCCTTGGCGTGGAAGGCAAGCTTGGCGATACGGATAATGTAGATCTCCTACCATTGTAACCGACTCTGCGTAACCCTAACCCTATCCGGTGTCTATATAAACCGGAGGGTTTTAGTCCGTAGGACGAACAACAATCATACCATAGGCTAGCTTCTAGGGTTTAGCCTCTATGATCTCGTGGTAGATCAAATCTTGTAATACTCATATCATCAAGATCAATCAAGCAGGAAGTAGGGTATTACCTCCATCGAGAGGGCCCGAACTTGGGTAAACATCGAGTCGCCCGCCTCCTATTACCATCCGCCTCAGACGCACAGGTCGGGACCCCCTACCCGAGATTCGCCGATTTTAACACTGACATTGGTGCTTTCATTGAGAGTTCCTCTGTGCCGTCGTTGTCAGGAAGGATCCTCATCCCATCTTTAAAGACGGCACCGTTGCCAAAGGAGCTTTGGCCACCGGCCAAACTCTCCGGCTAGGCGGTTTTCTTATGATGCTGTTGGCGCGCGCGCGATGACTTCTCGGGTCGCCGAAAGCAATCTTCACGTTAACTCGGAACTCGCCGAGCAGTTAGATCCGATGGAGCTCTCTTCCTTGAACGAGCTCTTGGATCGCATCGCCGCCCTCGGAGTCGCTACAGACTACGATCAGATTGGGCCTAAAACCGATCTGAGAGAGATCAACTCTTCCCAGGTTACCCACCACGTTGCTATGATAGAGGAACAATACAGTGACTCTTCTCCTACCTTGAGGACCAGCTATGTCCGGATTCCTGACCCCTCCATGCCGGATTCTCGCAGAGGGGAGGACACCACTCAAGCCCTGAACTTAAAGTCAGGCCGCGGGCTAGATTCATTGGACAACCTCCAAGAACCCAAGCTTCCAAGTTCGGAAACTTCTTGGCCCCTGAATCTTAGATCGGACGGGGTTCGGAATTTAATTCCACCCGCCCACCCAAACATAAGCGATCTATCCCAAATCCGGCAAGAGCCGGTGAAGCGATACATCATTCTTGGGCGATTCATACGGTTATGGACAAGATAAAGGATTGCCATGAGGAGGACGCAATTTTATTCTTCTACAATAATTGGACGGACAAGGGAATCCTAAACACCATAAGTCGTCGTGAAATTACACGCTTCGCTGACTTAGCGTCCATAGTACGCTAAGTCAAATTTTGGGATAGTCCGGCCCCGGATACGACCCTAGTCCGAAATAAAAGGGTGCATTATCACCAGGCACCTGGGTTACACACCAAAAAGCAAAAACCCCCCAAGGGGCATGGAACCGTACTGGAGGGATGGCTCAATGGACCCTGCAAAATTCATAGCACAGAGGGCGCCACTCCAACTCATAGCCTTAGAGCATGTTGGATACTCGGCGGTGGCCAAAAGCTGGCGAAGAGCTCTTAGCTCGAGCACCAGCCTAGCAATACCGATGCACGGTATTAACAGTCTTGAGACTTCCACATCAAATAATATCTGAAGCGAACACTCCGCAGCCTTGCGAAGTCTACGGATAACAACAATAAATCCATGGGTGACACGGCTATTACCTTTAACGCCCGATGTGAGCCTAAATTCAAACAGCCCGAGCACCGGCCGCATTGGTCCTCGGTCCAATAGTGGACAGCTTCGCCTTACCAAGGTACTCATGGATGGCGGCAGCGGGTTAAACCTCATCTACGAGAAACCCTTTAAAAATGGAAATAGTTGGAGCCGCATGGGCGAAGCAGCACAACCTTTAGAGGAATAATCCCGGTCGAGAAGCATGCTGTATAGGAAAGATCACACTAGATGTGGTGTTAAATCACGCCCGGACAATTATAGGTCCGAGGAGGTCACATTCAAGTGGCCCCGTTCAGCAGCGGATACCACGCTCTATTAGGGCGAGAGGCATTCACAATTTTCAAGCTATACCCCATTACGGGTACATGAAGCTCAAAATGCCGGACCCAACGGAATTATCACTCTCGCTAGTGACCGGACATAGCGCTCGCGCCAAAAATAAAACAGCCGCACTTGCCCTTGAGGCACTATCAAAGCCCTAGCGGCGGAGGAACTCACTACGCTGCGCTCCACGGTGGAGCGGGGGCGATGTGATACTCGATAAGAGATCCAAGTCCACCTCTTTTAAACCAGCGAGCGAAATAGTCAAATTCCAAGTCCATCCAACGGACCCTACAAAACAACCTCCATCGGGGCACAATTAAACCACGATGTGGGCGCGCATTCATTGAATTCCTCTGCGAAAATTGGGACATTTTTGCCTGGCACCCTTTAGACATGCCAGGAATCCCACGTCGGCTGGCAGAGCACAGCCTAAATATCCTAAAAGGATTCAAGCCAGTCAAACAACCTCTTCGGCTTTTAATGGAGGCCGGATTCATCATAGATATAAAACATCCGGACTGGCTAGCAAACCTGGTAATGGTACCAAAGAAGGACAAATCATGGCGCCTATGTGTCGATTTTAAGGACCTTAACAAGGCTTGCCCAAAGGATCCCTTCCCCTCCCCCGCATCGATCAAATTGTCAACGCTACCGCGGGTTCACGATTCATTGTGTTTCCTCGGCGCATACTCGGCTACCACCAAATTAAGATGGCAGAGTTAGACCAAGCATAGCGACATTCATCACTCCATACGGCCCATTCTCGCTTCAACACAATGCCCTTTGGGCTAAAAAGCGCCGGCGCAACATATGGCGCATGATTCGGACATGTCAGGCAAACCAGATCGGCAAAAGCAGTTGGAGGCATACGTGACGATGTGGTCGTCAAATCCAAACATGTCGAAACCCTAGTCGGCGACTTGAGGCTCACATTCGATAATCTCCGAACATATGACATCAAGCTCAACCCGAAAAATGTGTTTTCGTACCATCACCGGAAAGCTCTTGGGCTTCATTGTATCCGGTAGAGGAATTGAAGCAAATCCAGCCAAGATCCGAGCTCTGTCACAATTGGATATCCCCAGAGACCTCAAACAAATACAAAAATTGACCGGATGCGTGGCGGCTCTAAGCCACTTTATCTCCCGCTTAGGAGAAAAGGCATTAGCCCTTTATCGCCTCCTCCGGTGCACCGAACACTTCGAGTGGACGGATGCTGCCACGGCCGGACTCGACGAAATCAAAGCCATATTAGCAACAAATCCGGTCCTGGCCGCGCCCAACATGGGCGAACGAATGCTATTATACATCGCAGCAACCCATCAAGTTGTAAGCGCGGTGCTCGTTGTCGAACGATAAACGGACGGACACAAGTTCCCTCTCCAAAAACCAGTTTACTACGTGCCCACTGTCCTAACTCCATGCAAGTCACGGTTCCCGCATTATCAAAAAATAGCATATCACGGTGTTCATGGCATCCACAAGCTGCGACACTACTTCCAAGAGTGTTCGATACTGATAGCCTCCAAGTACCTCTTAATGACATTATAAACAACCGCGATACAGCGGGCGGATTGCTAAGTGGGCCATTGAGCTCCTCCGCTTCGACATAACCTACAAACCACGGCGAGCTATTAAGTCGCAATTTTGGCTGACTTCATCGCCGAATGGATGAAGCCGAACTCCCTAAAATGCGGCGCATATTCAACTGGATTATGCGCCCGCGGCTCCAAAATGTTGTCGGCACGGGGCGGCGTCGTTCGGCGTCCCCAACCGGAGGTACAGTCCAATCGTGCTTCAAATAATGTACGGACTCCAACAACGCGGCCGAATCTGAGGCCCTTCTACATGGTCTCGGATGGCAGTCTCCATGGGCATTCAACGCCTAGAGGTGCGCGAGGATTGAACCTCGCGATATCCCAAATAAATGGGGACTTTGATGCAAAGGGTCCAAAAATGGTAGCTTATCGCAATGCCGTCCTAAAAATGTCAGCTCGGTTTGAGGGCTTGAATTTCACCATATAGCCGGGATAACAACTAGGCAGCGAGCGTGTTACACGCATTGGCATAAGCGCGATGTCCCCCCCCAATATCTTCCTAGAGGCTTTTAAGCCATCCGTACTAAGGAGGACGGTCCAAAAATAACAACCGGACCCAACCGCTTTGCCCCACACGAACATTCCGACATAGTTGGTCGTCCATGTGAAATAACACATCAGCCCATGAAATTATGGTAGTCATCGCCCGTGGACAGAACCATTCCTAGCCTACCTAACTAGGCAGGAACTTCCCTCGACCAAAAGCGAGGCCCGCTGCATAGTGCACGGCGGTCTAAAGCCTATAAGGTCCATGAGGAGAGCTTTATAAGAAAAGCACAACCGAGTCTTTCAAAGGTGTATCTCCGAAGAGGAAGGCGGAATCTCTGGTTGAAATTCATGCGGGACTCGGTGGGCACCATGCCGCAGCCGGGCCCTTGTAGGCAAGGCCTTCCGTCTGAGGATTTTATTGGCCGGCGGCCGGGAAGACACTCGGGACTTAGTCCAATGATGCGTCGGTTGCCAGCTCTTTGCTAATCAAAGCCACATGCCACCCACCGCCCCAAAACTATACCCATCACCTGGCCCTTGGCGGTGCAGGGGCTTGACATGGTTGGACCCCTTAAAGGAGGAACCCACAAGCAAAAATACCTATTGGTCATGGTGGATAAATTCACCAAATGGATAGAGGCCAAGCACAGTAAAGGCGGCGAATCCGGACCGATGATAGACTTCATATCGGGGTAGTACACGTTCTGGCGTCCCCATAGCATCATCACTGATAACGGCATGAACTTCACGGTCGACGAGGTTAAACTCTGGTGCAAAAACATGGGCATCAAGCTCGTCTATGCTTCAGTCTATCACCCTCAAACTAATGGTCAAGTCGAGCGAGCAAACGGTCTAATCATGAGCGGCATTAAACCCAGACTAGTGCGGTCCCTAAAGGAATCTAACATGCACTGGGTAGAGGAGCTCGACTCCGTACTCTGGGGGCTGCGGACCACGCTGAATCGCACTACCGCATTCACACCATTTTTCATGGTATACGGCGCAGAGGCAGTTTTGCCCTGCGACATAATTCATGACTCACCTCGCGTGCGCATGTACGAAGAAAGAGAAGCCGAGCTAGATCGGTAGGACAGCTTGGACACCTTGGAGGAGGAGCATGACGTGGCAAAAACTCGTTCCGCATTCTGTCAACAACATGCTCGAAGATATCAAAGCAGGGAAGTACGGGCCAAAGCTTACAACGTTGGCGAACTAGTTCTACGCCGGCCGGACAAGAAAAAGGACAAACTCAAGCCCAAATGGGAGGGTCCCTTCATCATCGACCAAGTTCGACCGGCGGAGCATATCGTCTGCAAAGCGCATCGGATAACCGACTCGAGCGAACCCATGGAGCGCAGCCCGTCTCCGAAGATTCTCGCCTAAGCGCGGATTCGAGTTCGTCCCCTTCCTCCGTCTATATTTTATATTTTAAGCTGTCTTTTATTTCTCTCCTTCTCCTCCCTTTTTCCGAAGCCGTTAAAGGCTCGTTTGCGCGTGTTCGCTTTTACACACTTGGCGCGCTATCCGCGCTCATTATACACAGGGGCTTCTTTAATGAAGCTTATTTATCTGGGCTTTATGCCCAACACATATCACACTTCCGCATGTACCTTTTATTCACCATTATATGCATCGATATGACTTAAGTTTTGGCCAAGCTGGGTTGCTGGCTCTGTGCTTACCCATCGTTCCCGATTGTTCGGCTAGGTGGTAAAGGAGCACCTCTGCGATTATTACCGCGGGTCACCGGACGTGTACCTCGGTAGGTGAAGCGAGCTAAGCGTTCTTAAGGGAATATTCGGTCGGTGAACTAAAAGGCGATTTTCATTTTCATTTATCTGCCCCGGATGCTTTTACGCATTTTTCGCATCCGGACATGCACTTTAGGGCATGCCTCCCGAGAAAGGAACCCCTAACGGAACTATTCTCCTGGAAGATGTTTCTTACTAACCATGTAATATAACATAACTAGTTGGGCACTTGTCGATAAAGCACTCATGACCCCTCGCTTTGGTCTCCACTTATGCCCGGTTTTTACATAACCGCGAGGGTATTCGGACACCTCCGGACTATTGGGTCCCGAGGTTGAAGCGAAAAGGTCCGCTTCGACAAGCGATCTACAATTCGGCTAGAAGGCATTTTACATGTCATTTTAAATTACATAGTCAAATTGATTGATTGTATTCCTCTTCAATGCCGTCTAATAGGCTGTCTAGTTTACTGATCCTGCTTGGGAATACTTTGCGGCCAACTCTACTTGGTCGTACACTAAGCTCACAGGATCTCCTTCCGTAGGGCCCCACAGTCCGACCTCGGTCATGTGATTTGGGTCATAACCGTGTCTGCCGTGTCTTCACCATGGCCCAGGCCTCCCTGGCGCCTTGATGACAGGCCGATATCTTCCATAGCCGGAAGCGCCACCGTGCTCCCTGAAGCTTCTCTGCAAGCTCTCCAAGGCCTTCGGGTAGGGAGATAGATGGCCACAAGGCCTGGCGGCGCCTTTCATCACTGCGAACTTCGTTCGTGCGGTTGAAATAACTTCGGGAAGAAGGTCACCCGTGAGAGCCGGGCATTTCCTCTTCAGGACGACCCGTGAGCATACCTACAGACATAACTCTGTTAATTGACTTCCTCGCCGAACTCTTTTTCAAAGTTCGCTCAAGCACTTACTATAAATGTCGCGACGAAGTCACCGATTCTCCTTCACGGAGTCAAACAGGCTGAGCACGAACATCCTTTAGTTCCTCACCCGGCTGGGTGTTGGCATCTTGGAATTATTTTTCTCTTGCCTCACCCTTGTAAGCACATTCTCACCGGCCTTCAACTTGGCGCAAGAGCTGTTGCTTGTCGGATCTAGTCGGCGCCATCTGCAATATTATTGTCGATTTACACACGCCCTTCACAAACTACTTTGAAGCATATATTACGGAGGGGGTCTCTGTGGCTCCCCTGTGGCGGCTAGTCTTGCCTCAAGTTGGGCCTTGCATTCTTCAAGCTCTGAGACAATCGGGTATTCTTTTTGTAAGATCCTGAATAACAAATGATCCTTAAATTAGTTATTCTAACTATTTTAAGTCTCGGAGACTCTTGGCATATATAATCGCATCAAATTTCCTTACCCGTATGTTCTTTACATCTTGCTCCATAGCTCTGGCTAGACCATCTTGGCGGCTTGCGGAGTGCGCATCTCCCATTGAAGGCATTCAAGACCTCTTGGGAGAAACATCGTCACGAAGAACTGTCCGTGGCGCTTTGTGATTCATGGCGCTCTCCACCTCGGAGTTGGTGGCGGACAATCTGTCGGCATCCTTTGCCGGAGGAGCATCAGCCGCCGCCTCGTCTTCGCCTCCGCTTCGGACCCGGCTTTGGAGCACGGCGGCGGAGGTTCGATTAGCAACCTCTCCGGACTCGATCCGTGGCGCTCTTTTTCTGAAAAGAGCACCAGCGTTAATCGCCTTCCGAGGAATCAATCTGGGAATATGGTGGCGCCATACCGTTCTTGCGGCGTTTTGATCCGAACCGCACTTCTTTTTTAGCCTGCGGGCCGTCTGCCTTGTTGGCTAGCCGCCTTGAGCTCGGCCTCCTGCCTTGAAGGCACCCCTGCGAAACACCATTGGTATCACGGTGATAAAAAAGGCGCGGATGGGTCATTATCGAGTATTGGGACCTCGGTCTCGATTACTGTGAGGCTGGAAGTATTCGGGGTAATCGGCGTAATAGCAGCCAAGGCATTATCGATGCTCGAGTTGGTGATATATCCCATCGATCAGCTCCACCAATATGTCCGGATCCTCTTGGGAGGCGGATCGAGGACCTTCCGGATCCTCGGGTTGTGGAAGCGGGCTGTTTATGTCTTTTATGGCTGGCGCGGTTCCTGCGTCAAAATCGCAAAATGAGATACCCAACCATGGGAATACGGATCGGGTGTGCAAAAAGAAATGTCCGCTTACCCGGCTTGAGGATTGTTCATAGAAAATCCGTTCAATGGGTAGCGGAGGAAAATCTTCCTCTTCTCCCTTGTACATCACGGACAAGATCTTCACCGGATCGGCGACCGATCCGGCCCCTTGCGGCCATGGCGGGTGGCATCGTCCTCCCGTTGAAATCCCCGCATAATACATGTGGCCATGACACCGATCATGGTCGATCCGCATGAGCCAACAATCTTATTCGGCTCATCGGGTAAAGGGCGTCCTGTCGTCTTCCCTCACAGGGGCTCATGGCGCCAACTCAGGCGTTTCTTCAAAGGGCATTGCTGAACTCCGAGACCGATCCGAACAGGATCCGGCAGCGGGGCGCCTTCTATATAAAACCATTCCGAAGGCCAGTCTTCGGACGCCTTCTTCGGGGTTCCGGACAGATATCCGGTCCCGGCGATGCGCCACAGCTCGGCTCCGCCCACTTGATATATTGACCCCTCATGAGAACGGGGTACAAGGCAGAATAATCTCTTCCACAGCGCAAGATGAGCCTCGATGCCCAAGAACAGTTCGCAAAGGGCCACGAAGCCCGCGATGTGCAAAACGGAGGCATGTGTAAGGTGGTGCAACTGGAGGCCGTAGAACTCCAAGAGCCCCCGAAGAAACGGATGAATTGGAAATCCGAGTCCTCTTACTAGATAAGAGATAAAGCATACCCGCTCTCCTTTGGAGGGATCGGGGACATTCTCCGCTTGCTTTCCGCCCTTATAGGTGGCGAGTCCGGCTCGAACCGGAACCATGAAGGCAGGGCAAGAAATCCCTTGGTTTGGAGTATCACTAGCTACGCTATCTGGGGTGAGCATCTCTCCCAATTTCGGGCTGAGGGGGGGAGCGAGAGGAGGAGCAGCGTCGACTGTCCATGATGGAATGGATTTTTGTCGAGGCGCTCCGATGAAAGCTTGCGGAGGGGGGATGGTGTGACTCAGATCTGGGTCCTCGTCCCTTTATAGGCGGCTCACTTGTGCAGCTAGGGGGTTAAGTGTAAAAATACCTGGCTTTTCGCATTCATTCAAACACGTGGAAGATGGCCATTATTGGGCGTGGAAGCCAAGGGCGCAGCATTTATCGAAGCGGACACTATTAGACAAGTATATGGAATTTGGAGAAGAACCCGCCTCACAATGCGAAGACAAACTACGCCGTACTCGCCGTCATTGAAGCCTAGTTAGAGACTCTTGAGGAGTCTGGATTAGGGGTGTCGGGATAGCGAACTATGACCGTTGGCGGACTCTGGACTATGAAGATACAAGATTGAAGACTTTGTCCCGTGTCCGGATGGGACTTTCCTTGGCGTGGAAGGCATGCTTAGCGTCTGGATAATGTAGATCTCCTACCATTGTAACCGACTCTGTGTAACCCTAACCCTATCCGGTGTCTATATAAACCGGAGGGTTTTAGTCCGTAGGACGAACAACAATCATACCATAGGCTAGCTTCTAGGGTTTAGCCTCCTTGATCTCGTGGTAGATCTACTCTTGTACTACCCATATCATCAATATTAATCAAGCAGGAGTAGGGTTTACCTCCATTGAGAGGGCCCGAACCTGGGTAAAAACATCGTGTCCCTTGTCTCTTGTTACCATCCGCCTAGACGCACAGTTCGGGACCCCCTACCCGAGATCCGCCGGTTTTGACACCGACAGCCTCCTTCAAGCCCTCGACCTCAGCAGCGGCAGTATAGGGTCATCAAGATAGGGGATCAACATATACAGTCCGGATCGTCAATGTCCGGCGTCAAGCAAGTGCACATCTTTTCACAGGGCTTACCTTGCGCCTTGTCAAGCCGTTTGTTGACAAGGTCAAGCTCTTTATCGGAAAGCTTGAGCTTTAGATCTATCTCTTCTAACACCGCAGCATTAGCAGCCACGGCCATGGAAGATGCCTGCGTCAGCAAAAGAAATGTCGACATTGTTAATCGACCTACCGAATTTGATCCTCTGCAGGTCTCTTCGATGTCCTGATAGAGTCTCGGGGGCTGCTATGTGTGTGGCCTACCTAAACTAACTATTATAACCGCATTATGATGAAAGAGCATTACTTGACTTACCTCAAAGCCTATTAGAAGGCCTTGGACAGCGTCGTTCAGTCTGGATTGGACGGAACGAACACTCTGCATGACCACACTCATTAGAGTGCGGTGCCCATCAATGATGACAGAGTTGCTCACCAGCCCCTCCAGCACGTCTGGCCAGCCAGCCGCTGCCAGCATGGAGGTGTTTGCGCTGGCGTTGGCTCCCCGGCCCCTTCCCCGCTGGGAGGAGCTTGTGCCGCCGAAGGCCTTGGGGGCTCGGGAGCGGTCGACGGTTGGGGTCCGGATGGTCCGGACTCCTTTCCCTCGCCAGCCAGGAGGGACGCTCCCACCTGGTCTTCGGTGACCGAGGTGTTAACCTTGGTCATTATGGCATCCGCCTCCCGCTCTGTGTTCGGGGGAGTCGCTGGGACCGCACCTCCTCAACCTCTTTGGGGATCGGAGGAGGCGCATGCTGTGCCATAGACCCACTGTCCGCCAGTTCGGCGTGCGGATACGTCCCCTCCTAAGTCTGCTTGGTGGGGCGTTCACGTGGGGGCTGCAACTTAGAGGGGTTAACCTTCAACTAAAGCAAATTACTGAAAATGAGATAGCCAAAAATGCCAACGCCTTACCTACTGGTTGGGGGCTTGACCCGAGGATCCTTCTCGGGAACATTTTCGGACACTTCGGACTCCTTGTCGGAGTCCAAACTATCGGATAGGACCAGCTCGGGCCGGCACCGTCTCTTCTAGGCCGGAGAAGGTTGGACCTCCTCGACTTCCTCGGACGCGCCCTCTTCTTGAAGTGCGAGGAAGCACTCTCCTCCTCGTCCTCATCTTTGCCCCCATCCTGCACGGATGAGGCCGCAGCGTCTCCGGACCGATGGCCCGGACGAACCCTGCGGCGGAGGCCCTCCCTGTCCTCCTGCAGTTCTTTCTGCTTGACCTTCTTGGAAGGTGCCTTATAAGGTACCACGACCAATAGCTTCTCCAGCTACTCTGATCGGGGCCCTTCCAGCACAGATGCCGGGCCGTGGATCTTCTTGGCCTTGGCAAGCCAGCCCTGCAAAATCCGCATACCAGGGTTAGACCGAATCAAACATGGTGTGAATATCCGAACACTCCTCGAAGAAAACAACGCCGCTCATCTCCCTTGGGGGTTCGTGGCGTCGAGGCCATGTCCTTCCCCTCGACTGGCCACTCCTTCTGGGGCTGGAATAGTTGGCCCCATATCTTGTCAGGAGTCGTGTCGTAGAGGTGTCGCCGCAGTGGTTGGATCCTCGGGCTCGTACTCCCACATGGGCTTGGCTATCGCCTGGCAAGGGAGGAGTCGGCGATGGAGCATGATCCGGACCACATCGACCAGCTTCACACCGGTCTCTATTATGTTGTCGACGCGCTTCTGCAGCGCTTCCGTGTTAGCAAAACACCCCTAGTCCGGGCTCTTGGTGGTCCAGGAGGCCAATCTGGTAGGGGGTCTGGACCTGAATGCGGGGGCCGCTCCCCATGTGGCCTCCCTCGGCTCGGTGATATAAAACCACTCCTTCTGCCACATCCAGACGATGTCGACAAAGTGGCTTTCCGGCCACTGGGACTAGCTTACTAATCATGGCCCCTCTGCAGTCCGCATTCTCGCCGCCGACCACCTTGGGCTTGACATTGAAGACCTTCAGCAATAAACCAAAGTGCGTGTGGACTTGGAGGACCGCTTCACATGAGACGACGATGAAGGTAAAGATGTGGAGGAGGGAGCAAGGGGCTAGATCGTAAAAATATGGATCGTAGAAGAACATCAGCCCCTGCACAAAGGGATGCATGGGAAATCTAAGCCCCCTAAGGAAATGGGGGAGAAAAACTACCCTTTCGCCCAGCTCGGGCGTAGGGATGATCTGGCTCTCTTCATGGGCCCGATGGGTGATACGTCTCCAATGTATTTATAATTTTTGATTGTTCCATGTTGTTATATTATCATTCTTGGATGTTTTGCAATCATTTTATATCATGTTTGGGACTAACCTATTGACATAGTGCCCAGTGCGAGTTGCTGTTTTTTGCTTGTTTTTTTACTTCGCAGAAAATCAATACCAAACAAAGTCCAAACGAAGCGGAACTTTTTGGAGAATTTTCTGTGCCAGAAGACACATGATGGGCCAAAGAAGTACCAGAGGGGTGGCCCGAGGGGGCACAACCCACCTGGGCGCGCCTAGAGGCCCAGGTGCGCCCTGGTGGGTTATGCCCACCTTGGTGGCCTCCCGCACCACCTCTTTGCTCTATAAATACCCCAATATTGCAGAAACCCTAGGGAAATCGACGAAAAACTATTCAAGCCACCGCAAGTTCCAGAAACCACAGATCCAATCTAGACACCATCACGGAGGGGTTCATCATCCTCATTGGTGCCTCTCTGAAGATACGTGAGTAGTTCATTGTAGACCTACGGATTCGTAGTTAGTATCTAGATGGCTTCCTCTCTCTCTCTTTTGATTCTCAATATAATGGTCTCTTGGAGATCTATTTGATGTAACTCTTTTTGCGGTGTGTTTGTTGGGATCCGATGAATTTTGAGTTTATGATCAGATCTATGTTTTTATCCATGAAAGTTATTTGTGTCTTTTGATCTCTTATATGCAAGATTACTTATAGCCTCGTATTTCTTCTTCGAATCTTTGGTTTAGATAGGCCAACTAGATCAATTTTTCTTGCCTTGCGAAGAGGTGCTTTGTGATGGGTTCGATCTTACGATGCTCAATCCCAGTGACAAAAGGGGAAATGACACGTATGTATCGTTTCTATTAAGGATAACAAGATGGGGTCTATTCCTACATGAATAGATCTTGTCTACATCATGTCATCATTCTTATTGCATTACTCCGTTTCTCCATGAACTTAATACACTAGATGCATGCTGGATAGAGGTCGACGTGTGGAGTAATGGTAGTAGATGCAGGCATGAGTCGGTCTACTAATCTTTGACGTGATGCCTATATAATGATCATTGCATGGATATCGTCATGATTATTTGAAGTTCTATCAATTGCCCAACAGTAATTTGTTTACCAGCCGTATGCTTTTTTTCTCGAGAGAAGTCACTAGTGAAATATACGGCCCCGGGTCTCTTCTTTATCATATTTGCCTTCGAGATATATTTTTATTTGCTTTTATTTTCAGATCTATTAATCCAAAAACCTAAAAATACCTTGCTGTAATTTTTTATTATTTATTTTATCTTGCATTCCTGCGAGATCTATTTATCCAATCTACTATAATTTTATCTATCTTTTTACCTGGGAGGGATTGACAACCCCTCTTTTACGTCGGTTTGCAAGTATTTGTTCTTTGTGTGCAGGTACCGTTTATGTAGTGTTGCGTGGTTCTCCTACTAGTTCAATAACCTTGGTCTCATCACTGAGGGAAATACCTACCGTAGTTGTGTTGCATCATTCCTTCCTCTTTAGGGAAATACCGACGTAGTTCAAGCCGCATCAAAATGAATTTCTGGCGCCTTTACTGGGGAGGCATCATCAACATCTAACAAGTTCCTAATCACAAATCTCATCTCCTTGCAATTTATATTATTTGCCATTTGCCTCTCGTTTTCATATCCCCCACTTCACAAAAAATTTCCTTTTTATTCACCCTCTTTT
Source organism: Aegilops longissima (assembly GCA_021605205.1). NCBI lineage: Eukaryota > Viridiplantae > Streptophyta > Magnoliopsida > Poales > Poaceae > Aegilops > Aegilops longissima. The sequence goes on from CM038680.1 coordinate 278,296,437, forward strand.
CCGTTCGCGCTTCTCGTTGGAATTTTTGTTTGCTAAAATTTGTCACCATGAGTAACTTTGGTATGGCAGAAACAGATGATGGCCTAACTCCTAAAATTGGACGATCTGGCAATCTGGATGCTAAAACTTTTGTTTTGTGGCAAGGGAATGTTATAGGAAAAGAACGTATCCAAGAATTTTTCAATTGTGTTCGAAATTTAAGTCTTGACGATGTTCCTATATTTAAAAGGACTAAATCTTATGCGGAAGCTATTTCAGCACTAGTTCTGAAACTTGAAAATAAATTTATTTGTACCCATCCTACATTGCAAAGATTGTTTTTTGAGTTACCTGTTATAAAGAATCCCAAAGCTAAAAAGTTGGCCACCCTTGTTTGTCGGATTTTGGGTTCTGCAGAACCTTAAGAGGTTCGAACTCTGGGGTGCGTGCGAAGAACTCAACCTCCCCAGTCTGCCTACTCGCCAATCTCACAGCCTGGCTCGAAGAACATGAAGGAAATGAGACACAACAATTTACCCAGGTTCGGGCCACCTTGCGGTGTAAAACCCTACTCCTGCTTTGTGGTGGATTGGCCTCGAGGGGTTGAGGATGAACTAGTACAGTGGGAGAACAACCTCAGGAGGAGGCATATTCTTGTGCTCGAGTGAGCTGATGAGCAGGTGAGGATGGAATGGATCCAATGTCCTCTCTAGTGGTGGCTAGGCCCTATTCACAGCGGCCTTGGTCCTCTTCCCAAATGAAGGCGGGTAGGGATCCCACAATGTCCAAATTCAAAGGGAGACAACTAGTACATGCTATCCTGAAAAAATTATACTTCGCCTGCAAAGCCTCTGGTCGTGACGCCGGGGTGGGCTCGGCGATGACCTCCGCCCTGCCATCCTGGCGGTCTTGGTCTTGTTGCACCGGAATGGAAACCTTTGGCTGATTCCTCGGGACTCCGCGCCTGCGCTTGCCTCTTTAGCACCAAAGAGGAAACTGGTGCACTGCGCCTGCTGGCGCTCGCCTGGCCTTAGTTGTCATGGCTCACATCATCTTGAGCCTCACGAGGTGTGGCTTGCATAGAGATCTCCGATCCTCAGGAGCCAGCCTCAGGAGGCCGCTTCCTTTGGAGGTCTTGGTGTCGTCCGCCTCGCGAGGGTCTTGAGTTTGCTGGTGATGAAGGTGGGCCGCACCAGGCCGTCGATGAAGCCACACCGTGGGCCGCAGGCAGGCAAGTCTGGGTACCCCCATTCCCAGAATGCAGACAGTAGCCCCGGGCCCAAGGCGCGCTCAAACTTGGCTTCGAGGCGAAGCCAAAGGGCAAGTGCGGTGCGCCGCGGCCCTAACCGCCTGCGGCCTTGGTCGACACGTGGCGATTGATGGGACGTGGGCGTCTCCACTTCCCCACACTGCCTCGGCAACCATTCGACTTGACGAGACCCTGCTGCATGCAGTGCATGGGATCATGGAGGCTGGCGGTTGGCCTCCCTCCAGCTATAAATGAGGGGAGGGGCGGAGCCCCCCCCCCCCCGCTCATCTCCATCTTCTCGTTGCCCGCTCCTTCTTCTTCTTCTTATTCTTCTTCTTTGTCTCGCCGTCTCGCCAAAGTTCTCATGGCACCGACGAGGAAGTTCTCCGCTGCTGAGAAGGGGAAGGCCCCCAAGGAGGGGCCGGATTCGCCACCGCCGAAGAGGGGCCGCGGACGTCCCCGCAAGTACCCTACGACCCCGGCGGTGATCCCTCGGGGGCACAGGCGCACTCCTCCAAGAGCAGGCGCTGCCTCCGGCGGCCGCGGCGGCGCTTCTTCTTGCGGCGGGAGGCGCAGAGGCCGAGGCAGCTCCTGCGATGAGGGAAGGTGCACCATGGTTGCCCGACCTCCTCGGCCGCACTTCCAGTCGGCTGACGCTTTCCCGGAGTATGTCGTGTGGTCGGAGAGGCCCGCAGGCACCTGGCTCCCGCTCCCGCGCTTCTTTGCGGGCGCGCTTCCGACTGCGAGGCTTGACGAGCTCTGGCTACAGGCAGATGGCTTCTGTAGGAGGGCCTCATGGGCTGGGGTCGAGGTCATTGCCGCTGGCAATGTGTCCTTGACCCGAAGCTGGCAGGCGTTTACCCGCGCGTGCGGCCTGAGCAGGAGGTGCACCCTCCACTTCAAGTACGATAGCCTCGCGACCCTCTATGTGAGGGTTTTTGGGGAAGACGGCCGCCGCGCGGGGTGCTGCACCAAAGACGGCAACAGCGACAATGAGCTTGGACTTGACGACGACCATGCCAGCCCTAGTGGCGGCGGCTCCTCCTCCGGCGAGAGCACCAGCGGCGGCGGCTATGATCAGCCACCCCACCGTCGGGCTCGGATTGGGGAAGGCGACGGGCCATCTCGCCGTCGTGCTCTGGTGAAGCGGGAGGAAGGCTCGGACTGAGCTTCGGGCGTTGCTAGAGCCTGGCCTCGGGAGCTGCTGCAGGCGTGCGGTTCGCTTTTGTTTAACCTTTCCTTTCTCCTGCATTTTGAAAAAAGTAGAGGGCCCCGCTGGGGTGTGTGATGAACGATGGCACTTATGCCACTATGCTATGTTTATTATTTTGATGTTATGCCGTGATATCTATGTTTCGAGTAGGTGCGGTTAGGGTAACTTAGCTCTATATGCTTGCGGTAATTTCCCACGTAGCGAGGGCGCGCCCTTCCAGCGGCATCTGGCGAAGCTCCCTTCCTGATGACTCATGAACCCTCGGCCTGAGGCGACATTGTAGAGCTGCAGAGTTATTAGAAAGCTTGATGGGGCGCCTTGTTCTTCCTCGCGCGAGCCCCCATGCATGGGTTGGTTGTGGCTAGTGCACCGCGTCGCGCTGCTCGGGGGCATGGACTTAAGAGGGTGCACATGTCCATGAGCTTAGTCGAGAGCGTCTCGCGAGGATTAAGAAAGCTGAAGCTCTGGGCAACGGGGTTTCGGCGAGGTGTGTTTGCGTGTGGGCGAACCCATCGTGCACACCTGCCTAGCCCCTGCACGCGGGACGCGCGAGGAGGAGCGACGGGCAATTGCCGCTCTTCCCGGGCCAAGACTGAGAGACGAGCGAAGTAAGAGGAGAGAAATCCAACTCAGGCAAACGGAAAAACGTGAATACTCCAAATTCCATTAAGAAGTCGCAAACCAACTACAGAAAACAAGCAAAAGAACAGCCGCGTCCGGCACCTAATCTAGTCTTCTCACCAGCGCGGAGCTAAGTGCTGCCACTAGGACGTGGGAGGGAGCCCCCGTGAGGCCCGCAGGCGGCGCTCAGGAGACTCCGGGGCGTGTACAACCCCACTCATTATTACGTGAGAGTGTCACGAGCGGAGACCTTCACATGCACGGAGCCTTGCTTCATGGGTAGAACGTCCGGAGGTGCTGGACGTTCCAGGCGTTCTGGATGGGGATCTCGTCCTGTGTCTCCAGGTGCGCGGCGCCAGGCCTGGAGACATGGGCGATCCTAAACGGGCCCTCCCACATGGGTGAGAGATTATGCAACCCTTTCCTGGAGAGCACCCGTCTCAGGATGAGGTCACCCACCTCGAGCGTCCTGGAGCGGACGCTACGGCAGTGGTACCGCTGCAGCGCCTGCTGGTACCTCGCTTCTCAGAGCGAGGCTTGGCGGTGGCGTTCCTTCCCCAGCACGAGGTCCATCCCCCGCGAGGCGTCCTGGTGTGCCTCATCAAACGCCAAGACCCGCGCGGAGAGATGCCTGACCTCGTGAGGGAGAACCGCTTCAGCTCCGTAGACGAGGTAGAATGGAGTTTTGCCCGTTGGCTTGGTCGCAGTAGTGCGGATGGACCACATCACGGACTGGAGCTTGTCGAGCCAGCCCCTGCCGCAGGCCTTGAGCTTCTTCTTGAAGGTTCTTGCCTTGAGGCATCTCAGGACCTCCGCGTTGGCGCGCTTGGCCTGGCCGTTGCTCCTGGGGTGTGCCACTGAGGCGTAGCATATCTGCGTTCCAAGGTTAGCACAATATGTTTTGAAAAGGTTGCTAGTGAACTGCAAGCCATTGTCGGTGATAATGCGATTAGGGACCCCGAACCGGCTCACGAGGCCCTTGATGAACTTGACTGCCAAGCCAGCTGGGATGGTGCGGACGGCCTCCACCTCCGCCCACTTGGTGAACTTGTCGATGGTGACGTAGAGGTAGCGATAACCCCCGGGCGTTCGAGGGAACGGGCCCAGGATGTCCAGCCCCCAGACCGCGAACGGCCATGAGAGCGGGATGGTTTGGAGACCCTGAGCGGGCTAGTGGATCTGCTTGGCATGGAATTGGCAGGCTTCATAGGATCTCACCAGCTTAGTGGCATTGTTGAGCGCCGTGGGCTAGTAGAATCCACTGCAGAACGCCTTGCCCACGAGGGTGCGTGACAAAGAGTGATGTCCGCAGTCCTCGCCATGTATGTCAGCCAGCAGCTCGTGTCCCTGCTCCCTGGAGATGCATCACAGAGAGACATTGTTTGTCCGCTTTCGATAGATCTCGCCGTCCTGGATGCAGTAGGCAGTGGCTTGGCGAGCCATGCACTGCGCGTCTTCCTCCTTCTCCGGCAGGGTCCCCTGGGGTAGGTACGCCTTGAACTCCTCGGTCCAGCACCCCTCTTGAGTGATGCGGAGCATCCTACGGACATCACCATGTCAAGAGTCTGTTCGGCAAGTGACACGTGTGACATCTACTTCAGATACACAAAGGTGAATCATCTCCTTTACGCGTGTTCACTTGACCCCTTCGAGGATGGTGTACTACTTGACACTCCTCTCGTGTGCATACATAGGTATTGTTGGAACACCTTGGAGGAGGAGGAGGAGTGCGAGCACAAGTGTACAACTACACCATCTGCGAGAGAAGCATGGAAGAGAAGGAAGAAGAGGAATCTTCCATCGCAGAAATACCGGTACTACCGGTCAACTACCGCCCAACTACCGGTCCATCGGTACAACCGGCCAACTACCGGTCAAGCTTCTGTGATTGGAGCGGTGCAAGGCCGGCACAGCACCGGAACAACCGCTATATTAGCTAAAACCGGTACTACCGGCCCCATGACCGGTACAACCGCCCTACCTGCACGCAGTTGAAGGGGTTCCACCCCATGTATCCCCCAACTTACCCCTTGGACTATATATAATTGTCCCTTAGCTCCTATGACGTCCGGATAATTAAGCTACAGTAATCCCATGTTAATGGTGCCGGGTCATCGCAATTACTGTTGCTAATCTTACTTTGGTTCAAACACGAATCAAATTCAACTTCCAAAACAAGTCAAATTCTTATTCCTTCAAACAACAAAAAAAAATGTTCGCTGGGTTACAAAAATTCACTAACTAATTGTCTTGAAGGAACCAATATTATTTGACATATTAAATTACCCCTAACCTATTTACAGTGTCCAAAACAACATTTTTATCCATTTGCATTTATGCAAAAATCAAATGAATTCTATTATTCCTCAAACCATTTTATAACAATGTCAAATATTGCATGGTATTTATTGGGTCGAGTCATATATTAATAAAAGTCAATTGCTAGTGGAAATAAAACAATACACAAAGAAATAAAGTAAAACATAAAAGTTGTAAAAGGAAAAATAAATAAAACAAAAATGAAGCTAAAAAGATAAACAGAGCCCCCTCTCCCCCAGAGGGCCTTGGCCCAGCTGGCCATTACACCAGGCCCAATCCACCCTGCTCCGTCCCTCCTTCCTCTGTTCATCAGGGGATCATGGCGGGCATCCAGCCGCGCCATGGCGCGTGCCGATGATCCCCCGGCTAACCGGAGGCATAAGAACCACCCTCCTCGACCCCGCTGGCAATACTAGACCACCCCACTCTCCCTCTCGTCCGCTTTTTGTCTCGATTTCGGCGGCGCCCGAAACCTTCGACGACAAGGCCGACCCCGTCTCCGCGGCCACCTTCGTCCCCACGAGCTAGGGCTTGTCCAGGAGCTTCGTGTACCTCCGCTTCATCGTCCTCGAGCACGGCCTCGAGCTAGGCGCCACCGAATCGTCGAGATCGAACGACTTCTTCCCCTACTGTCGCTGGCGTTCGTCGCCAAATTCGGCCAATCTACCGCTCCTAAGTTTCCACCGGGCCGCCGTGTGCCTTCGCAGTGAGTCCCTCTACCAATTCCCTCTCTTTGCCCCTTCGATCTGTGACGTTAGAAGCCGCCCCCGTGGTTGTCCGTGGCCGCTATGGCCGGAGCCTGAGCTCCCGCGTACATGCTCTACTGCTATGCTATTTGCTGCTGCCCGCTACTACTCTGCCTTGTTGCGTGCTCCGCTCCACCGAGACCGACGCCTCCGCTCGCCGCGACACCCGTCTCTGCTCACACGCCGGCCCCCGCTGCCGGCCGCATCGCCGCGCTTGGCTCCGCCCGCCGCTGCCGCTATTGCTTCTGCCAAGCTGCTACTCTGCTCGTCGTGCTGTCCCATTGCTCGCCTTGGTGCCTGTCGGTGTCAAAACCGGCGGATCTCGGGTAGGGGGTCCCGAACTGTGCGTCTAGGCGGATGGTAACAGGAGACAAGGGACACGATGTTTTACCCAGGTTCGGGCCCTCTTTATGGAGGTAAAACCCTACGTCCTGCTCGATTGATATTGATATTGTGGATGTTTACAAGAGTGGATCTACCATGAGATCAAGGAGGCTAAACCCTAGAAGCTAGCCTATGGTATGATTGTAAGGGTTGTTGTTCTAGTCCTATGGACTAAAGGCATCTGGTTTATATAGACACCGGAGAGGGCTAGGGTTACATAGAGTCGGTTACAATGGTAGGAGATCTACATATCCATATCGCCAAGATTGCCTTCCATGCCAAGGAAAGTCCCATCCGGACACGGGGCGAAGTCTTCAATCTTGTATCTTCATAGTCTTGGAGTCCGGTCGATGATGATAGTCCGGCCAATGATAGTTTGGCTGATGATGGTAGTCCGGCTATCCGGACACCCCTAATCCAGACTCCTCGGTAGCCCCTGAACCAGGCTTCAATGACGATAAGTCCGGCGCGTATATTGCTTGGCATTGCAAGGCGGGTTCCTCCTCCGAATGATAGAAGATTGTGAACACCGGGATAGTGTCCGGCTCGCAAAATAAATTCCACATTCCACCGTAGAGAATAATATATACACAAGTTCAATCTGGGCGTTTTTCTGCGGCATGACATCACGCCACTACCAAGCCATTATTTAAATCGTTTTTACTTTACCACCTCAGCGCATTTAGCGGCGGTTTCCTTGGCACGTCTTGTCGAAGCGAGATCGTGTTTCCCTTAATCCGGATTCTCATTAATACGGACGTAGGTAACCCAACCGCGCCGTTCGCCGCCCTCTCTATCGGCGAGTCCCAAACGGTCACGGAGACGGCTCTTGGTATTCTCCTCTTTATAATGGGACCAAGGCTCGTTTCTTTTCTTCAATCCTCCATCGAATCCTCTCCCGCTCCAAGTTCCAGCACCTAGAGCCCCAGATTCGAGCGCCGGACTTTCAACGATGTCGGTTCCGACCTCGGGGCGGTGGATGCCCTCCTCCGTCACGGAGGAGGGCGTGCTAAAGCTGCGGGAGGCCAAGTACATGTCTTATGAGATTTCACACAGGTTGCTGCCGAAGGCAGGCCATCCCCACCCCGAGCCCGGCGAGTATGTCGTTTCGTATCCCACCTCCGTCGAGGTTTAGGCTTCCCGATGGATACTTTTGTGAGAGGGCTCATGTTTTACTATGGGTTGGAATTCCACGATTTGGCTCCGGAGTCCATCCTCCATATCTCCGCATTTATTGTCATCTGCGAAGCCTTCCTCCGTGTCACCCCTCACTTCGGCCTGTGGCTGAAGACCTTCAATGTGGCGCCGAAGATGATCGGGGGGCATCAAGCGGAGTGTGGCGGGGCGGCCATAAGTAGGAGGGCCGATGCCCCGTGGCCCGCTGGCTCCTTCCAAGAGGAGCTCGGCCCGTGGCAGCAAGAGTGGTTCTATATTACCGTTCGAGGGCGCGAGCAAAGCCGCCGCCCTTATTCCGCCTGGGACCTCCACGACGGTTGATGTCGTGGGTCAACCAAGGCTCAACTGGGTCCGTCAAAGGGCGTGCCCCTCTTGCAGGGCGGATTCGAGATCTCCTAACGAGGGAGATCGATATGGTGGTGGTGATGCAGAGTTATGCTGATTAGGCGTCTCCTGCCTACAAGCGCCGCCCTCTCCGGCTATGGGAGTTCTATCCGGAGGGCCCACGGATTCTTCAACACTTCATGGGTATGACACCCCTGGAGATGTACAAATTATTCTTCGGATCGCAAGAGGTGCGTCCGGAATTGACCGAGGATGCTGGCCTAAGCTGCAATCGCCCGGATACTCAAGTAAGTAGTTTCGAGTCCGGACATACCGTTTGTTTGCCTTTCGATGATTCGCTTTATGACCAACTTCCTTCTACACAGTGGATAGCGGAAGCAAAATTGATCTGTGTCCGCCCCCCCCGAGACCGCGCGGATCCGTGTGCTGGTCCGGATGTTGAGGTTGCGCCTTCAGAGGAAGGCGAAGGGAAGGCAGGAAAGCTACTGCCTCGCCTAAGGAGGCTCTTGAAAGAGAGGGGATCGAGAATCCCTCCCACCAAGGGGAGAAGAGGACTGCCTCCGAGGACCTGGGGGCAAAAGCCCCTAAACGGGGGAAGAAATCTTCGCCAGAGGGTCCTGCGTCCGGGGAGGCCCCGGCCGCACAATCTCCATTAATGAGTCAGCCCGCCAACGAGCCTTAAGTAGAAAGAAAGGAGTTTTATAATAAGGGACATCCCTATTTGTGCTTCTGAGGATAACTAAAGTTTTTACCTTGTAGTTCGGATCTCCGTCCTTCGCAAATGAGCTCGTCTTCGGGGGACCTTCGTCCAGAGATGATAGAGAGCGAGACGCCCGTCCGGGCGCCGTCGGATAGGGCGGACGAGCCTGAAGTGTAAATCACGAGGGAGCCCCGGGTTTGGCAAAGCCGGATAGTTCTGCGCCAACCGGTGTACGGGTCAAGGATCTGCTTGAGAAGGCGTCTATCTCGGAAGATCAAGACGCGTTGATGAGCATGGTGATTGAAAGGATTTCGCTCCCAAGGCGGAATTACACGATGCCGTCGGAGTTTGCCGACGGGGTTTGAGGTACGTAAAATGACACACCTTTTAACAGCTTTGCATATAGAATGCGCCTGTATAGATAGTAGCCCCGAGACTCGGTAGGTTGTCGAAATCGACGGCGTGTCGAGGATCAAAATCGCAGAGTTTAAATTCCGTCGTGCGATGCAGGTGGCGGTCGTCCGAGGCCAGCCGGACTGATGGAGTTGCTGAACTAAGCGGCAACTCGATGTCGCGGATGCGACATCACGCTGATCAACAGCGACTTGATGAGTCGCAAGGTAAGTGTTATCGCTTGCGTCACTTGGTAAGGGCGAAGCCATCTCCTTACAACATGTGCGTGAAATGCAGATAGTGCCGCTGCCGTGGAGAGCCTTCGGGCGAACTTGCTCAAGCCAAGGAGCAGGCGGAAGAGTAATGCGGCGGCCTCGAGGGCGGCCGAGGAGTTAGCGGCGAAAGGGTTGCACACGCGGAGCAGGAAGAGATAGCCGAAATGGCCGTGAAGTTAAAAGATGCTACCGACCGCAATGAGGCTCTTGGGAAGGAGCGCCTTAGCGGGCGTGAAGACCTGCGGAAGGCCACCGCCGCCAAGGATGCCCGCTCTGCAATGCGGGCTATGAAGGAAGAGCTGCGCCAGGCCGGAAATATTGCGGTGGCAAGCCTTTTCGCTGCGCCAAGGTTTACGGATCAAAATATGCTCAGTTGGGCCAACTGTGGTGTCCGGAGGACCTTTATATGGACTTAGCGGAGTGCGGCGGATGCCGTTGTGCATTCGAAGCGGAAGGATCACAAGACGGAAGAGCTGTTTTGGTCTCAATTCCATAGTCCGGGCGTTCACTTCCGCCGACCGACCGTTTGGCGAGTGGGCTGAGCTAAATAGGCTGTCCGGGCTTGGTATGACGGATATAGTGACCCATATCCGCCGGATAGGCCCCACCAAGAGTTACTTTGGCTTATTGCAGCAATTTCTTGGGCGGTGCCGCATATCAAAGCGATGAAGCGGTCGGCCTGCATAGAGGGTGCGCGGATGGCGCTCGCCGTGTGAAGACACATTGGACGAGATGGATGCCACCGCTGTTGCGACCCGGTTCGGATGATAACCGTTGCCCGCCGAGCACTATTTTGGCGAAGTGCTGCGTGGTGCTCATGTAATAGAGTCGCAGTGCTCAAAAAATGTTACGTTCGAATGAACGTTTATATGATGTAAAACGATATTTATGATGTAAGCGCCTTTTATACTTGTGCGTTCAAGTAATAGAATATCTCCTATGCGGCCGTTCATGTATACGTGTGTATAACCTGAAAGATGGCAGTCGTCGGCTTCAGCCCCCACGCACAAGGTGCGGGGTTCACAAAAAATAGCGCGTTTTCACACTTAATCCGGCGCCTCGGTCCTGTAAAGGAGGTGGTAGCGTAGCAAACGAGGCAACCGGACTATAATGCTTTATCACTTTCACTTAGCCATGGAGTTCGAGGGGGGCTACGACATAGCCCACAGGGGCACCGCGCTCTCCGAATTGAAGCGTATGTGCCTGGGCGAGAAACGGCCCTTCATCAAAGCGGAGGAATCCTAAACATTCCCATGGTCGATTGAGTGGTTGACCAGCTCTCGCTGTATCATGACGGTCGCCGCTTTCTCTCGAGGTGCTCGCCCGGCCCGGGGCACAATTGCAGTAGTTCTCCACGAGCCGCGTTAGCCGATGATACGGAACGTAAGGCAGCAAAACACAGGGCGGGCAAACCCAACATTTGACCAAAGACATGATTCGAGCTGATGCATATAAGGCCTAACTCGAGGCGCCGAACACTCCCGAAGGTGTTCGGTCTTTATAATAGCGGGAAAACAAAGCCCTAAGCCCCTTGTGTCCGAGTGCGGGCAGGTTCTTCTCGCGCGCCGATGCCAAAACGCCAGCTCCACTCGGTTATAATGATAAACCAGGGATTATAGCAACAAGAGACAGTAAGAAAGGTTTACGTAGGGTCTTAGTCCGAAAAGAGTCCTTGCAACGGGTCCCTCTTGCGTCTGCGCTGTGTCTCCGTTGTGCCGTATCCTGGACGGGTGTGCGCTGTTCATCTCGTAAAAAGAGAAGAACTTGGTTGGAAAAGAAATCATGCGAAAGTGCATAAAAATTGAAATATAGATTAAGAAAGCTGAGCCTATGCTAGCTCATTATGGCTTATATGTGCAAACCCTTGTGAAGGGATGTGCGGCTAGGTAGCCCTAGCTTATTTATTCGGACTCGTCCAGCCGTGTCCGGGGTCTTAAGCGACCTTTTAATGAAATGTTGCCACGTGGACCGGGCATTTTGAGCGTAAGAGACGCGTAATGTGGTATTGCATTGAAGCGGATAAAGCTTCCGTCCCATGATGCTTGATAGCTACTTTTAAATGGGGCGACATGAAAGGTTAGTTTTCTCGTCGGAAGTTGTCGGGTGACCCAACACAACTTCTACTAATAATGAAACTGCACTGGCATAAGGGCCTGGCGCCACTCCTTTGAAGGAAGTGCGGCTATGCCGAATTGCGGTATGGTCAATCCCAACTTGCGGATTGTGTCCGGATCTAGCAGGTTTAAGTCACTGCCGCCGTCCATCAAAACCTGCGTGAAATGTAGTCCGTCTATTATGGGATCCAATATCAGGGCAGTCTATCCTGCGTTCCGGATACTTCTGGACTAATCCAGATGGTTGAAAGTGATTGGTTTTGACATCCAATCTCGGTGTTCCACTGAGGTGGACCGTGCGACACTTGTCTTAGCGAGTGCCGTGTTGGTTTTCCGTACTATCACGTGAAGCTAGTTTACTGTTTTGACTTCTTGTGGGAAAGTCTTTTGACTTCCGGTGCTCTGCTGGTGGGGTTCGTCATCGTCCTCGCTTGGCGCATCGAGCCCCTTGTGTCCGGCGTTGAGTCTGCCGGACTGTTTGAAAACCCAACAATTTCGGTTGGTATGGTTTGCGAGCCTTCCGGGTCTTGTGGATTTGACATATCCGATCTAAAATTTTGTTTAAATTTGATAGCTCGTCTCTATTGTCCTTAAGAGGCCGTGTTTTATTGTTTGGCCGCGAGCTTTTGAATCCGGCGTTGACTGCCGTGCCCTTTGGGCTATTTTTTTATTCCGCGCTGATCTTTCCTGCGCCGTGACTTTCGCGTTCCATCTCGATCTCGGATGTACTCGGTCGCTGGTGCTGCATCTTGCTAGCCACTGTCTTCTCTCGCAAAAGCGCGTCATGAGGCTTGTTAGCGGCCATTCTTCTTGGCTTCTCTTGGCGAGGTGTCTCAGCGAGCCATTCGTCTCGGACGTTGTGTTTAAAAGCTGCCAAGGCTTCCGTGTCCGGACAGTCGACTATTTGGTTCTTTTTGGTAAGGAACCTGTTCCAGAATTTGCGCGCTGACTCTCCGGGCTGTTGGGTTATATGACTCAAGTCGTCTGCATCCGGAGGGCGGACATAAGTCCCTTGAAAATTTGCTCTAAACGCGTCCTCAAGCTCTTCCCAACTTCCAACAAGATTTTTCGGGAGGCCTTTGAGCCAATGCCGAGATGGCCCTTTGAGCTTGAGGGGTAGGTATTTTATGGCGTGGAGATCATCTCCTCTAGCCATGTGTATGTGTAGTATGTAATCTTCTATCCGCACTCCGGTCCGTTGTGCGTCGTATGCCTCTATGTTTATGGGTTTGAACCCCGCTGGGAATTCATGATCCAAAGACCTCGTCGATAAAACATAAGCGGTGTGCGGCGCCTGTATTTGGGTGTGCCAGCTGTCTTGAACACTTGTTGTGTTGTGTTACTTCTCGGGCCCTCTTTTTTGGCCCGTAGATGGACCTAGTTGGGCGTCCGTTTTCCTGTGATTATAATTGGCTTGTGCGCCGCCCCGCTTGTCGCTTTTGGCCTGTCATCGGCCGTCTATCCGCCAGTGGCCTCTTTATTTTTTTGTGAAGGCTCTATGGCTTCCTCGTCAAATTCTGGCAGCAACTTGCGCTTGGTAGTTTTAGTTTGATGGCCGCTGCCATATTTGTCTGCGAGTCTTGAATACTTTGCTCCACTTCATTACGAGCGTGTCTTCGCTGTTTTGAGCTTCCGTTTCGCTTTCTTCAAACTTCTTGCGATGGCGGCGAGTTTTTGTGTATGTTCTTATGCTCCGTGTTGAGCCCGGACTATTGATTGCTCCGTGAAGGGTTGATTATCCGCTCATCCTGTTCGCTTGGTCGCTGGTTTGCCCGGCTCTATCGCTGGGTCGTTAGGAAGGCTGCTTTGATCGGCGGGACTTAGGGCGGCGCTCACGCCGCCGTTTTGGTTGTTTATCGGCGGATCATCCTCTGCCGCGTCCCGTTGTTCTTCGTTGTTGCTTCCCTTTGGGGTGTCCACCATGTATATGTCGTATGACGGGGTGGTCTTCGAGTGTCCTGTAGGCACTGGTTCTTGGTAGTCTCCGCGCCGCCGTCCATACCGCTGATGTCTTGGAGTCGTAGTCGAGTACGTCGGTTAAATCATCGATGGTAGCTACGAAGTGGGTGGTGGGTGGGCTCAATTTCTTCGTCGTCGCGTCCCATCCATCCGGCCGTAGTTCGCCAGGCTCTCCGGATAGCGAGATATGCTTCAGTGAATTTATGATATCGCCAAGGGCGAGTGCTGAAGATGTCCGCAGCGGTGAATTCCATGATCGGCGCCGATCGGATTCGACCGGCGGGCGCAGGAGGTTCGAGTCCGCAGAGAGTCCGCACCTCGGAGTCATGAGCTTTACGCGGGACAAGGTAAGTGTTCGCCCATCGCCGTGAAGTTGCAGCTCGAGCGGTGTCCAGCCATCCGCCCTCGATCCGAGCGACCGCCCGAACCATGAGTCGGAGCGGATTCATGTGCGACCTCCAAGGTGCTGTCCGGCGGCAGATTTAGGTCATGCCCATCGTGACAGCGGCAACACGCCGGCCGTGGCTCAGATCCATCGAAGATCAAGTCCCCGCGGATATCGGCCGTGAAGTTTAGGCTTCCAAACCTGACGTGACAGTAGCTTTCGATCTGCTCCATATGGCCAAGTGAGTTGGCCCGCAGATCGGTCCGCCAATCTGAAGATCTGTCCGGGAGAAAAGTCTCACCCACGATCGCGTCGTTGTTGATTGAAGAGGCCATCAAGCCTATCGGTGACGACGAGGAACTCTCAATGAAAGCACCAATGTCGGTGTCAAACCGGCGGATCTCGGTAGGGGTCCCGAATCGTGCGTCTAGGCGGATGGTAACAGGAGACAAGGGACACGATGTTTTACCCAGGTTCGGGCCCTCTTGATGGAGGTAAAACCCTACGTCCTGCTCGATTGATATTGATATTGTGGATGTTTACAAGAGTGGATCTACCACGAGATCAAGGAGGCTAAACCCTAGAAGCTAGCCTATGGTATGATTGTAAGGGTTGTTGTTCTAGTCCCACGGACTAAAGCCATCCGGTTTATATAGACACCGGAGAGGGCTAGGGTTACATAGAGTCGGTTACAATGGTAGAAGATCTACATATCCGATCGCCAAGCTTGCCTTCCACGCCAAGGAAAGTCCCATCCGGACACGGGCGAAGTCTTCAATCTTGTATCTTCATAGTCTTGGAGTCCGGTCGATGATGATAGTCCGCCAATGATAGTTCGCTGATGATGGTAGTCCGCTATCCGGACACCCCCTAATCCAGACTCCTCGGTGCCCTGCGTTGTCCGGCGCCCCGTCGTGGCCAGCGTGCCTAGCCTCGCCTCGGGCCGCGCTAGCCCGCTGGCCACCGAGCCGCAGCGCCTCCCTCACCGTGATCTGCTATTGCCGCTTTGCGCCCTGCCTCGCCTCCCGCAGCTGGCCGCCAGACCGCTTCCGCCACCGCTGCCGCCGTGGTCGGCACCCACCGGCGCCGTCGTGCCCTTCTCGGGCGGGCTCCCGTCGCCAGTGGGTTTGCCCGCACTGCACGCACTCAGCCTCGCCCCGCCTCGCCCGCGTCGCTGCCGCTGCTCGTGCAACCTCGCCCCGCCGCTCGGTCACCTCGCGTCGCCGATCACAGCCCGCCCGACCTCACCGTGGCAGCGGCCCTCCGACCATTGCCGTGGCCGACGCCTCTGGTGGCCCTCGGTCATGGGCGCCTGCCTGACTGACCCGCCCCGCCTCACTGGCCTAATGCCACTTGCCGGGGGCCTCAAGGTTCCTGGCCTCTAAAAAAATATAAAATATATATATATGTTAAAAAATAATAAGTAAATAAATAACTAGTTAATTAATCAATTAATTAACTTAATTAAATTGTTTTAGTTAAACTAACTAATTAGCTAGCTTAATTAATCTCTAGTTAGTTAAATGAGTAGATGATAGGGGGCCCACCCCCCGTTGACCAGTCAAACGTTGACTAGTTAACTGGGACCCCCTGGCCCACCTGTCAGCCTCTGGTACACTTCTGTGTATGCAGAGCTGGGTACCCGTAGCAATTTGTTATTTAATTTCAAACTAATAGTAATTTCAGAATATTGTTTAAACTTTGAAAAATCATAGAAAATAAACCGTAACTCAGATGAAAATGTTTTCTACATGAAAGTTGCTCAAAACAACGAGACGAATTGGAATACGCTCTCCGTTCATCTGTCACATGCCCCTAACATAGCGAACATGCAACCTTCCCCCTCCGGTTCGTCTGTCCGAAAATGACAAACTTCGGGGAAACATTCCCGGATGTTATCCCCTTCGCCAGTAACATGTAGCACCGCGTTAGAACATGTCTAGCTCTGCCTGTTGTCCTGTTATGCACTTGCTTGCTATGTATTTACTGTTTCTCCTCCCTCTTCTCTTCGGTAGACCCCGAGACCGCTGCTGATGCTACCCCTGTGATCGACTACGTTGACGACGACCCTTCTTCCCTTTCAGCGAGCTTCCAGGCAAGCCCCCCCCCTTTGATCATCCCTACATCGCCCATTCCATTCTCTCATGCTTGCATTAGATTTTGCTATTGTAATTGATTGCTCCTATTCTAATGCATAGCCTGCTTTTGTACCTATTGTTGTTACCTACCTGCTTATCCTAAACTGCTTAGTATAGGTTGGATAGTGATCCATCAGTGACCCCCACCTTGTACTTGTTGCCCCTGCTTCATCATCGACGACTCGATCAACGTGATCGACGACCAGAGCCTGACACCTCACATCACATCACGCCCCTTTAGTTGCTCGACTCTGCAGAGCTATTATCGAGTGCCGAGGGTGATCCCTCATAACACACTCCTGATGATAATTCTGTAGTGTAGCTATTCGGTCGTGGTCAATGAGGGTGGTTTCCTCTTTCACCATTCCCGATATGGCTCTGTCGTGCAACACCTCAAGTGTGAAGCTCGAGGGTGGATCCTCTTACGTTCACCTTGATGATTACATCGAGTGGAATCCTCCGGGGGTGATTCCTCGGGTTTTCTCCTTGATGTCTGGACACACAGTTACCTTGACTTTACTTGAGACCGTTGTGAAAGCCGAGCGGGCCCGGAGAGCACCCGAGGAGTTGTTATGGTGGCGGCTGACTGTTTAGCGGTATCACCCAGGAGGGGTGATAGCTCCGGACTTGTCCTGCAACCTTCACTACTTTAATTGTTAATGCACTAACAGGTTTGGGTATGTATTCTGAATTGGCCTTTGGCCTTTACGCACTAACCACCATGCGAGAATAGTTATGGGCCTCGACGTCGCAGTATCAGCCGAAGCTTTGTCAGACGTCCAGCTCCGCATTGCGGCACGGCTGGGCCGGCACCATGCTGTAGTGGTGGAGCCTGGACCCGCCCTGCATGCAACGACCCAGTGTGCAACGGGCGATGGGCCCAGACCACAGAGTGCTTAGGATGTAGACCGGCGGGGTCCTCTCTACTGAGCCTAGGTAGGGCTACGACGTGTTGATCTTCCGAGGCCAGACATTGACCCCAGAGAGGTGTGTCCGACCAGAGTGATCGAGCGTGTTGGGTAACGTGGTGCACCCCTGCAGGGAAGACATATATTCAAATACCGTGTCCACGGTAATGGACGTTCAGACTTGTATCCTGATCTTATACAACTAGAAATGAATACTTGATATGTGATGGATATGTGGCTCCGAGATTGCTTTCTCGCAGGGAGTCGAGGAAGGATCTCTGGGCGTTAATGCTACAACATGTTTGTTAAATATAAACTTCTATTCTATACTCTTCTACATGCTGCAAGATGCTTGGAGCTGCTTGAAGATGCTAGTCTTCGATAGGCTAGGCCTTCCCGTCTATTCTGGCATTCTGCAGTTCAGTCCACACATGCAGCCCTTCCATTTGATACCAATGCATACTTAGTTTAGATCTGATGCTTGCGAGTACTTTGGATGAGTACTCACGGTTGCTTTGCTACCCCTTTCCCCCTTCCTTATTTTTTCCGGTTGATGCAACCACATGGTGGATCCCTGGAGCCAGATGCCACCGCTGACGGAAACTGCTACTTGGAGACCACCGATGACCAGGAGTAGTTAGGAGGTCCCAGGCAGGAGGCCTTGCCTCTTCGATCGTGTTGCTTATGTGCTAGCCTTCTTAAGGCATCCTTGTTTAACTTATGTCTGTACTCAGATATTGTTGCTTCCGCTGACGCTTGTGTATCGAGCTATGTATTCGAGCCTTCGAGGCCCCTGGCTTGTAAAAAGCTTGTATTATTTCTATTTGTGTCTAGAGTTGTGTTGTGATATCTTGCCGTGAGTTCCTGATCTTTATCGTACACATTTGCGTGTATGATTATTGTACAGTCAAATCGGGGGCGTCACAACTCCGTACTACGGTTAGCAAAGGATTAGCTCATTTGAGATAGAGCTTTGCTCAACCATATCGGATCTACTCCATGAGAGAGACCGCAGCCCCTCTACGGAGAAGATCCACCTTGGATTCAAGACCCCTCACGGGAAGATCCCCTCGTGGATTCAAGACCTCCTCATGGAGATGAACCTTACCTTGTGTCTTTCCCTTTGTTGTTCATGTACCTTGTGGATCTTGTGTGTTTGATTGTCTAGTGGATGTGTGATTGGACTTGTTCTTGAGTGTTTCCCCTTGTGATTTCTCTCCGTTCTTCCCCGTGTTCTACGTGTACTTAGTTGGGATCCTCTCCTTTCATGAAAGTTCGGCCGTATAAGGTTCCACCCTACATTATCTTGGTATCATGAGCCACGTTGATCACGATTTTGGAGCCTCCCCTGTTCATTTTCTAACTTGATTTTGTTGTTTTTATCCTAAATTCAAAAATCCCCACAAAAAATAGCCCCAATTTTTTTGTGATTTGTTGGTTTTGATTAAGTTTTGTTGATTTTGATCCCTGGGTTTGCTTGGTTTCGAGTGGATCTAGCATCTCCCCAAGTTTCCCCACTTCCCATCCACGAAATCCGTCAAATTTTTCCGCTGAAATCATCCATTTCCGCCCGAAAATCGCCCCGATCCAGATCTGCGAATTTCCCAACCCCAGCGGTACTTCCGCCCTCCAAAACCGGTACTACCGCTGAGCTCTAGGACCGGTACTATCGCCCCACAAGCGGTACTACCGCCCTTCCCAGTTTCAGTTTCGGCTGTTTGACAGTTTTGACCATAACTTTCAAATCCGTAGTCCGATTTTCGCGTTCTTTGGCTTGTTGAGTAGCTATTGACATCCCCCATCCATCTAGATAGGTTCCAACACCTTTTGACTCCATCAAAGTTTTAGAACTTTGGCATCTTTGCCTAGGGCTTCCATCATTTCAACCGCATAACCACCACGGACATCCGCAACATAACCCTTTTTGTTCCTTATAGCATTTGTGCTTGCTTGAGTAGTGATCCAAGTCTCCTAAGGTGTTTAGGTTACTTAGGGACGGTTGCTTCTTCATCAACCACCACCATAACTTCCGCATAGGCTTACCCACATACACTTCCACCACCCAATATAACCCAATTTTGTTTGTGTTGTGAGTTGTGTCTCCTAAGGTGTTTCAGCTACTTAGGGGCCGTACTTCCAACTCTGACACCGTGTATAGTTCACCACCTTACCCTCCACTTCGGCATTGCATACTCCAAAACCCATCATTGCATTTCCGCAATCCCATTGAGCATCCGCAACCACCACCGTTTTCCGCTACCACCATTTGACATTTGACATTTGAGATTTTGAGTTCGCGGTTTTTCCGTTTCCTAAGGTGTTTCAGCTACTTAGGGACGAGTCATCAAGAAACCGCCACTCATCATCGCCTCGGACAGTAACCTCCATATTATCTTGGTATCGTGGTATCCCTCCATTGTATATTCCCTTGCAATTGCATTGATAGCCCCTAGCCCATTTTGCGTTACTTGCCTATCGAGACTAGCCATTTGAGTATTGCCGGCAATGTTACTTGTGCACATTAGGGATCTACACCTTCCATTGCATACATACCATATCATATTGGCATCATCTTGGTATCACCATATCATCTCTTGTGTCACAAAGATTGTCCCCGAATATACACAATTGCTATCTTGGTTTGTGCATTTCGCATAGTGGCCATACAAAAAAAGAATAAGCTTTTAAGAAAAAGAGAAAGAGCAAAGAAGCCTGTAAGCAAGTGCCATAGCGTCATACCACATTGCATATAAGATTGTCATATCCGATCATCTTGGATCATCTTGAGAAACACCGGGAACCATACATACATAGCATACTTGGGATAGAAAGTTGATATATCTTTGCGTCTTATAGGTTGTGCACAAGTGTCGTATCTGCCTATTGATCAATCGTGCTAGCGTCTCTCTTGTGTTGTGAAACACGAGTGTTTTCTGTGGATTCCAAATTTTGTGCTCATTCCTTGGTTGCACGACTCCATTTATCTATCCGTGTGTGTGTTTCCGTGTGCCATTCTTTGTTATTGACTCTTGCTAACATTTTGCATTTAATTTTTATGCCACTATCCTCACCGAGCTACTCCATAAGCTTTACTTGATAGTTGTGAGTGAACAAGTCCGGTACCAATTCCACTATTCTTTCATCTCACATTGAGTGAAACGGAAAACCGCGGATCTCGGTAGGGGGTCCCGAACTGTGCGCCTAGGCGGATGGTAACAGGAGACAAGGGACACGATGTTTTTACCCAGGTTCGGCCCTCTCGATGGAGGTAAAACCCTACTCCTACTTGATTAATATTGATGATATGGGTAGTACAAGAGTAGATCTACCACGAGATCGAGAGGCTAAACCCTAGAAGCTAGCCTATGGTATGATTGTTGTTCGCCCCACGGACTAAAACCCTCCGGTTTATATAGAGACCGGAGAGGGCTAGGGTTACACAGAGTCGGTTACAATGGGAGGAGATCTACATATCCAGACGCCAAGCTTGCCTTCCACGCCAAGGAAAGTCCCATCCGACACGGACGAAGTCTTCAATCTTGTATCTTCATAGTCCAGAGTCCGCCAAAGGTTATAGTTCGCTATCCCGACACCCCTAATCCGGACTCCTCAAGAGCTCCCCGAACCAGGCTTCAATGACGATGAGTCCGCGCAGATTGTCTTCGCATTGCAAGGCGGGTTCTTCTCCAAATTCTGTGTACCTGTTGAATAGTGTCCGGCTTCTCGTGAATATTGTGCTCCTTGGCTTCCACGCCCAATAATGGCCGTCTTCCACGTGTCAAACGAATGCGAAAAGCCAGGGTGTTTTTACTTTTACCCCCTAGCTGCGCAAATAAGCTGCCTTATAAAAGAGACGAGGATTTAGATCCGAATCACACCATCTTCCCTTCGCGAGCATTCATCGGAGCGCATCCGACAGAGATCCATTCCATCATGGCCAGTCGACGCAGCTCCTCCTCTCGCCCTCCCAGCCCTCAGCCTGGAGGTTGGGAGAGATGTTCCATCCCAAGACAAATGAGCTAGTGACGCTCCAAACCAAGGGATTCCTTCCCCCAGCCTTCATGGTCCCGGTTCGAGCCGGACTTGCCACCTATAATGGCGGAGAGCAAGCGGAGAGCGTCCCCAGTCCCTCCAAAGGAGAGCGGGTATGCCTTGTCCCTTATCTGATAAGAGGGCTCGGATTTCCAATTCATCCGTTTCTCCGGGGGCTCCTGGAGTTCTACGGCCTCCAGCTGCACAACCTTACGCCTGCCTCCATATTGCATATTGCGGGCTTCGTAGCCCTTTGCGAGCTGTTCTTGGGCGTCGAGACTCATTTCGCGTTGTGGAAGAAGTTGTTCTGCCTTGTGCCCCATTCTCAGGAGGGGTCGATATATCAAGTGGGCGGAGCCGAACTATGGCGCATCGCCGGGACCGGATATCTATCCGGAACCCCAAACAAGGCGTCCGAAGACTTGCCTTCAGAATGGTTTTATATAGAAGATGTCCTCTCGCCGACCCTGCTCGGATCGGCCTCCCGAGTTCAATAATGCTCCCTTGAAGAAGCGCCTAAGTCTGGCGCCCACGGAGCCCTCGTAGGGAAAATGACAAGGACGCCCTTACCCGATGAGCCGGATAAGGTTGTTAGCTCATTCGGACTGACCATGATCGGGTCATGGCCACATGCATTATGCGGGGTGCAGCCGCTTCAAGATAGAGGCCACCCCATGTGGGATTTCAACGGGAGGATGATGCCACCCGCCGCGGCCGTAAGGGGCCGGATCGGTTGTTGCTCGACGAAGGCCTTGTCCGCATTGTACAAGGGAGAAGAGGAGGAGTTCCTCCGCCAATCCACAGGCGGATTTTCTATGTACAATCCTCCAAGCTGGGTAAGCGGACACTTTTTTGCCCATCCGCTCCATATTCCCATAGTTAAGTACCTTATCTTGTGATTTCGACGCAGGAATTGCGCCGGGCCATAAAGGATATAAACAGCCCTCCTCCACAACCCGAGGATCCGAACGGTCCTCGATCCGCCTCCCAAGAGGATCCGGACATATCCGTGGAGCTGATCGATGGGGTATTTTACCAACCGAGCATCGACAATGCCTTGGTCGCCATTACGGCCGACACCCCGGAATACTTCCAGCCTCACAGTAATCGAGACCAAGTCCCAATACTTTGAAAATGATCCATCCGTGCTTATTTTTTATCACCGATATCAATGGTGTTTTGCAGGGGAGCCCTTGAGGCGGAAGGCCGAGCTCGGTGGCTAGCCAACAAGGCAGCAAGGCCCAAAGAGGTTGAAAAGAAGTGCGGTCCGGATTGAGACGCCGCGCAACGGTATGGCGTGCCATCTTATTCCCAGGTTTTATTCCCGAAGGCATACTAACGCCGTGCTCTTTCAGAAAAAGAGCGCCACCGGACTATATCCGGAGAGGTTGCCAATCGAGCCTCCACCAGCCAGTGCTCCAAAGCCAGTCCGAAGCGGAGGCGAACACGAGGCGCAAGGCCGGACACCTCCGACAGAGGATGCCGACAGACTATCTCGCCACCAATTCCGAGGTGGAGAGTGCCATGAATCACAAAGGCCGCCGACAGTTCTTCGTGACGATGTTTCTCCCAAGAGGCATTGGATGCCTTCAATTGGAGATGCGCACTGCGTGCCGCCAAAATGGTCTAGCCAGAGCCACGGAGCAAGATGTGAAAGACATACGGTGAGAAAATTTGATGGTTATATATGTCAGTAGCCCCCGAGACTTGAAACAGTTAGAATAACTGATTTAAGGATCATTTGTTATGCAGGATCTTACAAAAAGAATACCCAACTGTCCCAGGAGCTGGAAGAGTGCAAAGCCCAACTTGAGGTCAAGACTAGCCGCTGCAGGGAGGCCAAGGAGACCCCTCCGTAATATACGCTTCGAAAGATAAGTATGTTGTGAAGTGCGGCGTGTGTGTAAATCTGACAATATCATTGCAGATGGCGCCGGAGTAGATCCGGACAAGCAACAACTCTTGCGCCGGTTAAAGGCCGGGGAGAGCGTGCTTACGAGGGTGAGGCAGGAGAAGAATAATCTCCAAGATGCCAACACCCAGCTGGGCGAGGAACTAAAGGATGTTCGTGCCCAGCTGTCGGACTCCGTGAAGGAGAATCGACGGCTTCGACGCGGCATTTTTAGTAAGTGCTTGAACGAACTTTGAAAAAGAGTTCGGCGAGGAAGTCGACTAACAGAGTTATGTCTGTAGGTATGCTCACAGGTCGTCCTGCAGAGGAAATGCCCGGTTCTACGGGTGACCTTCTTCCCGAGTTTATAACTGCACGAACGAAGTTCGGCAGTGATGAAAGGCGCCGCCCAGTGCCTTGTGGCCATCTGCCTCCCTGCCCAAGGCCTTGGAGAGCTTGCAGAGAGGCTTAAGGAGCGCGGCGGCGCTCCGATTATGGAAGATATCGGCCTGCCGCCAAGGCGCCAGGAGGCTCGGGCCATGGTGAAGACGCTGTACACGGTTATGACCCAAACCACATGGCCGAGGTCGGACCTGTGGGGCCCGATGGGAAGGAGATCCCTGTGAGCTTAGTGTACGGCCAAGTAGAATTGGCCGCAAAGTATTCCCAACAGGACTGTAAACTAGACAGCCTATTAGATGGTATTGAGGAGGAATACACCCACTCAAATTGACTATGTAATTTAGGATGACATGTAAAATGCCTTCTAGCCGGATTGTAGATCGCTTGTCATGGCGGACCTTTTCGCTTCAACCTCGGGACCCTATAGTCCGAGTGTGTCCGAATACCTCACGGTTATGTAAGAACCGGGCATGCGTGGAGACCAGGCGAGGGGTCATTAGTGCTTGAATGCATAAGTGCCCAACTAGTTATGTTATATTACATGGTTAGTAAGAAACATCTTCCAGGAGAATAGTTCCGTTAGGGGTTCCTTTCTCGAGGCATGCCTTAAAGTGCATGTCCGACTCATGAAAAAGCAGTAAAAGCATCTGGGGCAGATAAATAAATAAGTGAGAAATCATCTTTAGTTCACCGACCAATATTCCCTTAAGAACGCTTAGCTTTCGCTTCACCCACCGAGGTACACATCCGCTGACCCGGCAAGAATAATCGCAGAGGTGCTCCTTTACCACCTAGCCGAACAATCGGGAACGAGGGGTAAGCACAGAGCCAGCAACCCAGCTTGGCCAAAACTTAAGTCATATCGATGCATATAATGGTGAATAAAAGGTACATGCGAAGTGTGACACATGTGTTAGGCATGAAGCTCAGATAAATAAGCTTCGTTAAAGAAGCCCCAGTATAATGAGCGCGATAGCGCCAAAGTGTGTGCGTAACAATGCGCGAACGAGCCTTTAAAGGCTGTAAGAGAAAAGGAGGGAGAAGGAGAGAAATATAAGACAACTAATGTGTAAAAATAGACAGAGGAAGGAGACGAACTCGAATCCGCGCTAGGCGAGAATCTTCGGAGACGGGCTGCGCTCCATGGGTTCGCTCGAGTCGGTTATCCGATGCATCTCGCAGACGGTACGCCCACCGGTCAGACTTGGTCGATAATAAAGGGACCTTCCCATTTGGGCTTGAGTTTGTCCTTTTCTTGTCCGCAGCGAGAACTAACTCGCCAACATTGTAAGTTTTGGCCCGCATTTCTCGCTTTGATATCTTCGAGCCTGCTGTTGATAGAATGCGGAACGGGCTTTTGCCACGCCACGCCCTCCTCCAAGGCGCCCAACTGTCCCGCCGATCGAGCTCGGCTTCTTTTCTTCGTATATGCGCACGCGAGGTGAGTCATGAATTATGTCGCAGGCGAACTGCCTCGCGCCAGATACCATAAAGAATGGTGTGAACCGTGGTGCGATTCGGCGTGGTCCGCAGCCCCCCAGAGTACGGAGTCGAGCTCTCTACCCAAAGGCGTGTTAGATTCCTTGAGGGACCGCACTAATCTGGGTTTGATGCCGCCATGATTAGACCATTTGCTCGCCGACTTGACCGTTAGTTTGAGGGTGATAGATCAAGCATAGTCGAGCTTGATGCCCATGTTTTTGCACCAGAGTTTGACCTCGCCGGCCGTGAAGTTCGTGCCGCTATCGTGATGATGCTGTGGGGACGCCAGAACGGTGTACGCACCCCGATATGAAGTCTATCACCGTCCGGATTCGCCGCCTTAACAGGCTTGGCCTCTATCCATTTGGTGAATTTATCCACCATGACCAGTAGGTATTTTTGCTTGTGGGTTCCTCCTTTAAGGGGTCCAACCATGTCAAGCCCCTGCACCGCAAAGGGCCGTGTGATGGGTATAGTTTGAGGGCGGTGGGTGGCATGTGGCTTTGATTAGCAAAGAGCTGGCAACCGACGATCGTTGGACTAAGTCCCGAGATCCGCCCGGCCGCCGGCCAATAAAATCCTGTACGGAAGGCCTTGCTTACAAGGGCCCGGCTGCGGCGTGGTGCCCGCCGAGTCCGCATGAATTTCAGCCGAAGATTCCGCCTTCCTCTTCGGAGATACACCTTTGAAGGACTCCGTGGTGCTTTTCTTATAAAGCTCTCCTCATGGACTTTATAGGCTTTAGATCGCCGCACTATGCAGCGCGCCTCGCTTTTGGTCCTCGGAAGTTCCTGCCTGGTTAGGTAGGCTAGGAATGGTTCCGCCCACGGGCAATGACTGCCATTATTACGTGGGCTGAAGATGTTACTTCGCTGGCGAGCCTCCAATTGTGTCGAATGTTCGTGTCGGGCAAGGCGGTTGGGTCCGGCTGTTATTTCCGGACTCCTTCCCATAATACGGATGGCTTGAACAGCCTCTAAGAAGATATTGGGGACGGCATCGCGCTTTGCGCCAATGCGTGCCAAGACGCTCGCTGCCCGATTGTTTTCCCGAGCTATATGGTGAAATTCGAGCCCTTCAACCGAGCTGACATTTTTAGGACGGCGCTATGATAAGCTGCCATTTTCGGATCCTTGGCATCAAAGTCTCCATTTATTTGGGATATCGCGAGGTTCAATCCTCAAGCACCTCTAGGCGTTGAATGCCCATGGATACCGCCATCCGGAGACCATGTAGAAGGGCCTCAGATTCGCCGCGTTGTTGGAGTCCGATACATTATCTCGAGTACGATTGAATCAGATCTCCTGTTGGGGACGCTGAACGACGCCAGCCCCTGCACCAGCCAACATTTTGGAGCCGTCAAGTGCATGATCCAGTTGGAATATGTGCCGACTTTTAGGGAGTTCGGCTTCATCCATTCGCGCATTTAAGTCGGCCAAAACTTGCGACTTAATAGCTCGCCGTGGCTTATAGGTTATGTCGAACGGAGGAGCTCAATGGCCCATTTGGCAATCCGCCCGTCGCGTCATGGTTGTTTATAATGTCGTTAAGAGGTACTTCGAGGCTACTGTTATCGAACACTCTTGAAAGTAGTGTCGCAGCTTCCGGATGCCATAAACACCGCGACGCTATCTTTTGATAATGCGGATACCGTGACTTGCATGGAGGAGGACAAGGGACACGTAGTAAACTGGTTTTTGAAGGGGAACTTGTGTCCGTCCGCTTTCGCTCGACAACGAGCACCGCGCTTACAACTTGATGAGTTGCCGCGATGTATAATAGCATTGGTTCGCCCATGTTGGGCGCGCCAGACCGGGTTTGTTGCCAATATGGCTTTTATTTCTTCGAGTCCGCCATGGCGCATCCGCCCACTGGTGTTCGGTGCGCCGAGGAGGCGATAAAGGGTAATGCCTTTTCTCCCAAACGGAGATAAAGCGCTTAGAGCCGCCACGCATCCAAACAATTTTTGTATTTGTTTGAGGTCCTTTGGGATATCCAATTGTGACAGAGCTCGGATCTTGGCTGGGTTTGCTTCAATTCCTCTACCGGATACAATGAAGCCCAAGAGCTTTCCGGCTGGTACGCCAAAAACGCATTTTTCCGGGTTAAGCTTGATGTCATATGTTCGGAGATTATCGAATGTGAGCCTCAAGTCGCCTACTAGAGTTTCGACATGCTTGGTTTTGACGACCACATCATCTACGTATGCCTCCACTGTTTTGCCGATCTGGTTTGCCAGACATGTCTGAATCATGCGCTGATATGTTGCGCCGGCGTTTTTGAGCCCAAAGGGCATTGTGTTGAAGCAGAATGGGCCGATGGGGTGATAAATGCCGCTATGGCTTGGTCAGCTCTGCCATCTTAATTTGATGGTAGCCGAGTATGCGCCGAGGAAACACAATGAATCGTGTCCCGCGGTAGCGCCGATAATTTGATCGATGCGGGGAGGGGAAGGGATCCTTTGGGCAAGCCTTGTTGAGGTCCTTGAAATCGACGATAGGCGCCAGGATTTGTCCTTCTTGGTACCATCACCAGGTTTGCTAGCCAGTCCGGATGTTTTATATCTCCGATGAATCCGCCTCCAATAGTTTGGCTAGCTCCTCTCCCATGGCTTGTCTCTTAGGTTCGAGAAACGCCAAGAGCCTGCTTGACTGCTTGAACTTTTTAGGATGTTTAGGCTGTGCTCGCCAGCCGGGCGTGGATTCCCGGCATGTCTCGAAGGGTGCCAGCAAAATGTCCCAATTTTCGCGTAGGAATTCTCGTAGTGCGGCGTCTACATCAGGGTTTAATTGTGCCCCGATGGAGGCCGTTTTTGTAGGGTCCGTTGGATGGACTTGGAATTTGACTATTTCGTCCGCTGGTTTAAAGGAGGTGGACTTGGATCTTTTATCGAGTATCACATCGTCCCTGTTCACCGTGGAGCGCAGCGCAGTCAGTTCCTCGGCCGCTAGGGCTTCGGATAGTGCCTCAAGGGCCAGTGCGGCTGTCTTATTTTCGGCGCGGAGTGCTATGTCCGGGTCACTAGCAAGAGTGATGATTCCATTGGGCCCGGGCATTTTGAGCTTCATGTACCCGTAATGGGGTATAGCTTGAAAAATTGTGAATGCCTCTCGCCCTAATAGAGCGTGGTATCCGCTGCTGAACGGGGCCACTTGGAACGTGACCTCCTCGGACCTGTAATTATCCGGGCGTGTCAACACCACATCCAAAGGTGATTTTTCCTGCAAAGACGCTTCCCGACCGGGTATTATTCCTCTAAAGGTTGTGCTGCTTCGCCAATGCGGCTCCAGCCTATTTCCATTTTTCAAGGGTTTCTCATAAATGAGGTTCAATCCGCTGCCACCGCCCATGAGTACCTTGGTAAGGCGAAGCCGCCCACTATTGGACCGAGGACCAATGCTGCCGGTGCTCGGGCTGTTCGAATTTAGGTTCATCACCGGCATTAAAGGTAATAGCCGTGTCACCCATGGGTTTATTGTTGCTACTTGGTAGACTTCGCAAGGCTGCGGAGTGTTCGTTTCGATATTATTTGATGCGAAAGTCTCAAGACTGTTAATACCGCATCGTATCCCCGGGCTGGTGCTCGTGGATGTCGGGTTAGAAGCTCTTCGCCACTTTTGGCCACCGCCGGAGTATCCAACATGCTCTAAGGCTATGAGTTGGTGTGGCGCCTCTCAGTACTATGAATTTTACAGGTCCGCTTGAGCCATCCCTCCAAGACGGTTCCATGCCCCGTAGGGGTTTTTGTTTTTGGTGTTTAACCCGGTGATTGGCGATAATGCACCCTTTTATTTCGGACTGGTTTGTATTCGTATGGATTGTCCCAAAATCTTACTTGGTTTTCCAGCGCTTCCATCGCACAAGATTTTCATACTATGGACGCCAAGTCAGCAAAGCGTAATTTCACGGCGACCTATGGCGTTGAGGATTCCCTTGTCCATGCAATTATTGCGAAGAATGAAATTGCGCTTTCCTCGCGGCAGTCCTTTATCCTGCTCATAACCAGGAGGAATCGCCCAAGAATGATGTAATGCTTCCTGGCTCTTGCCTAATTTTGGATAGATCGCCTATGTTCGGGTGGGTGGGTGGAATTAGATCCAAACCTCACCCAATCTGAGACTCAAGGGCCAAGGAGTTTCCGAACTCGAAGCTTGGATTCTTGGATGTTGTCCAATGAATCTAGCCCGCTGCTCGACTCTAAGTTCAGGTCTTGAGGACGCCCTCCCTCCGCTGGTATCCGCTTGAGGGATCGGGAATCCGACATAGCTAGTCCTTAAGATAGATGAAGGGTCGCCGATTGTTCCTCCACCACAACAACGTGATGGGTGACCGGGAGAGTTAATCTCTCTCGATCGGGTTTAGGCCCAATCTGATCGTAGTCTCAGTAGCGACTCCTGTGGCGGCGATGCGATCCAAGAGCTCGCTTAAGGAAGAGAGCTCCATCGGATCTAACTGCTCGGCGAAGTTCCGAGTTGACGTGAAGATTGCTTTCGATGACCCGAGAAGTCATCGCTGCGGGCGGCGCCAAACAGCGGTCATAAGAAAACCGCTTAGCCGGAGAGTTTGGCCGATAGCCAAAGCTCCTTTAGCAACAAGTGCCGCCTTTAAAGACGGATGAGGCATCCTTCCCGATGGCGACGGCACAACAGGAACTCTCAATGAAAGCACCAATGTCGGTGTCAAACCGCGGATCTCGGTAGGGGGTCCCGAACTGCAAGGCCTAGGCGGATGGTAACAGGAGACAAGGGACACGATGTTTTTACCCAGGTTCGGGCCCTCTCGATGGAGGTAAAACCCTACTCCTGCTTGATTAATATTGATGATATGGGTAGTACAAGAGTAGATCTACCACGAGATCAGAGAGGCTAAACCCTAGAAGCTAGCCTATGGTATGATTGTTGTTCGTCCTACGGACTAAAACCCTCCGGTTTATATAGACACCGAAGAGGGCTAGGGTTACACAGAGTCGGTTACAATGGGAGGAGATCTACATATCCGTATCGCCAAGCTTGCCTTCCACGCCAAGGAAAGTCCCATCCGGACACGGGACGAAGTCTTCAATCTTGTATCTTCATAGTCCAGAGTCCGCCAAAGGTTATAGTTCGGCTATCCGGACACCCCCTAATCCGGACTCCTCACTACCACCAAGATGTCCAAGTCCGACGAGCTCCAAGACGATGCTTCCAAGTTTGACTTCACCGCCATCCCTCTTTGTGGCATTGACGATGCCGAGTCTACTTCGAATCTTTTTCAAGACGGTGCGGCGATGACTTCGACTACGGAGCCTCTCAAGGAACATGCTTTGGAGGCGAGCGACAAGGTGGCGAGCAAGGATGATGCTTCCATCTTAGGAGACGAGAGTGATGATGTGCCATCTTCGGCCTTCATCCATGGCGATGACAATGAGATGATCGAGCATGGGATTTTCCCTTCGATCATGGAGGAGAGTGATGATGTGCCATCTTCGGCCTTCATCCACGGCGACAGCGATGAGATGGTTGAGCATGGGATTTTCCCTTCGACCACGGCGACATATGATGACTTGAGTGACTTTTGCCACCATATTGAGAGTGAGAGTGACTTCACCACTAGCCCCACATATGATGTGTTACCCCAATTCCCATGTGAGGAGAGCCACACTCCCCACCACTTGAGTGAGACGAGTGACTCCACCATATGTGAGTTTGAATGCACCTATTTTGAGGGAGTAAGTGAACCACCACATAGAGAGAGTGTAATAGTTGATAGGTCATGTGAGGACACTATGATTTCTAAGGACTTGACCTCTACCTCTATTGTGTCTTCTCCTTTGGTGCTAGGTCCTATCTATGATGACGCGCTGATTCGCGACAACTACGTCCTTCCTTTGGACAAGACGATGGCCATGGTGGAATATGATGCACCCCCCCACATGATTCCATCAAGATGGAGATGACCACCATTCGGTCTTTCCCACCTCACCTACACTACATGAGTGGAATGAACAAGGTAACAAAGGTGAAGGTGATGATCTAGTCCCACTAGTGAACATTCTTGACATTGATTGCTTGCATGATGTTGATCTACCTATTACCATGCTTCATGCTAGTGCGACTTCCTCATGTGATGATTTCTTGCCCATTTACGGTGAGTATGAGGATTCTCATGTGGAGTCTATTAGTTGTGATGCCATGTTACATAGGCTTTCTTGTGATAATTCTCTAGGTCACATCATGTTTGATAATCCGCTTGACTTGTCATATGCTATGCATGAGATCAATCATATGTCATATTTGCAATCTCATCGTAGTGACTATGCATATGCCATTAAAATGAACCCAATTTGCACATATGGCATACATGACAAGCCCATGGTTATTGGCATTTGTTTTTCTTGTGATGATATTGATATGCTCCCTTTGCATCATTTATATCATATGCCATGCCATGACTACCTAGCTTCGGATATGCATTGTTTTGGATGTTGTCCATTTTCTCCATATGATGTTTCCAATATTGCTCATGAGGATACACCCATAGTTTCCTCATACATTTTAGGAGAATTTGATTCATCCCATCCATTACATGATCCTCATACTTGTGTGCACAATATGCTTCCCATGAATAAACATGCTATTGATGTACCATATACTTGTATGCTAAATTTGCATCCCCATCGTGTCATACACAATAACTATTCTTTCATTATGGATGACATGTTCTTATACCATGCATCAAATTTCTTTGGGCGATGCTTATCTTGTGCTAACTCTCATGTGCACATACACATCATGATGGATGATGTGTACATTTACCACACACACAATTTCTTTCGCTTGTGTATTTGTTGTGTAGCTACCCATGAGTTGACAAAACGAGCTCTAGAGAGCAATGATGACTTGGGATACCATGGATTGTCTTTCCCACCGCTCTCTTCGCGCAACGACTTCGCGCATTTATTCTACATGGCTCTCACTTGGTTATGGGTTATTGTCCGTTACACATTATATGCCCATATTTCCATGTTCACTTTGCATGATATGCTCATTACTTTGCCTTTGGCATGCATTTGTGACCCATGCTTTGCATTACACATGATGATTGATTCTAATACTTGTATGTGTATTTGCAGCCTTGGTGGAGATATCACTTGTCATTGCCATGTTTGCTTTGTGCCCCATGCCTACGATGATACTATGATCTTGCTTTCTGTTCGTGCTTGCGATATGTCATGTGCATTGCCTATGCCTATTACTTGCTCACATGACATGATTGCCATGATTTCCTCTAGTATGTTGCATCTTCGCACTACTAGCTTGCACGACTTGATTACCATGATTGCTTGCCTTGTTGCATCACCGATGATTCATACTTGCTCACTTCATGCGGTTGATGACAACCATTACCATGCTTTGCACATTATTCATATTGCTTCTTGTCATATATCTCCATGTGTTGCCTCTCTCATGTTAGACGATTTGCCATGCATTGAGTGCAACAATGATTCTACTCTTGCTCATGAGATTGCCCCCATAGCATTCTCACATATGTTTGGAGATTTTGACATATTCCTCGTGAAGCATGCTTGTCTTACCTCTTTGCACCATATACCTAGTGCCATGAATATAGCCATTGTTGCATCATATTATTCATGCACTTGTGCTTCTAATGGTTATGTGCAAGAGAAGAGAACCATCATGATGGAGATGTGTTTATCTACCATGTGCATACGTTGTTTGTTTTGTTGTGTGCATGTGTAGGATACTTGGACTTTGTGTCGACTTCCACGTCACATGAGTTGACAATCCGAGCTCTTGAGAGCGAACCACCTTCTACCACGACGATTCTACATCGCACTTGCTTGGATTTCGGCATTGTGAAGGTCGCACAAGGACCTGCTTTCAAGGTGATATCCTTCTCTTTTGAGAACCCCCAAACCATGAGCATTGATATTATGGATCATACTACTTGTGTTGATTTCCACATGAGACTTGTTCATCTTGGACCACTTGATTGCACACATGTTAGAGATCTTGCTTCGACTTGTCATTTTCACCGTTCCATGCATCATGATATATATACCTTGTGTGTTGCATCCAATTCTTGGATTACTTGCTCCTCCCATATGTTTGGTTGCAACAATGTCATCACTTCACATATGCCATGTCCCATTGATTGCTACATGCTTGCCTTGATTGCCTCACACATGATGAACAATTTCTCTTTCTATTGTGTTGAGTGCCACAATACCTTCACTACACCCTATGCATCTTATGCTTGGATTGTCTTGCACTTGACCCATGTGTTTAGACATCTCATCTTCTTTGGTGTTGTGAATGATTCTTATGCCTACCATAGACCTTTCATTGAGTGATTTGTGAATGCTTGCTATGAACTTGAGGTAGATGCTTATTCTCTTGTCACACATAATTGCATCACTACCTCACAATCGCATGCTTGTCCCCATGATATCTTTGCTTGTGCTCAGTTTATGTGCTTACATGCCATGACACAATCCCTTGTCACACCTTATGCTATGCTTGATGACGACACTTGTTTGGTGAATCACCTCTTGAATGCTTGGTTTTGCACTAACGCTAACCACATTTGTTTTTCCAAGTGTTTGTTGCCTTTGCTCCTTTTGAAGGAATCACTAGACGGTGCGACATTGGAGAGTGCCCATTGCAAGCTTGAAGATGATGAGTACTTGGTGAACGTCCACTTCTACATGGTGAAGCCATCTCTTTCCCATGGTGATTTGGTCTTCTATTCGAGGTCGGATCTTTCCCAAGGGGGAGGGGATGATGCAGAGCATCCTACGGACATCACCATGTCAAGAGTCCGTTTGGCAAGTGACACGTGTGACATCTACTTCACATACACAAAGGTGAATCATCTCCTTTACGCGTGTTCACTTGACCCCTTCGAGGATGGTGTACTACTTGACACTCCTCTCATGTGCATACATAGGTATTGTCAGAACACCTTGGAGGAGGAGGAGGAGTGCGAGCGCAAGTGTACAACTACACCATCCCCGAGAGAAGCATGGAAGAGAAGGAAGAAGAGGAATATTCCAGCGCAGAAATACCGGTACTACCGGTCAACTACCGCCCAACTACCGGTCCACCGGTACAGCCGGCCAACTACTGGTCAACTACCGGTCAAGCTTCTGTGATTGGAGCGGTGCAAGGCCGGTACAGCACCGGAACAACCGCTATATTAGCAAAAACCGGTACTACCAGCCCCATGACCGGTACTACCGCCCCGCCTGCGCGTAGTTGAAGGGGTTCCACCCCATGTATCCCCCAACTTACCCCTTGGACTATATATACTTGTCCCTTAGCTCCGTACTAGGGATAACAAAGGATTAGCTCATCTGAGATAGAGCTTTGCTCATCCATATCGGATCTACTCCATGAGAGAGACCGCGGCCCCTCTACGGAGAAGATCCACCTTGGATTCAAGACCCCTCACGGGAAGATCCCCTCGTGGATTCAAGACCTCCTCATGGAGATGAACCTTACCTTTGTCTTTCCCTTTGTTGTTCATGTACCTTGTGGATCTTGTGTGTTTGATTGTCTAGTGGATGTGTGATTGGACTTGTTCTTGAGTGTTTCCCCTTGTGATTTCTCTCTGTTCTTCCCCGTGTTCTTCGTGTTCTTAGTTGGGATCCGCTCCTTTCATGAAAGTTCGGCCGTATAGGGTTCCACCCTACATTATCTTGGTATCATGAGCCACATTGATAACGATTTCAGAGCCTCCGCTCTTCGTTTTCTAGCTTGATTTTGTTGTTTTTATCCTAAATTCGAAAATCCCCACCAAAAATAGCCCCAATTTTTTTTGTGATTTTTGCTTTCGATTAAGTTTTGTTGATTTTGATCCATGGATTTGCTTGTTTTCGAGTGGATCTAGCATCTCCCCAAGTTTCCCCACTTTCCATCCATGGAATCCTTCAAATTTTGCTACCGAAATCATCCATTTCTGCCCCAAAATCACCCCAATCCAGATATGCGAATTTCCCGACCCCAGCGGTACTTCCGCCCTCCAAAACCGGTACTACCGCTGAGCTCCAGGACCGGTACTACCGCCCCCCAAGAGGTACTACCGCCCTTCCCAGTTTCAGTTTCGGCTGTTTGACAATTTTGACCATAACTTTAACATTTGTAGTCCGTTTTTTGCGTTCTTTAGCTCGTTGAGTAGCTATTGACATCCCCCATCCGTCTAGATAGGTTCCAACACCTTTTTACTCCATCAAAGTTTTAGAACTTTGGCATCTTTGCCTAGGGCTTCCATCATTTCATCCGCATAACCACCACAGACTTCCGCAACATAACCCTTTTTGTTCCTTATAGCATTTGTGGTTGCTTGAGTAGTGATCTGAGTCTCCTAAGGTGTTTAGGCTACTTAGGGATGGTTGCTTCTTCATCAACCACCACCATAACTTCCGCATACTTCCACCATACACTTCCACCACCCCATATAACCCAATTCTGTTTGTGTTGTGAGTTGTGTCTCCTAAGGTCTTTCGGCTACTTAGGGACCGTACTTCCAACTCTCACACCATGTATAGTTCACCACCTTACCCTCCACTTCCGCATTGCATACTCCAAAACCCATCATTGCATTTCCGCAATCCCATTGAGCTTCCGCAACCACCACCTTTTTCCGCTACCACAATTTGACATTTGACATTTGAGATTTTGAGTTCGCGGTTTTTCCGTTTCCTAAGGTGTTTCGGCTACTTAGGGACGAGTCATCAAGAACACCGCCACTCATCATCGCCTCGGACGGCAACCTCCATATCATCTTGGTATCGTGGTATTCCTCCATTGTATATTCCCTTGCAATTGCATTGATAACCCCCTAGCCCATTTTGCGTTACTTGCCTATCGAGACTAGCCATTTGAGTATTGCCGGCAACGTTACTTGTGCACATTAGTGATCTACACCTTCCATTGCATACATACCATATCATATTGGTATCATCATATCATCTCTTGTGTCACAAAGATTGTTCCCGCATATACACAATTACTATTACTCCACACATGGACTGTTGTCCAGCATGCATCTAGAGTATTAAGTTCATAAAGAACGGAGTAACGCTTTAAGCAAGATGACATGATGTAGAGGAATTAACTCAAGCAATATGATGAAAAACCCTTTTTATCCTCGATGGAAACAATACAATACGTGCCTTGCTGCCCCCTGCTGTCACTGGGAAAGGACACCGCAAGATTGAACCTAAAGCTAAGCACTTCTCCCATAGCAAGAAAAACCAATCTAGTTGGCCAAACCAAATTGATAGTTCGAAGAGACTTGCAAAGATATCAAATCATGCATATAAGAATTTAGAGAAGATTCAAATAATATTCATAGATAAGCTGATCATAAATCAACAATTCATCGGATCTCGGCAAACACACCGCAAAAGAGTATTACATCAAATAGATCTCCAAGAAAATCAAGGAGAACTTTGTATTGAGAATCAAAGAGAGAGAGAAGAAGCAATCTAGCTACTAGCTTTGGACCCGTAGGTCTATGGTAAAGTACTCACGCTTCATCGGAGAGGCAATGGTGTTGATGTAGAAGCCCTCCGTGATCGAATCCCCCTTCGGCAGGATGCCGGAAAAGGCCCCTAGATGGGATCTCACGGGTACAGAAGGTTGCGGGGGTGGAAAAGTGGTTTCGTGGCTCTCCCGGAAGTGTTTGGGGTATTTGAGAATATATAAGAGGAAGATCTAGGTCAGGGGGTCACCGAGGGGCCCACAAGGTCGGGGGGCGTGCCCTCCACCCTTGTGGCTGCCTCATGGCTCTTCTGACTTTCACTCCAAGTCTCGTGGGTGTCTTCTGGTCCAAGAAAAATCATCACAAAAGTTTTATTTCATTTGGACTCCGTTTGGTATTCCCTTTCTGCGAAACTCTAAAACAAGGAAAAAACAGGAACTGGCACTGGGCTCTAGGTTAATAGGTTAGTCCCAAAAATCATATAAAATAGCATATTAATGCATATAAAACATCCAAAACAGATAATATAATAGCATGGAACAATAAAAAATTATAGATACGTTCGAGATGTATCAAGCATCCCCAAGCTTAATTCCTGCTCGTCCTCGAGTAGGTAAATGATAAAAACAGAATTTTTGATGTGGAATGCTACCTGACATAGTTATCCATGTAATTTCTTTATTGTGGCATGAATGTTCAGATCCGTAAGATTCAAAATAGAAGTTTAATATTGACATAAATACAATAATACTTCAAGCATACTAAAAAATAATTACGTCTTCTCAAAATAACATGGCCAAAGAAAGCTTATTCCTACAAAATCATATAGTCTGGCTATGCTCCATCTTCATCACATAAAATATTCAAATCATGCACAACTCCGATGACAAGCCAAGCAGTTGTTTCATACTTTTGATGTTCTCAAACCTTTTCAACTTTCACGCAATACATGAGCGTGAGCCATGGACATAGCACTATAGGTGGAATAGACGGTGGTTGTGGAGAAGACAAAAAGAAGGAGATAGTCTCACATCAACTAGGCGTATGAACGGGCTATGGATATGCCCATTAATAGATATCGATGTGAGTGAGTAGGGATTGCCATGCAATGGATGCACTAGAGCTATAAGTTTATGAAAGCTCGAAAAGAAGACAAAGTAGGTGTGCATCTAACTTGCTTGCTCATGAAGACCTAGGGCGTTTTGAGGAAGCCCATCGTCGGAATATACAAGCCAAGTTCTATAATGAAAAATTCCCACTAGCATATGAAAGTGATATCATAGGAGACTCTCTATCATGAAGATCATGGTGCTACTTCGAAGCACAAGTGTGGCGAAATGATAGTAACATTGTCCCTTCTCTCATTTTCTCTCATTTTTTCTTTTTCTCTTTTTTTCTTTTATCTCTTTTTTGGGTCTTCTCTTTTTTTATTTGGCCTTTCTATTTTTTTACTCACATGTGACAATGGTCTAATAATGAAAATCATCACACTTCTATTTACTTACAACTCAAAAATTACAACTCTATACTAGAACAAAAATATGACTCTATGTGAATGCCTCCGGTAGTACCAGGATGTGCAATGTATCAAGAGCGACATGTAAAGAATAATGAACGGTGGCTTTGCCACAAATACGATGTCAACTACATGATCATGCAAAGCAATATGACAATGATGGAGCGTGTCATAATAAACAGAATGGTGGAAATTTGCATGGCAATATATCTCAGAATGGCTATGGAAATGCCATAAGGTAGGTATGGTGGCTGTTTTGAGGAAGGATATGTGGTGGGTTTATGGTACCGGCAAAAGTTGCGCGGTACTAGAGAGGCTTGCAATGGCGGAGAGGTGAGAGTGCGTATAATCCATGGACTCAACATTAGTCATAAAGAACTCACATACTTATTGTAAAAACCAATTAGTCATCAAAACAAAGTACTACGCACATCCTCCTAGGGGGATAGATTGGTAGGAAAAGACCATCGCTCATCCCCGACCGCCACTCATAAGGAAGACAATCAAAAAACATCTCATGCTCCAACTTCGTTACATAATGGTTCACCATACGTGCATGCTATGGGACTTACAAACCTTAACACAAGTATTTCTCAAATTCACAACTACTTACTAGCATGACTCTAATATCACCATCTTCATATCTCAAAACTATCATAAGGAATCAAACTTCTCATAGTATTCAATGCAATTTATATGAAATTTTTATTATATCCCTCTTGGATGCCTATCATATTAGGACTAATTTTATAACCAAAGCAAATTACCATGCTGTTCTAAAGACTCTAAAATTAATATAAGTAAAGTACGAGAGTTCATCAATTTCTATAAAATAAAACCACCACCGTGCTCTAAAAAGATATAAGTGAAGCACTAGAGCAAAATTGCCTAGCTCAAAAGATATAAGTGAAGCACATAGAGCATTCTCATAAATCATGATTCATGCGTGTCTCTCCCAAAAGGTCTGTACAGCAAGGATGATTGTGGCAAACTAAAAAGAAAATACTCAAATCATACAAGATGCTCCAATCAAAACACATATTACGTGGTGAATAAAAATATAGCCTCAAGTAAAGTTACCGATAGACGAAGACGAAAGAGGGGATGCATTCCCGGGGCATCCCCAAGCTTAGGCTCTTTGGCCTCCTTGAATATTATGTTGGGGGTGCCTTGGGCATCCCCAAGCTTAGCCTCTTGCCACTCCTTGTTCCATAGTCCATCAAATCCTTACCCAAAACTTGAAAACTTCACAACACAAAACTTCAACAGAAAATCTTGTAAGCTCCGTTATTATAAGAAAATAATTCACCACTTTTGGTACTGTTGTGAACTCATTCTTTATTTATATTAGTGTAAAATCTACTGCATTCCAACTTTTTCATGGTTCATACCCCCCGATAATAGCCATAGATGCATCAAAATAAGCAAACAACACGCGAAAAACAGAATCTGTCAAAAATAGAACTGTCCATAGCAATCTGGATATTTCAAATACTTCTGTAACTTTAAAAATCCTGAGAAATTAGGAAGTCCTAGATAATTTGTCTGTTAATCTTCTTCAAAAATAATAAACTAAAAATCACTCCTCAGCTAAAAATGAGAATTGTTTTCGTGAGTGCAAAAGTTTCTATTTTTCAGCAAGACCAAATTAACTATCACCGTAGGCTATCCCAAAGGTCTTACTTGGCACACACACACTAACTAAAACACAAAACCACATCTAACCAGAGTCTAGATGAAATATTTATTGCAAAACAGAACCTAAAAATCAAAAACAAAAATAAAATTGGGTTGCCTCCCAACAAGCGCTATTGTTTAACGCCTTTAGCTAGGCATAAAACATGAATATATCTAAGTGTTCTGATCTTTGGTATTCAATTCTTTTCTCATCAAGTCGTCCAAAAATCATCTAAGCAATTCTATTCTTTCTTTTATCTCCATACAGTATATGAATTAAATCATGAAAGGGACTTTGATTGGTGATCTTAACATTTATAAACCCATAATCAGGATCATCACCGTATATGTCATCATACAAAATACGTAGCTCATTTTTAACAGCTTCCCTCATCATTTTATTCAATCAACCTCTATTAAACCCTACATAAATTCCCCTAGTTATCCAAAGGATGATGCAGCAAAGTAGAGTAAGTATTTCCCTCAGTTTTGAGAACCAAGGTATCAATCCAGTAGGAGACAACGCGCAAGCCACCGAATACCTGCGCAAACAAACACCAACTTGCACCCAACGCGATAAAGGGGTTGTCAATCCCTTCACGGTTATTTGCAACGTGAGATCTGATAGAGATGGATAAACAGTAAAGTAATGTTTTTGGTATTTTTGGTTTAGGGAATAGAAAGTAAAAGATTGCAATAAAAGTAAATTGGAAACTAAAATTGTAGATTGGAAACTTATATGATGGAAAGTAGACCCGGGGGCCATAGGTTTCACTAGAGGCTTCTCTCAAGATAGAAATTATTACGGTGGTTGAACAAATTATTGCCGAGAAATTGATAGAGAAGCACAAAGTTATGACGATATCTAAGGCAATGATCATGAACATAGGTATCATGTTCGTGTCAAGTAGACTGAAACGATTCTGCATCTACTACTATTACTCCACACATTGACCGCTATCTAGCATGCATCTAGAGTATTAAGTTCATAAAGAACGGAGTAACGCTTTAAGCAAGATGACATGATGTAGAGGAATTAACTCAAGCAATATGATGAAAGACCCATCTTTTTATCCTCGATGGCAACAATACAATACGTGCATTGCTGCCCCTGCTGTCACTGGTAAAGGACGCCGCAAGATTGAACCCAAAGCTAAGCACTTCTCCCATAGCAAGAAAAACCAATCTAGTTGGCCAAACCAAATCGATAGTTCGAAGAGACTTGCAAAGATATCAAATCATGTATATAAGAATTCAGAGAAGATTCAAATAATATTCATAGATAAGCTGATCATAAATCCACAATTCATCGTATCTCGGCAAACACATCGCGAAAGTGTATTACATTGAATAGATCTCAAAGAACATCGAGGAGAACTTTGTATTGAGAATCAAAGAGAGAGAAGAAGCCATCTAGCTACTAGCTATGGACCCGTAGGTCTGTGGTAAACTACTCATGCTTCATCGGAGAGGCAATGGTGTTGATGTTGAAGCCCTCCATGATCGAATCCCTCCCCGGCAGGATGCCGCAGAAGGCCCCTAGATGGGATCTCACGGGTACAGAAGGTTGATGCAGTGGAAAAGTGGTTTCGTGGCTCTCCCGGAAGTTTTTGGGGTATTTGAGAATATATAGGAGGAAGATCTAGGTCAGGGGGTCACCGAGGGGCCCACAAGGTTGGGGGGCGCGCCCTACCCCCCTGGGCGCGCCGGCCACCCTTATGGCCGCCTCGTGGCTCTTCTGACTTGCACTCCAAGTCTCCTAGGTGTCTTCTGGTCCAAGAAAAATCATCGCGAAAGTTTTATTCCGTTTGGTCTCCGTTTGATATTCCTTTACTGGGATACTCTAAAACAAGGAAAAAAACAGAAACTGGCACTGGGCTCTAGGTTAATAGGTTAGTCCCAAATATCATATAAAATAGCATATTAATGCATATAAACATGCAAGACATATAATAATATCATGGAACAATAAAAAATTATAGATACGTTGGAGACGTATCACCCACGCATCGCGTAGCACCATGCCTACGAAGTACACCAGGTGCTCGACGAGGGCGGAAGTGTTGGTGTGGTCTTGTACCTCATGAGACTGGATGGCCTAAGGAGCTTGGTGGCTCGTTGGGGCAGCCGAGGCATCAGGAGCACCGTCCTGAGGAGCTTGGTCATCTGTTGGGCTAGCCGAGGCCTCAGGAGCACCGTCCTGAAGCCGCTGCGTCTCGACCCGGTGTGGGGTGCTGTTCTGTGAGCCCTTGGACATGAGCTCCTCCCGGACCGCCACCAGCGCCGCGCTGGCAGAGTGGGGTGTGGCAACCAGGTAGAGCACCAAGGGCAAGGGGGCTTGGCGCTACCATCACTGGCGGGCTGGTGAGGTACTTCTTGAGGTCTTGGAATGCCGCGTCAGCCTCCGGAGTCCACTTGAATGGTCCTTTCTTTTTCATCAGCTTGAAGAATGGCAGAGCGCGTTCTCCCAGTTTGGAGATGAAGCGCCCCTGCGAGGTCGCACTGAAGGAAATATGCCCTAGAGGCAATAATAAAGTTGTTATTTATATTTCCTTATAGCATGATAAATGTTTATTATTCATGCTAGAACTGTATTAACCGGAAACTTAGTACATGTGTGAATACATAGACAAGCAGAGTGTCCCTTGTATGCCTCTACTTGAATAGCTCGTTAATCAAAGATGGTTTTGTTTCCTGACCATAGACATGTGTTGTCATTTGATGAAAAGGATCACATCATTAGAGAATCATGTGATGGACAAGACCCATCCGTTAGCTTAGCATAATGATCGTTTAGTTTTATTGCTATTGCTTTCTTCATGACTTATACATATTCTTCTGACTATGAGATTATGAAACTCCCGAATACTAGAGGAACACTTTGTGTGCTATCAAATGTCACAACGTAACTAGGTGATTATAAACATGCTCTACAGATGTCTCCGATGGTGTTTGTTGAGTTGGCATAGATCAAGATTAGGATTTGTCACTCCGAGTATCGGAGAGGTA
Organism: Aegilops longissima; assembly: GCA_021605205.1. Taxonomy (NCBI): domain Eukaryota; kingdom Viridiplantae; phylum Streptophyta; class Magnoliopsida; order Poales; family Poaceae; genus Aegilops; species Aegilops longissima. The sequence continues at coordinate 278,338,837 of CM038680.1, forward strand.
TCTCTGGGCCCTCTCGGTAATGCACATCACTATAAGCCTTGCAAGCAATGTGACTAATGAGTTAGTTGCGGGATGGTACATTACGGAATGAGTGAAGAGACTTGCCCGTAACGAGATTGAACTAGGTATGATGATACTGACGATCGAATCTCGGGCAAGTAACATACCGATGACAAAGGGAATGATGTATGTTGTTATGCGGTTTGACCGATAAATATCTTTGTAAAATACGTAGGAGCCAATATGAGCATCTAGGTTCCGCTATTGGTTATTGACCAGAGATGTGTCTCGGTCAGTCTACATAGTTCTCGAACCTGTAGGGTCCGCACGCTTAACGTCCGATGACGATTTGTATTATGAGTTATGTGATTTGATGAACCGAAGTTTGTTCGGAGTCCTAGATGAGATGACGGACATGACGAGGAGTCTCAAAATGGTCAAGAGGTAAAGATTCATATATTGGAAGTTTGCATTTGGACATCGGAATGGTTCCGAGTGGTTCGGGCATTTTTCTGGAGTACCGGGAGGTTACTAGAACCCCCCGGGGAAGTTAATGGGCCTTAGTGGGCTTTAGTGGAGAGAGGGAAGAAGGGCCATGAGGTAGCGCGCGCCTCCCCCCTGCCCAAACCGAATTGGACAAGGGGTGGGGGCGCGGCCCCCTCCTTCCTTTCCCTCCGGTGGAAGAATGGAAAGGGGGGGGGGGCAAATCCTATTTGGACTAGGAGTCCAAGTAGGACTCCCCTTGGCGCGCCCAACATGGCCGGCCTCCTCTCTCCCTCCCTCCTTTATATACGTGGCTAGGGGGCACCCCAATAGCACAACAGACAATCTCTTAGCCGTGTGTGGTGCCACCCTCCAGAGTTTAACACCTCGGTCATATCGCCGTAGTGCTTAGGCGAAGCCCTGCGCCGGTAACTTCATCATCACCGTCGCCATGCTGTCGTGCTGATGGAACTCTCCCTCATCCTCAAACGGATCAAGAGCTCGAGGGATGTCATCGTGCTGAACGTGTGCTGAACACGGAGGTGCCGTACGTTCGGCACTTGGATCGGTTGGATCGTGAAGATGTTCGACTACATCAACCGTGTTACTAAACGCTTCTGCTTTCGGTCTATGAGGGTACATGGACACACTCTCCCGTCTCGTTGCTATGCATCTCCTAGATAGATCTTGCGTGATCGTAGGAATTTTTTTGAAATACTGTGTTCCCTAACACACACAGCCCGCCAGCTTCTGCATCTCCTTGAGGGTTTGTGGCGGGCTCATCCTTTCTATTGCCTTGACCTTCTTCAGGTTGGCCTCGATCCCCCTGTGCGACACCAGGAAGCCCGGCAGCTTGCCGGAGGGGGTACCAAACACACACTTCTCTGGATTGAGTCGTAGATCCACCTTGTGCAGGCTGGCAAACGTTTCCTCTAGGTCTTCAATAAGGGTCCTTGCCTCCCGAGACTTCACCACTATGTCATCTATGTAGGCCTCAGCGTTCCTCCCGAGCTACTGACCCTGGGCGATGTGCATCAGCTGCTGGAAGGTTGCTCCGGCAATACGCAGCCCAAATGGCATGCCAGTGTAGCAATAAACCCCGCAAGGGGTTAGGAAAGCCGTCTTCTCCACATCCTGCACCGCCATCTTGATTTGGTGATATCCCGAGAAGGCGTCCAGAAAACACAGCAAGTCACACTCGGCAGTGGAGTCGACAATCTGATCGATGCGTGGGAGCGAAAAGGGGTCTTGAGGGCAAGCCTTGTTGAGGTTGGTAAAATCGACGCACATGCACTCTTTCTCGCCTTTCTTGGGGACAATAACCGGGTTTGCCAGCCATTCCGGGTACCGCACCTCTCGAATGACACCAGCCTCCTACAGTTTGCGGGTCTCTTGGACGATGAACGACTGCTTCTCTGTGGACTGTCGCCGTGCCCTTTGCTTCACCGGACGCACATTAGGGCACACCCTTAGGTGATGCTCGATTATTCCCCTCAGGATTCCAACCAGGTCCTTGGGCTCCCATGCGTACACATCCTTTTTCGCGCGCAAGAAGTTGACCAACGCCTCTTCTTGATCTGGAGGGAGGCCGGCGCCTATGGTGAAGGTGGCACCCAATGCCCGTCTTCATCAACCAGCACCTGCTTCGTATCGGCACGATCTTGAGAGAACAATTGCTTCTTCTTTGCTGGCGCAGCCCCTGGAGTCTCCGGGGCTCCTTCCTCACTTGTCCGCGCGGCCGCCGCGGCCCTGAAGGCGAGCTTGAGGGCCAACAACGCTTCCTTTGTGTACCCTGCAACAGTGAGGACGCCGCTGCTTCCCGGCATCTTCATGAGATTGTAGGCAGGGTGAGTTGCTGCCATGAACTTGGCCAAGGCCGGGTACCCAGGGATGGTGTTGTACGGGAGGCCGATGAGGGTGACGTCAAAGTCTATAAGCTCGGTGCGGTAGTTGTCGCGGGTGCCGAAGGTGACGGGGAGGTGGATCTGCCCCAGGGGGCAGGTGGAGCCGTCGATGACTCCAGAGAAGGGCTTGGTGGGGCGGAGCCGGCCATGGGGCATGTGAAGCAAGCCGAATGCTTCCACAGAAAGAACATTGAGGCCGGCTCCACTGTCGATGAGGGTCTTGGTGACCGCCACATTGCAGACGTTGGGGGTGCAGAGCATCGGGAGCGCACCGGCTCCCGCGGTTGTCGCGGGGTGGTCCCTCGAGTCAAAGGTGAGGTCGGCCTTAGGCGCCGCCCAGCCCGGAGGAGCTCCCTGCTGCACGTGGGTGGCACCTACCTGGCGAAAGAACTGCTTGACGTGGCGGCCCGAGGGTGGTGCCTGCGAACCACCGAGGAGGGTTGCGACAGCGTGGGGCGCAGGTGCCGTGAAGCGCGCGATGACGAGGCCGCACATCTCCTCCCAGGAGGCCACAGAAGATCCTGGCAAGCTGAGCAGCCAGGCGCGCGGCGCGCCTGCGAGGGCCATGGGAAGCTAGTTGGCCATGACCTTGTCATCACCGCCAGTTGCCAACACAGCCTCCTCGTATGCCCAGAGAAAACCTGCCGGGTCCACCGCACCGTCCTATCGGGGTGGCAGCTCTGGCCTGAACTTGTGCGGCCACTGCACCCGCCGCAGGGTGGGGGTGAAAGCTCAGAGGCCCTCGGCTCCCCCGAAAGCTCACGTCGGTCCGGTGGATGGAGCAGCGTACGCCATGAGAGCCGAACATGGGAGCACAAGGACAAAGAGGCGGATCTTCGAAGCACCCCTACCTGGCGTGCCAAATGTTGGATTTCGGGTTCCATAGACCCTTGAGAGGTTCAAACTCTGGGTTGCGTGCAAAGAATTCAACCTCCCCAGTCTTCCTACTCGCCAATCTCACAGCCTAGCTCGATGAACAGGAAGGAAATGAGACACATCAGTTTACCCAGGTTCGGCCCACCTTGTGGTGTAAAACCCTAATCCTGCTTTGTGGTGGATTGGCCTCGAGGGGCTGAGGATGAACTAGTACAGTGGGAGAACAACCTCAGGAGGAGGCGTGTTCTTGTGCTCGAGTGAGCTGGTGAGTAGGTGAGGATGGAATGGATCTGATGTCCTCTCTGGTGGTGGCTAAGCCCTATTTATAGCGGCCTTAGTCCTCTTCCCAAATGAAGGCGGGAAGGGATCCCACAATGGACAAATTCGAAGGGAGACAACAAGTACATGCTATAGTGACAAAAGTAGTCTTCGCCTGCAAAGCCTCTGGTCGTGACGCTGGGGTGGGCTCGGCGATGACCTCCGCCCTGCCGTCCTGACGGTCTTGGTCTTGTTGCACCGGAATGGAAACCTTTGGCTGATTCCTCGGGACTCCGCGCCCGCGCTTGCCTCTTTTGCACCAAAGAGGAAACTGGTGCACTACGCCCGCTGGCGCTCACTTGGCCTTGGTCGTCATGGCTCACGTCATCTTGAGACTCACGAGGTGTGGCTTGCATAGAGATCTCCGCTCCTCAGGAGCCAGCTTGAGGAGGCCGCTTCCTTTGGAGGTCTTGGTGTCGTCCGCCTCGCGAGGCTTGGCCCCCCGCGAGGGTCTTGAGTTTGCAAGTGATGAGGGTGGGCCGTACCAACTGTCGATGAAGCCACTATGGGCTGCGGGCAGGTAAGTCTGGGTACCCCCGTTCCCAGAACGCCGACATTGTTCTTATGAATTAATTTGATTACATAATACGAGAAGCTAGGGAAATTTTTTATTTCTATGGTATGAATAATGAAAAACCGGTGATAGATGAGATTATTTATAATAGTGATTATGTGCTAAGACATTTGCTTGGGGATATTCAAACCTTTGATGAGAATATTAAAAAGGAAGTCCCTGTTTTAGATATAATCCAACAAGTTTTCAATTATGTTAATCAACACTATTCTTGGATTGTCGCCGGAAATCAAAGGGGATACGATGATAAGAAACTTGATAGTGCTAAAGTCTCTATGGATAAGGTGTTTTATGTTGATTTGGCAAAACTTCCTGAGAAGAACACCTCTAAGGAAAATGAAAATAAAGATGACAACACTTAGATCTTTCCATTCTGCCTAGCTAGGGGCGTAAAATGATAGCGCTTGTTGGGAGGCGACCCAATGAATAAAATTTAGTTTTGTCCTTTTCTTTCTGTTCTTGAGTGTTTGCACAATTATGCTATTGTTATGATTGTGTTTTTTATGTTTTAATTAGTGTTTGTGCCAAGCAAAGCCTGTGGGGTCTTGTTGCGTGATACTTGATTTGATCTTGTTGGAAAACAAAAACTTTTGCGTCCAGTAAAATAATTTTCAAAAATTACAGAAGCGATGAAAAATTCTGAATTTTCTGCACAAGATTTATATACAAATTTCCCACTTGGCCCTAATTTTTCAGAATTGTTGGAGTTACATAAGTATTCGAAGTTTTTAGATTGCTACAGATTGTTCTGTTTTTGACAGATTCTGTTTTCTTTGCGTTGTGTGCTTATTTTGATGAATCTATGGACTCTATCGGGGGGTATGAGCCATAGAAAAGTTGGAATACAGTAGATATATTGCAAAAATAAAATACGAATGGGTTTGCAACAATACTTATAGTAGTGATTTGCTTTGTTATACTAACGGATCCGACGAAGGTTTTGTTGAGTTTGTGTGATCGAAGTTTTCAAGTTTTGGGTGAGATCGATGGATGAAGGAATAATGAGTAAGAATAGCCTAAGCTTGGGGATGCCAATAGCATCACAAGCTATTATCTAAAAGTGGAGCAAGCAACTAAGCTTGGGGATGCCCGAGTGGCATCCCCTCTTTCTTCTAACGACCATCGGTATTTTACTTGGAGCTATATTTTTATTCATCACATATTATGAGTTTTGCTTAGAGGGACTTGTATGATATGAGTCTTTGCTTATTTTGCTTTTTGTTTTGAGTCATTTACCCTTGCTGAACACACCTATTTGAAAGAGCCAAAATTATGCTATGATTCGTTAGAATTGCTCTCTATGCTTCACTTAAATCTTTATGAGCTATGGAATTTCTCTAGTGCTTCACTTATATCTTTTTGAGCACGGTGTGCTTTATTATTTTTGAAGAAAATGCTCTCATGATTCACTTAGATTTATTTGACAGTTAGTAATTTTTTAAGAAATTCTCTCTTACTTCACTTATATTATTTTGAGAGAAGAAAATTTTTATGCTCATGTTCTTCACTTAGATTTGTTTGAGGTATCAAAAGAAACATAATGAAATTAGTCCCAAAGTGTTAGATATTCAAGAGGTATATAATAAAAACTTTCATGAAGATCACTGGACAAAATAACTTGATTCTTTGTAATAGTTTTGCGGTATGATGATATAATATGTGAGTGATGTTGATGAGTAATTATGCTTTAGTAAGAATATTGTTGTTAAGGTTTGTGATTCCCTATGCAAGCACGAAATTAAATAGTTATGCAATGAAATTACATCCTACTTATGGTGCATTATTCGGTGTTAGTTATGCTTAATGCTCGCTTATGAGATTTTTTGTTTCTTGGTTGGATGCTTCTCAATCTTTTGCTAGCCTTCACTTGCACTAAGTATGATCACTACTTGTGCATCCAAAATCCTTAAACCAATTTTGCCATATGAGTCCATTATACCTACCTATATGCGATATTCTTTTGCCGTTCTAAGAAAATTTGTATGTGCCATCTCTAATCTTCAAAATAAAATTCTTTTTCGTGTGCTCGTACCGCTCATGAAACGGTAGGGGGAGGCTGATATTTTTCCATGCTAGATGTGTTATTCTCAAGATGAGTGTTTATTCACTTGTCATTGCACGAGAGTACGGCAAAGGCATTAGGGATGCCCAGTCCCAAAATGAAAAATGAATTTACTTTATGTTGTAAGATAATAAATTCCTTGGAAAGTGTTGGTATGGACGGCACCAGTGAATTCAGTTAGCCGTGGAATTTGAAAGTATGGTGGAAAAGGAATAAACTTTATTTTCTGTTTAGGAACCGCCTATGATATATCTAGCCTGGAAAGTATTGGGAACTACTCGATCGTTTTTGTTGACAGGAAAAGCATGCCACCCAAAATGTTTTTATCTCTATCTTTTTAGCTTTGAGCTATGGCACCTCTACAAATCACTACTTCCCTCTATGAAGGGCCTTTCTATTTATTTTATGCAATTTTTATTTGAGTCTCCATCTTCTCTTATAAAGCACCAACTAAGGGGCACTATGATCATACTTGAGCATTGGGTGTAGCTAATATGCGAGTGTGTTTCATGAATGGATCAATGATTGAGCATAATGGGCTAGGAATAACTTGCTTTAGTGTTGATATTTTGAAAGACATGGTTGCTTGTTGATATCTTGAGTATTGAAATCTTCATGTCAAAACTAGACTATTGCTTTGAACCATATAAAAGTCCAAATGTCCATGCTACAAATAAAAGAATATGTGATGAACATGTTAGGCATCATTCCACCACATCAAAAATTCTGTTTTTATCATTTACCTACTCGAGGACGAGCAGGAATTAAGCTTGGGGATGCTGATACGTCTCCAATGTATCTATAATATTTTATTGTTCCATGCTGTTATATTATCATTCTTGGATGTTTTACAATCATTTTATAGCAACTTCATATCATTTTTTGGGACTAACCTATTGACATAGTGCCCAGTGCTACTTGTTGTTTTTTTCTTTTTTTTACTTCGCAGAAAATCAATACCAAACGGAGTCCAAATGCAGTGAAACTTTTTGGAGAATTTTTCTGGGCCAGAAGACACAGGATGGGCCAAAGAAGTACTAGAGGGGTGCCCTGAGGGGGGCACGACCCACCTGGGCACGCCTGGAGGTCCAGGCATGCCCTGGTGGGTCATGCCAACCTTGGTGGCCTCCCACACCGCCTCTTTGCTCTATAAATACCCCAATATTCCAGAAACCCTAGAAAGTCGATTTAAAACTATTCCAGCACGCAAAGTTCCGAAAACCACAGATCCAATCTAGATACCATCACAGAGGGGTTCATCATCCTCATTGGTGCCTCTCTGATGATGCGTGAGTAGTTCACTGTAGACCTACGAGTCCGTAGTTAGTAGCTAGATGACTTCCTCTCTCTCATTTGATTCTCAATACAATGGTCTCTTGCAGATCTATTTGATGTAACTCTTTTTGCGGTGTGTTTGTTGGGATCTGATGAACTTTGAGTTTATGATCAGATCTATGTTTTTATCCGTGAAAGTTATTTGAGTCTTTTGATCTCTTATATGCATGATTACTTATAGCCTCGTATTTCTTCTTCGAATCTTTGGTTTAGTTAGGCTGAGTAGATCAATTTTTCTTGCCATGGGAAGAGGTGCTTTGTGATGAGTTCGATCTTACGGTGCTCAATCCCAGTGACAGAAGGGGAAATGACACGTATGTATCGTTGCTATTAAGGATAACAAGATGGGGTATATTCCTGCATGAATAGATTTTGTCTACATCATGTCATCGTTCTTATTGCATTACTCTTTTCTCCATGAACTTAATACACTAGAGGCATGCCGGATAGCGGTCGATGCATGGAGTAATAGTAGTAGATGCATGCGATAGTCGGTCTACTAATCTTGGGCGTGATGACTATATAATGATCATTGCCTGGATAAGGTTGAAGGAAATATGCCCTAGAGGCAATAATAAAGTTTTTTTTATATTTCCTTGTTCATGATAAATGTTTATTGTTCATGCTATAATTGTATTAATTGGAAACCTAAATACATGTGTGAATACATAGACAATCACGGTGTCCCTAGTGAGCCTCTACTTGACTAGCTCGTTGATCAAAGATGGTTAAGGTTTCCTAACCATGGACATGAGTTGTCATTTGACAACGAGATCACATCATTAGGAGAATGATGTGATGGACAAGACCAATCCGTTAGATTAGCATTATGATCGTTGAGTTTATTGCTTTGCTTTCTTCACGTGAAATACATATTCCTTCGACTATGAGATTATGCAACTCCCGAATGTCGGAGGAATGCCTTGTGTGCTATCAAACGTCCCAAGTAACTGGGTGATTATAAAGATGCTCTACAGGTATATCCGAAGGTGTTTGTTGAGTTGGCATAGATCGAGATTAGGATTTGTAATTTCGAGTATCGGAGAGGTATCTCTGGTCCCTCTCGGAAATACACATCATAAGTTTGCAAGCAAACGACTAAGGAGTTGGTCACGAGGTGATGTATTACGGAACGAGTAAAGAGACTTACCAGTAACGAGATTGAACTAGGTATGAAGATACCGGCGATCGAATCTCAGGCAAGTAACATACCGATAGACAAAAGGAATTATGTATGTTGTCATAACGTTTCGACCGATAAAGATATTCATAGGATATGTAGGAGGCAATATGGGCATCCTGGTTCCACTATTGGTTATTGATCGGAGGTGTCTCGATCATGTCTACATAGTTCTCGAACCCGTAGGGTCCGCACGCTTAACGTTTAATGACGATATAGTATTATATGATTTATGTGATTTGCTGACCAAATGTTATTCAGAGTCCCAGATGAGATCACGGACATGAGGAGGAGTCTCGAAATGGTTGAGAGGTAAAGATTGATATATAGGACGATTGTATTCGGACACCAGAAGTGTTCCGGAGGGTACCGGGTACATATCGGGTTCTGGAAGGGTTCTGGCATCCCGCAAAGGTATGGGCCTTGTGGGCCCAGAGGGGAAACGCACCAGCCACAAGAGGCTGGTGTGCCCCTATATGGGTCGAACTAGAGGAGAAGGAAAAAGGGGAAGGGAGATGGAAGGGGGGGGTGGGGGATTTGGCCTCCCCCTTCCTCCCCTCCTCCCTCCTCTTTCCTTCCGCCTCCGGCAAATAAGGAAGGGGGGGCGCCGTCCATGGGGAGACCCCAAGTAGGAGGCGCCTCCTGGCTGCCTCCCCTCTTCCTCCCACCTATATATATGTGGGGGCGCCCCTAGCACACACCAGACAATTGCCTAGCTGTGTGCGGCGCCCCCCTCCATCGTTTACACCCTCGGTCATATTTTCGTAGTGCTTAGGCAAAGCCCTGCGAGGATCACTTCACCATCACCGTCACCATGCCGTCATGCTGACGAAACTCATCTACTACCTCGACGTCTTGCTAGATCAAGAAGGTGAGGGACGTCACCAAGCTGAACGTGTGCAGAATGCGGAGGTGCCATGTGTTCGGTACTTGATCGGTTGAAGCGCCAAGAAGTTTGACTACATAAACCACGTTGAGAACGCTTCGCTTCACGGTCTCACGAGTGCGTAGACACACTCTCCCCCTCATTGCTATGCATCTCCATGGATAGATCATTGCGTGTCGTAGAATTATTTTGTTTTTCCATGCAGCGATTCCCAACAATCGTCATGATTATTTGAAGTTCTATCAATTTCCCAACATTAATTTGTTTACTCGCAGTATGCTATTTTTCTCGAGAGAAGCCACTAGTGAAATCTCGTACCACCGGCTCTCTTCTTTATCATATTGCCTTGAGATCTATTTTATTTGCTTTTATTTTCGTATCTATTAATCCAAAACCCAAAAATACCTTGCTGTAATTTATTGTTATTTATTTTATCTCACGTTCCCCTGAGATCTATTTATCAATCTAGTACTACAATTTTATCTATCTTTTTACCCGGAGGATTGACAACCCTCTTTACGCCGGGTTGCGTAGTATCATTTTTGTGTGCAAGTATTGTTTACGTAGTGTTGCGTGGTTCTCCTCTGGTTCGATAACCTTGATCTCATAACTGAGGGAAATACCTGCCATAGTTGTGCTGCATCCTCCCTTCCTCTTTGGGGAAATACCGATGTAGTTCAAGCCGCATCAATGGACGACATTGGCCGGCAAGTAGCCGGCCTCCTTCAGCTTCAGAATGTCCTTGTTGGTGACGAAGGAGGCCTTCCACTTCCCATTGGTGCCAGATCTGGCCATGGTCGAAGGATGTGAAGTGGGATTTGCTGTGGAAGTAGAGAAAAAGGCGTTGGAGTTCTGAAGGACTGCAGGAGCGGAAGGTGGAAGAGGGCATGGGATGCGGTATCAGAAGCGCCCCTTTATAGGCTGTTGGCAGGCCAAGGATTCCTTTTCGACGCTTTGGACTCTCCACTTGCCGATATCTCCGCAACATGATGAGACGGGGAGGGGAATCGAAATCATGAACCACATCCACCAAAAAGCGGGACACAATCTCCACCTTGAGGGGACGTGTCAAACATGGCGTCAGCCTTGGGCCGCGCTTCAAGAAATAGTAACTGCTTGACGTTTTGGTCAGAAGCGACTCTTCGTTGAAGGAGAAAAGTTGTTCGATAAAGGCACTATTTGCACTTGAGCGATGTTTTTATTATTAACTTCGGTGTTAAGTAAAACTACCGTTTCAGATTCCGGACATCACTTAGTTCCGAACAGGGGAGAGACATACTGAGGAACTCTCCCCACAAGCCGAATACAGGTCGGATGGATGGATACCGGATAAAAGTCTCGGCGTTGGAGGCAAGTTCGGGGGCTACTGACGGAGTCATGGATTAAGGGGTCCTCGGGGTGATCGCCCATTATACATGGGCTGGACTGGTGGAGCCGTATATTGACAGGAAATCTATGAAGCCGTGGTGTGCCCTCCATGTCAAGGAGGCGGAGGATCTCTTTAATTCCTTATTGTAATCTATCTTCGGTAACCCTAACCCTATTGGTGTCTATATAAACCGAGGGTTTTTAGTCTTTAGGGCTAGATCTACATTCATCACCTCATAGCCTTAGGGTTTAGCTCATGCTAATCTCGAGGTAGATCTACTCTGTAAACTGATACGTCTCCAACGTATCTATAATTTTTGATTGCTCCATGATATATTATCTACTGTTTTGGACAATATTGGGCTTTGTTATCCACTTTTATATTATTTTTGGGACTAACCTATTAACCGGAGGCCCAGCCCAGAATTGTTGTTTTTGCCTATTTCAGTGTTTTGAAGAAAAGGAATATTAAACAAAGTCGAAACGGAACGAAATCAACTGGAGAAGTTATTTTTGGAAGGAAAGCTACCGGAAAAGCTTGGAGTGCACATCAGGAAAGGAGGGAGGTGGCCACGAGGGTGGGGGGCGCGCCCACCCTGTTGGAAATATGCCCTAGAGGCAATAATAAATTGGTTATTATTATATTTCCTTGTTCATGATAATCGTTTATTATCCATGCTATAATTGTATTGATAGGAAACTCAAATACATGTGTGGGTACATAGACAACACCATGTCCCTAGTAAGCCTCTAGTTGACTAGCTCGTTGATCAATAGATGGTTACGGTTTCGACCATGGACATTGGATGTCGTTGATAACGGGATCACATCATTAGCGAATGATGTGATGGACAAGACAATCCTAAGCCTAGCACAAAGATCGTAGTTCGTATGGTAAAGCTTTTCTAATGTCAAGTATCATTTCCTTAGACCATGAGATTGTGCAACTCCCGGATACCATAGGAATGCTTTGGGTGTACCAAACGTCACAACGTAACTGGGTGGCTATAAAGGTGCACTACAGGTATCTCCGAAAGTGTCGGTTGGGTTGGCATGAATCGAGACTGGGATTTGTCACTCCGTGTAAACGGAGAGGTATCTCTGGGCCCACTCGGTAGGACATCATCATAATGTGCACAATGTGACCAAGGGGTTGATCACGGGATGATGTGTTACGGAACGAGTAAAGAGACTTGCCGGTAACGAGATTGAACAAGGTATCGGTATACCGACGATCGAATCTCGGGCAAGTATAATACCGCTAGACAAAGGGAATTGTATACGGGATTGATTGAGTCCTTGACATCGTGGTTCATCCGATGAGATCATCGTGGAACATGTAGGAGCCAACATGGGTATCCAGATCCGCTGTTGGTTATTGACGGAGAACGTCTCGGTCATATGCGTAGTTCCCGAACCCGTAGGGTCTACACACTAAGGTTCGATGGCGCGAAATTAGTCCCAAAGTGTTAGATATTCAAGAGGTATATAATAAAAACTTTCATGAAGATCACTGGACAAAATAACTTGATTCTTTGTAATAGTTTTATGTATGATGATATAATATGTGAGTGATGTTGATGAGTAATTATGCTTTAGTAAGAATATTGTTGTTAAGGTTTGTGATTCCCTATGCAAGCACGAAATTAAATAGTTATGCAATGAAATTACATCCTACTTATGGTGCATTATTCGGTGTTAGTTATGCTTAATGCTCGCTTATGAGATTTTTGTTTCTTGGTTGGATGCTTCTCAATCTTTTGCTAGCCTTCACTTGCACTAAGTATGATCACTACTTGTGCATCCAAAATCCTTAAACCAATTTTGCCATATGAGTCCATTATACCTACCTATATGCGATATTCTTTTGCCGTTCTAAGAAAATTTGTATGTGCCATCTCTAATCTTCAAAATAAAATTCTTTTCAGGTGCTCGCATCACTCATGAAACGGTAGGGGAGGCTGATATTTTTCCATGCTAGATGTGTTATTCTCAAGATGAGTGTTTATTCACTTGTCATTGCGAGAGAGTACGGCAAAGGCATTAGGGATGCCCAGTCCCAAAATGAAAAATGAATTTACTTTATGTTGTAAGATAATAAATTCCTTGGAAAGTGTTGGTATGGGCGGCACCAAAGAATTCAGTTAGCCGTGGAATTTGAAAGTATGGTGGAAAAGGAATAAACTTTATTTTCTGTTTAGGAACCGCCTATGATATATCTAGCCTGGAAAGTATTGGGAACTACTCGATCGTTTTTGTTGACAGGAAAAGCATGCCACCCAAAATGTTTTTATCTCTATCTTTTTAGCTTTGAGCTATGGCACCTCTACAAATCACTACTTCCCTCTATGAAGGGCCTTTCTATTTATTTTATGCAATTTTTATTTGAGTCTCCATCTTCTCTTATAAAGCACCAACTAAGGGGCACTATGATCATACTTGAGCATTGGGTGTAGCTAATATGCGAGTGTGTTTCATGAATGGATCAATGATTGAGCATAATGGGCTAGGAATAACTTGCTTTAGTGTTGATATTTTGAAAGACATGGTTGCTTGTTGATATCTTGAGTATTGAAATCTTCATGTCAAAACTAGACTATTGCTTTGAACCATATAAAAGTCCAAATGTCCATGCTACAAATAAAAGAATATGTGATGAACATGTTAGGCATCATTCCACCACATCAAAATTCTGTTTTATCATTTACCTACTAGAGGACGAGCAGGAATTAAGCTTGGGGATGCTGATCGTCTCAATGTATCTATAATATTTTATTGTTCCATGCTGTTATATTATCATTCTTGGATGTTTTACAATCATTTTATAGCAACTTCATATCATTTTTTGGGACTAACCTATTGACATAGTGCCCAGTGCTACTTGTTGTTTTTTTCTTTTTTTTACTTAGCAGAAAATCAATACCAAACGGAGTCCAAATGCAGTGAAACTTTTTGGAGAATTTTTCGGGCCGAAGACACGAGGATGGGCCAAAGAAGTACTAGAGGGGTGCCACGAGGGGCACGACCCACTGAGCACGCTGGAGGTCGGGCATGCCACAGTGGGTCATGCCAACCTTGGTGGCCTCCCACACCGCCTCTTTGCTCTATAAATACCCCAATATTCCAGAAACCCTAGGGGAGTCGACGAAAAACTATTCCAGCCGCGGCAAGTTCCAGAAACCACAGATCCAATCTAGATACCATCACGAGAGGGTTCATCATCCTCATTGGTGCCTCTCTCGATGATGCGTGAGTAGTTCATCAGTAGACCCACGAGTCCGTAGTTAGTAGCTAGATGACTTCCTCTCTCATTTGATTCTCAATACAATGGTCTCTTGCAGATCTATTTGATGTAACTCTTTTGCGGTGTGTTTGTTGGGATCGATGAACTTTGAGTTTATGATCAGATCTATGTTTTATCCGTGAAAGTTATTTGAGTCTTTTGATCTCTTATATGCATGATTACTTATAGCCTCGTATTTCTTCTTGAATCTTTGGTTTAGTTAGGCTGAGTAGATCAATTTTTCTTGCCATGGGAAGAGGTGCTTTGTGATGAGTTCGATCTTACGGTGCTCAATCCCAGTGACAGAAGGGGAAATGACACGTATGTATCGTTGCTATTAAGGATAACAAGATGGGGTATATTCCTGCATGAATAGATTTTGTCTACATCATGTCATCGTTCTTATTGCATTACTCTGTTTCTCCATGAACTTAATACACTAGAGGCATGCTGGATAGCGGTCGATGCATGGAGTAATAGTAGTAGATGCATGCAGTAGTCGGTCTACTAATCTTGGACGTGATGACTATATAATGATCATTGCCTGGATAAGGTTGAAGGAAATATGCCCTAGAGGCAATAATAAAGTTTTTTTTATATTTCCTTGTTCATGATAAATGTTTATTGTTCATGCTATAATTGTATTAATTGGAAACCTAAATACATGTGTGAATACATAGACAATCACGGTGTCCCTAGTGAGCCTCTACTTGACTAGCTCGTTGATCAAAGATGGTTAAGGTTTCTAACCATGGACATGAGTTGTCATTTGATTAACGAGATCACATCATTAGGAGAATGATGTGATGGACAAGACCAATCCGTTAGATTAGCATTATGATCGTTGAGTTTATTGCTTTGCTTTCTTCACGGAAATACATATTCCTTCGACTATGAGATTATGCAACTCCGAATGTCGGAGGAATGCCTTGTGTGCTATCAAACGTCCCAAATAATCGGGTGATTATAAAGATGCTCTACAGGTATATCCGAAGGTGTTTGTTGAGTTGGCATAGATCGAGATTAGGATTTGTAATTTCGAGTATCGGAGAGGTATCTCTGGTCCCTCTCGGAAATACACATCATAAGTTTGCAAGCAAACGACTAAGGAGTTGGTCACGAGGTGATGTATTACGGAACGAGTAAAGAGACTTACCAGTAACGAGATTGAACTAGGTATGAAGATACCGGCGATCGAATCTCAGGCAAGTAACATACCGATAGACAAAAGGAATTATGTATGTTGTCATAACGTTTCGACCGATAAAGATATTCATAGGATATGTAGGAGGCAATATGGGCATCCTGGTTCCACTATTGGTTATTGATCGGAGAGGTGTCTCGATCATGTCTACATAGTTCTCGAACCCGTAGGGTCCGCACGCTTAACGTTTAATGACGATATAGTATTATATGATTTATGTGATTTGCTGACCAAATGTTATTCAGAGTCCCAGATGAGATCACGGACATGAGGAGGAGTCTCGAAATGGTTGAGAGGTAAAGATTGATATATAGGACGATTGTATTCGGACACCAGAAGTGTTCCGGAGGGTACCGGGTACATATCGGGTTACCGGAAGGGGTTCTGGGCATCCCCTGCAAAAGGTATGGGCCTTGTGGGCCCAGAGGGGAAACGCACCAGCCACAAGAGGCTGGTGTGCCCCCCATATGGGTCGAACTAGAGGAGAAGGAAAAAGGGGAAGGGAGATGGAAGGGGGGGGGGGATTTGGCCTCCCCCTTCCTCCCCTCCTCCCTCCTCTTTCCTTCCGCCTCCGGCAAATAAGGAAGGGGGGGCGCCGTCCATGGGGAGACCCCAAGTAGGAGGCGCCTCCTGGCTGCCTCCCCTCTTCCTCCCACCTATATATATGTGGGGGCGCCCCTAGCACACACCGCACAATTGCCTAGCTGTGCGGCGCCCCTCCATCGTTTACACCTCGGTCATATTTTACGTAGTGCTTAGGCAAAGCCTGCGAGGATCACTTCACCATCACCGTCACCATGCCGTCATGCTGACGAAACTCATCTACTACCTCGACGTCTTGCTAGATCAAGAAGGTGAGGGACGTCACCAAGCTGAACGTGTGCAGAATGCGGAGGTGCCATGTGTTCGGTACTTGATCGGTTGAAGCGCGAAGAAGTTTGACTACATAAACCACGTTGAGAAACGCTTCCGCTTACGGTCTACGAGGGTACGTAGACACACTCTCCCCCTCATTGCTATGCATCTCCATGGATAGATCATTGCGTGTGCGTAGAATTATTTTTGTTTTTCCATGCAACGATTCCCAACAATCGTCATGATTATTTGAAGTTCTATCAATTTCCCAACATTAATTTGTTTACTCGCAGTATGCTATTTTTCTCGAGAGAAGCCACTAGTGAAATCTACGGCCACTGGCTCTCTTCTTTATCATATTTGCCTTCGAGATCTATTTTTATTTGCTTTTATTTTCGTATCTATTAATCCAAAAACCCAAAAATACCTTGCTGTAATTTATTGTTATTTATTTTATCTCACGTTCCCGCGAGATCTATTTATCCAATCTAGTACTACAATTTTATCTATCTTTTTACCCGGGAGGGATTGACAACCCCTCTTTTACGTCGGGTTGCGAGTATCTGTTCTTTGTGTGCAAGTATTGTTTACGTAGTGTTGCGTGGTTCTCCTACTGGTTCGATAACCTTGATCTCATAACTGAGGGAAATACCTGCCATAGTTGTGCTGCATCCTCCCTTCCTCTTTGGGGAAATACCGATGTAGTTCAAGCCGCATCAATGGACGACATTGGCCGGCAAGTAGCCGGCCTCCTTCAGCTTCAGAATGTCCTTGTTGGTGACGAAGGAGGCCTTCCACTTCCCATTGGTGCCAGATCTGGCCATGGTCGAAGGATGTGAAGTGGGATTTGCTGTGGAAGTAGAGAAAAAGGCGTTGGAGTTCTGAAGGACTGCAGGAGCGGAAGGTGGAAGAGGGCATGGGATGCAGACTGTAGCGGCCCCCCTTTATAGACTGTTGGCAGGCCAAGGATTCCTTTTTCGACGCCTTTGGACTCTCCACTTGCCGATATCTCCGCAACATGATGAGACGGGAAGGGGAATCGAAATCATGAACCACATCCACCAAAAAGCGGGACACAATCTCCACCTTGAGGGGCGTGTCAAACATGGCGTCGACCTTTGGGCAAGGCTTCAAGAAATAGTAATCGCTTGACGCTTTGGTCGAGCGACTCTTCGTTGAAGGAGAAAAGTTGTTCGATAAAGGCACTATTTGCACTTGAGCGATGTTTTTATTATTAACTTCGGTGTTAAGTAAAACTACCGTTTCAGATTCCGGACATCACTTAGTTCCGAACAGGGGAGAGACATACTGAGGAACTCTCCCCACAAGCCGAATACAGGTCGGATGGATGGATACCGGATAAAAGTCTCGGCGTTGGAGGCAAGTTCGGGGCTACTGTCGGAGTCATGGATTAAGGGGTCCTCGGGGTGATCGCCCATTATACATGGGCTGGACTGGTGGAGCCGTATATTGACAGGAAATCTATGAAGCTTGGTGTGCCCTCCATGTCAAGGAGGCGGAGGATCTCTTTAATTCCTTATTGTAATCTATCTTCGGTAACCCTAACCCTATTGGTGTCTATATAAACCGAGGGTTTTTAGTCTTTAGGGCTAGATCTACATTCATCACCTCATAGCCTTAGGGTTTAGCTCATGCTAATCTCGAGGTAGATCTACTCTGTAAACTGATACGTCTCCAACGTATCTATAATTTTTGATTGCTCCATGATATATTATCTACTGTTTTGGACAATATTGGGCTTTGTTATCCACTTTTATATTATTTTTGGGACTAACCTATTAACCGGAGGCCCAGCCCAGAATTGTTGTTTTTGCCTATTTCAGTGTTTTGAAGAAAAGGAATATTAAACAAAGTCGAAACGGAACTAAATCAATCGGAGAAGTTATTTTGGAAGGAAAGCTACGGAAAAGCTTGGAGTGCACATCAGGAAAGGAGGAGGTGGCCACGAGGGTGGGGCGCGCCACCTGTTGGAAATATGCCCTAGAGGCAATAATAAATTGGTTATTATTATATTTCCTTGTTCATGATAATCGTTTATTATCCATGCTATAATTGTATTGATAGGAAACTCAAATACATGTGTGGGTACATAGACAACACCATGTCCCTAGTAAGCCTCTAGTTGACTAGCTCGTTGATCAATAGATGGTTACAGTTTCCTGACCATGGACATTGGATGTCGTTGATAACGGGATCACATCATTAGCAGAATGATGTGATGGACAAGACCCAATCCTAAGCCTAGCACAAAGATCGTAGTTCGTATGGTAAAGCTTTTCTAATGTCAAGTATCATTTCCTTAGACCATGAGATTGTGCAACTCCCGGATACCATAGGAATGCTTTGGGTGTACCAAACGTCACAACGTAACTGGGTGGCTATAAAGGTGCACTACAGGTATCTCCGAAAGTGTCGGTTGGGTTGGCATGAATCGAGATCGATTTGTCACTCCGTAAACGGAGAGGTATCTCTGGGCCCACTCGGTAGGACATCATCATAATGTGCACAATGTGACCAAGGGGTTGATCACGGATGATGTGTTACGGAACGAGTAAAGAGACTTGCGGTAACGAGATTGAACAAGGTATCGGTATACCGACGATCGAATCTCGGGCAAGTATAATACCGCTAGACAAAGGGAATTGTATACGGGATTGATTGAGTCCTTGACATCGTGGTTCATCCGATGAGATCATCGTGGAACATGTAGGAGCCAACATGGGTATCCAGATCCGCTGTTGGTTATTGACCGAGAACGCCTCGGTCATGTTCAGGGTTCCCGAACCCGTAGGGTCTACACACTTAAGGTTCGATGACGCTAGGGTTATAAAGGAAGTTTCTATGTGGTTACGAATGTTGTTCGGAGTCCCGGATGATATCCCGGACGTCACGAGGAGTTCCGAAATGGTCCGGAGGTAAAGAATAATATATAGGAAGTGAGGTTTTGGTCACCGGAAAAGTTTCGGGTTTTATCGGTAACGCACGGGACCACTGGAGGGTCCTCATGGTCCACCAAGTGGGGCCACCATCCCCGGAGGGCTGCATGGGCTAAGTGTGGGAGGGGACCAGCCCGAGGTGGGCTGGTGCGCCCCACAAGGCCAGGCGCAGCTAGGTGAGGAGAGGGAAACCCTAGGCGCAGATGGGCCTAAAGGCCCACCCCAGGGGGCGCCTCTCCCCCTCTTGGCCGCCCCCTTCAAGTCCCATCTAGGGCTGCCGCACCCCTTGGGTGGGAACCCTAGATGGGGGCGCAGCCACCTCCCCTCCTCCTATAAATAGTGGGGGTTTTGGGGCTGCCCAACACACGAGAACCTCTCCCTCTTGGCGCAGCCCTACCTCTCTTACTCCTCCCCCGCGGTGCTTGGCGAAGCCCTGCTGGACTACCACGCTCCTCCATCATCACCACACCATTATGGTGCTGCTGGATGGAGTCTTCCTCAACCTCTCCCTCTCTCCTTGCTGGATCAAGGCATGGGAGACGTCACCGGGTTGTACGTGTGTTGAACGCGGAGGTGCCGTCCGCTCGGCACTAGGATCTCCGGTGATTTGGATCACGACGAGTACGACTCCTTCAACCCCGTTCTTTTGAACGCTTCCACTTAGCGATCTACAAGGGTATGTAGATGCACTCTCCTTCCCCTCATTGCTGGTTTCTCCATAGATAGATCTTGGTGACACGTAGGAAAATTTTGAATTTCTGCTATGTTCCCCAACAGTGGCATCATGAGCTAGGTCTGTTGCGTAGATTCTTTGCACGAGTAGAACACAAAGTAGTTGTGGGCGTTGATTTTGTTCAATATGCTTACCGTTACTAGTCCAATCTTGTTTCGACGGTATTGTGGGATGAAGCGGCCTGGACCGACCTTACACGTACACTTACGTGAGACAGGTTCCACCGACTAACATGCACTTGGTGCATAAGGTGGCTAGCGGGTGCAAGTCTCTCCCACTTTAGTCGGAATGGATTTGATGAAAAGGGTCCTTATGAAGGGTAAATAGCAATTGGCATATCATGTTGTGGTTTTGCGTAGGTAAGAAACGTTCTTGCTAGAAACCCATAGCAGCCACGTAAAACATGCAAACAACAATTAGAGGACGTCTAACTTGTTTTTGCAGGGTATGCTATATGATGTGATATGGCCATGAAGAATGTGATGAATGATATGTGATGTATGAGATTGATCATGTTCTTGTAATAGGAATCACGACTTGCATGTCGATGAGTATGACAACCGGCAGGAGCCATAGGAGTTGTCTTTATTTATTGTATGACCTGCGTGTCATTGAACAACGCCATGTAATTACTTTACTTTATTGCTAACCGGTAGCCATAGTAGTAGAAGTAATAAGTTGGCGAGACAACTTCATGCGAACACGATGATGGAGATCATGATGATGGAGATCATGGTGTCATGCCGGTGATGATGATGATCATGGAGCCCCGAAGATGGAGATCAAAAGGAGCAAAATGATATTGGCCATATCATGTCACTATTTGATTGCATGTGATGTTTATCATGTTTATGCATCTTATTTGCTTAGAACGACGGTAGTAAATAAGATGATCCTCATTAAAATTTCAAGAAAGTGTTCCCCTAACGTGCACCGCTATAAAGTTCGTCGCTTGAAGCACCACGTGATGATCGGGTGTGATAGATTCTTACGTTCACATACAACGGGTGTAAGCCAGATTTACACACGCGAAACACTTAGGTTGACTTGACGAGCCTAGCATGTACAGACATGGCCTCGGAACACAAGAGACCGAAAGGTCGAGCATGAGTCATATAGTAGATACGATCAACATGAAGATGTTCACCGATGATGACTAGTCCGTCTCACGTGATGATCGGACACGGCCTAGTTGACTCGGATCATGTAATCACTTAGATGACTAGAGGGATGTCTATTTGAGTGGGAGTTCATGAGATGAACTTAATTATCCTGAACATAGTCAAAAGATCTTTGCAAATTATATCGTAAGCTCGCGCTTTAGTTCCACTGTTTAGATATGTTCCTAGAGAAAATATAGTTGAAAGTTGACAGTAGCGATTATGCGGACGTAAGAAAGCTTATGTCCTTAATGCACCGCCAGGGTGTGCTCAACCCCAAACGTCGCCTGTGGATGTTGCGAACATCGGACATACACGCTTTGATAACTACGTGATAGTTCGGTTAAGCGGTTTAGAGTTGAGGCACCAAAGACGTTTTTCAAACGTCATGGAACATATGAGATGTTTCGAGGGCTGAAATTGGGATTTCAGGCTCGTGCCACGCCAAGAGGTATAAGACCTCCGACGATTTTCTTAGCCTGCAAACTAAGGGAGAAAAGCTCAATCGTTGAGCTTGTGCTCAGATTGTCCGAGTGCAACAATCACTTGAATCGAGTGGGAGTTGATCTTCCAGAGATAGTGATGTTTCTCCAAAGTCATTGCCACCAAGCTGCTAGAGCTTCGTGATGAACTATAACAAATCAGGGATAAATATGATGATCCTTGAGATATTCACGATGTTTGACACCGCGAAAGTAGGAATCTAGAAGGAGCATCAATTGTTGATGGTTGGTGAAACCACTAGTTTCAAGAAGGGCAAGGGCAAGAAGGGATACTTCATGAAACGGCAAATCAGCTGCTGCTCTAGTGAAGAAACCCAAGGTTGAACCCAAACCCGAGACTAAGTGCTTCTGTAATAAGGGAACAACCATCGGAGCAGAATTACCCTAGATACTTGGTAGATGAGAAGGCTGGCAAGGTCGATAGAAGTATATTGATTTACATTATGTTAATGTGTACTTTACTAGTACTCCTAGTAGCAGCAGGGTATTAAGATACCGGTTCGGTTGCTAAGTGTTAGTAACTCGAAATAAAAGAGCTACGAAATAAACGGAGACTAGCTAAAGGTGAGCTGACGATATGTGTTGGAAGTGTTTCCAAGTTTGATTTGATCAAACATCGCACGCTCCCTCTACCATCAAGATTAGTATTAAACCTGAATAATTGTCATTTGGTGATTGGCGCTGAGCATAGACATGATTGGATTATGTCTATCGCAATCTGTTATTCATTTAAGGAGAATAATGGTTACTCTATTTATTTGAATAATACCTTCAATGGTCTTGCACCTAAAGGAATGGTTTATTGAATCTCGATCGTAGTGATACACATTTTCATGCCAAAAGATATAAGATAGTAATGATAGTACCACCTGCTTGTGGCACTTTGCCATTTGAGTCATATTGGTATAGAAAGCATGAAGAAGCTCCATGTTGATGGATCTTTGGACTCACTCGTTTTTGAAAAGTTTGAGACATGCGAACCATGTCTATTGGTGTATATGCATGAAGAAACTCCATGCAAATGGACCGCTTGGACTCACTTGATTTTGAATCACTTGAGACATGCAAATCATACCACATGGGCAAGATGACTGAAAGCCTCGCTTTTCAAAGAAATGGAACAAGAAAGCAACTTGTTGGAAGTGTTACATTTTGATGTGTGCAGTCAATGAATGCCGAGGCATGCAAAGATATATTGTTATGTTCTTACTTCACGATGATTTGAGTAGATACTTGAGTATATTTACTTGATGAAACACAAGTCTGAATTATTGAATGGTTCAAGTAATTTCAGAGTGAAGTTAAAGATCATCGTGACAAGAGGATAAAATGTCTATGATATGATCATAGAGATGAGTATCTGAGTTCTGAGCTTTGGCACGCTATTAAGACATACCGAAATTGTCTCACAATTAATACCTTTGGAACACCATAGTGTGATGGTGTGTCCGAACATCATAGTTGCACCCTATTAGATATGGTGCGTACCATGATGTCTCTTATCGAATTACCACTATCGTTCATGGGTTAGGCATTAGAGACAACCGCACTCACTTTAATAGGGCACCACGTAATTCCGCTGAGACGACCTGTTTGAACTATGGTTTGGAGAAACCTAAGTTGTCGTTTCTTAAAAGTTTGGGGTTGCGGCGCTTATGTGAAAAAGTTTCGGATGATAAGCTCGAACCCAAAGCGGATAAAATGCATCTTCATAGGACACCCAAAACAGTTGGGTATACCTCCTAATTCAGATCCGAAAGCAATAGGGATTGTTTCTTGAATCAGGTCCTTTCTCGAGGAAAAGTTTGTCTCTAAAAGTTGAGTGGGAGGATGGTGGAGACTTGATATGGTTATTGAACCGTCACTACAACTAGTGTGTAGCAGGGCACGGGAAGTTGTTCTGTGGCACCTACACCAATTGAAGTAGAAGCTTATGATAGTGATCATGAAACTTGGATCAAGTCACTACTGTACCTCGTGGGGTGACAAGGATGCGTCTTTGCTTGAGTGTTACAAGAATCCTGTCTTGAAGGTCATGTTGCTAGACAACAATGAACCTCACGAGCTATGGAGAAGCGATGGTGGGCCCATATTCCGACAAATGGTTGGAGGCCATGAAATCCGAGATAGGATCCATGTATCGTAACAAAGCATGGACTTTGGTGGACTTGCCGATGATCGGCAAGCTATTGAGATAAATGGATTTTAAGAAGAAGACGGACATGGACGGTAATGTCACCATCTATGAAGCTCGACTTGTGGCAAAGAGTTTTCACAAGTTGACTACGATGAGATTTTCTCATCCGTAGCGATGCTTAAGTCCATCGGAATCATGTTAGCATTAGCTGCATTTATGAAATCTAGCAGATGGATGTCAAAACGAGTTTCCTTACCAGTTTCGTAAGGAAAGGTTGTATGAGATACAATCGAAAGGTTTTGTCGATCCTAAGGATGCTGAAAGGTATGCTAGCTCCAGTGATCCTTCCATGGACTGGAGTAAGCATCTTGGAGTTGGAATATACTCTTTAATAAGATGATCAAAGATTTTGGGTTTATACAAAGTTTATGAGAAACTTGTATTTCCAAAGAAGTGAGTGGGAGCACTATAGAGTTTTTGATGAGTATATGTTGTTGACATATTGTTGATCAGAAATGATGTAGAATTTCTGGAAAGCATATAGGGTTATTTGAAAAGTGTTTTCAAGTGAAAACCTGTATTAAGCTACTTGAACATTGAGCATCAAGATCTATAGGGATAGATCAAAACCGCTTAATGGTACTTTCAAATGAGCATATACCTTGACATGATCTTGAAGGTGTTCAAGATGGATCACCAAAGAAGGAGTTCTTGCACGAGATGTAAGGTATGAAGTTAAGACTTAAAGCTCGACCACGGCAGAATCAGAGAGAAAGGACGAAGGTCGCCCCTATGCCTTAGACGTAGGCTCTACAAGATGCTATGTTGTGTACCGCACCGAAGTGTGCCTTGCCATGAGTCACTAGGGGTACAAGAATGATCCAGAATGGATCATTGGATAGCGGTCAAAATTGTCCTTGGAGTACATAAGGACATGTTTCTCGATTATGGAGGTGATAAAGAGTTCGGCGTAAAGGGTTACGTCGGTGCAAGCTTTAACACCTATCCGAGTGACTCTGAGTAGCAAACCGGATACGTATAGTGGAGCAACCATTTGGAATAGCTCCAAGTGGAGCGTGGAAGCAACGTTTACAATATGACCTAGAAATTTGCAAAGCACACACGGATCTGAAAGGTTTAGACTCGTTGACTAAAACCTCTCTCACAAGCAAAACATGATCAAACCTCAGAACTCATTGAGTCTTAATCACATGACGATGTGAACTAGTTTACAGACACTAGTAAACTCTTTGGATGTTGGTCACATGGCGATGTGACCTATCAGTATTAATCACATGACGATGTGAACTAGATTATTGACTCTAGTGCAAGTGGGAGACTGTTGGAAATATGCCCTAGAGGCAATAATAAATTGGTTATTATTATATTTCCTTGTTCATGATAATCGTTTATTATCCATGCTATAATTGTATTGATAGGAAACTCAAATACATGTGTGGGTACATAGACAACACCATGTCCCTAGTAAGCCTCTAGTTGACTAGCTCGTTGATCAATAGATGGTTACAGTTTCACGACCATGGACATTGGATGTCGTTGATAACGGGATCACATCATTAGCGAGAATGATGTGATGGACAAGACCCAATCCTAAGCCTAGCACAAAGATCGTAGTTCGTATGCTAAAGCTTTTCTAATGTCAAGTATCATTTCCTTAGACCATGAGATTGTGCAACTCCGGATACCCTAGGAATGCTTTGGGTGTACCAAACGTCACAACGTGAATCGGGTGGCTATAAAGGTGCACTACGGTATCTCCGAAAGTGTCTGTTGGGTTGGCACGAATCGAGATCGATTTGTCACTCCGTAAACGGAGAGGTATCTCCGCCCACTCGGTAGGACATCATCATAATGAGCACAATCGACCAAGGGGTTGATCACGGTATGATGTGTTACGGAACGAGTAAATAGACTTGCCGTAACGAGATTGAACAAGGTATCGGTATACCGACGATCGAATCTCGGGCAAGTATAATACCGCTAGACAAAGGGAATCAGATACGGATTGATTGAGTCCTTGACATCATGGTTCATCCGATGAGATCATCGTGGAACATGTAGGAGCCAACATGGGTATCCAGATCCGCTGTTGGTTATTGACCGAGAACGCCTCGGTCATGTCTGCATGGTTCCCGAACCCGTAGGGTCTACACACTTAAGGTTCGATGACGCTAGGGTTATAAAGGAAGTTTGTATGTGGTTACCGAATGTTGTTCGGAGTCCCGGATGAGATCCCGGATGTCACGAGGAGTTCCGGAATGGTCCGGAGGTAAAGAATAATATATAGGAAGTGAGGTTTTGGTCACCGGAAAAGTTTCGGGTTTTATCGGTAACGTACCGGGACCACCGGGAGGGTCCCTGCGGTCCACCAAGTGGGGCCAGCATCCCCTGAGGGCTGCATGGGCTAATTGTGGGAGGGGACCAGCCCCAGGTGGGCTGGTGCACCCCCCCCCCACAAGGACCAAGGCGCAGCTAGGTGGGGAGAGGGTAAACCCTAGGCGCAGATGGGCCTAAAGGCCCACCCTATGGGGCGCCCCCTCTCTCCCCCTCTTGGCCGCCCCCTTCAAGTCCCATCTAGGGCTGCCGCACCCCTTGGGTGGGAACCCTAGATGGGGGCGCAACCACCTCCCCTCCTCCTATAAATAGTGGGGGTTTTGGGGCTGCCCAACACACGAGAACCTCTCCCTCTTGGCGCAGCCCTACCTCTCTTACTCCTCCTCTCCCGCGGTGCTTGGCGAAGCCCTGCTGGACTACCACGCTCCTCCATCGTCACCACGCCGTTATGCTGCTGCTGGATGGAGTCTTCCTCAACCTCTCCCTCTCTCCTTGCTGGATCAAGGCATGGGAGACGTCACCGGGCTGTACGTGTGTTGAACGCGGAGGTGCCGTCTGCTCGGCACTAGGATCTCCGTGATTTGGATCATGACGAGTATGACTCCTTCAACCCCGTTCTCTTGAACGCTTCCGCTTAGCGATCTACAAGGGTATGTAGATGCACTCTCCTTCCCCTCGTTGCTGGTTTCTCCATAGATAGATCTTGGTGACACGTAGGAAAATTTTGAATTTCTGCTATGTTCCCCAACACACCCCCCTAGGGCGCGCCCCCTGCCTTGTGGGCCCCCCGAAGCTCCACCGACGTACTTCTTTCACCCACATATACCCACGTACCCTAAAACTTCCGAAGACGAGAATAGATCGGGAGTTCCGCCGCAAGCCTCTCAGAGCCACCAAAACCAATCGGGACCTGTTCAAGACTCACGAGGGGAGGCTAGGTTAGTGGCACTCACACCCCGTCAACTAAGCTCTTTTCTGGTGCCGTTGCCGGGAGGTGAGTGTTTGAAGGTATATCTTTAGATCTTGCAATCGAATCTTTATGTTTCTTGTTTTAGCACTAGTTTAGTTTATAAAAGAAAACTACAAAAAAATGGAATTGAGTTTGTCTCACACGCTTCATCTTTTTAATATCTTGTGCCAAAGTACTAGAAGAAGAATTACATAGAATGCTTGGCATAAAATATGTGAATGATGAGCATGATTGCAATGTTGTTAGTATGAATTCCTTGAATATCCATGATGCTAATGATATGCAAAGCCACAAGCTTGGGGATGCTGTGTTTGATGAAGATGATATGTTTAGTCCCCCAAGCTTTGATGAGCAAATTTACTATGATGAAAGCATGCTTCCTATCTATGATGATTATTGTGATGACACGTATGCTTTAAAGAATAATGATAACCATGAAACTTGTCATCTTGATCTTAATTTTCAATCACATGATAGTTATTTTGTTGAGTTTGCTCCCACTATTATTCATGAGAAGAATTTTGCTTATGTGGAGAATAATAAATTTTTTATGCTTGTAGATCATGAAAAGAATGTTTTAGGTGCTGGTTTAATTGTTGAATTCATTCATGATGCTACTGAAAATTATTATGAGGTAGGAACATATGCTTGTAGGAATTGCAATAATATCAAGTTTCCTCTCTATGTGCTTAAAGTTTTGAAGTTGTGCTTGTTTTGCCTTCCTATGCAAGTTGATTCTTGTTCCCATAAGTTGTTTGCTCACAGAATCCCTATGCATAGGAAGTGGGTTAGACTTAAATGTGCTAGTCATATTCTTCATGATGCTCTCTTTATGTTTCAATTCTTATCTTTTATGTGAGCATCATTGAAATCATCATGCTCCATCTAGCTTCTGTTTAGATGTGGTTTTATGTTTTAATTAGTGTTTGTGCCAAGTAGAACCTTTGGGAAGACTTGGGTGAAGTCTTTATGATCATGCTTTAAAAAAACAGAAACTTTAGCGCTCACGAGATTAGCTAGAACTTTTTTACTGGAGAGTGATATTTAGTTGATTCTTTTTTCAGATGATTACTAGACAAATTCCTCAGGTCCACCAATTTATTTTATAATTGTTGGAGTTCCAGAAGTTTACGTTAGTTATAGATTACTACAGATTGTTCTGTTTTTTGTGTGTTGTTTGCTTATTTTGATGAATCTATGGCTAGTAAAAGAGAAGTTGGAATACAGTAGGTTTAACACCAATTTAAATAAAGAATAAGTTCACTACAGTACCTTGAAGTGGTGTTTTGTTTTCTTTCGCTAACGGAGCTTACGAGTTTTCTGTTAAGTTTTGTGTTGTGAAGTTTTCAAGTTTTGCGTAAAGATTCGATGGACTATGCAATAAGGAGTGGCAAGAGCCTAAGCTTGGGGATTCCCAAGGCACCCCAAGGTAATATTCAAGGATAACCAAGAGCTTAAGATTGGGGATGCCCCGGAAGGCATCCCCTCTTTCGTCTTCCTTCATCGGTAACTCTACTTGGAGCTATATTTTTATTCACCACATGATATGTGTTTTGCTTGGAGCGTCATTGTAGCGACCTGACCCAAAATCGGTCAAATCTACGTGGTGCTGTACCATCCCAAGATCATGCCGGTACTCACAAAGACATCGATAAAGTAATCAAAGTTCAATCACACCTGAATATCATTAAACGATTCTCATATAGAGTCTTTATTACAGGGAATAAATTCGCTCAAGGCCAACTCATGAGAAATAAACTACTAATGCTGCGGAAGGTCGGAGATAAGCGAGTCCATCCGACTCAAAGGGCAATCGCCAAGCACGAGCGTAGCCTCACTCCCGATCGAATATATCTACGCAACATAATACGTTGCAGCCATGTAGGTCAGCTTTTGGAATAAGTCGGCAAGTCATGAAGAATAACGATAATAAAGTTACTAACACTATATGCATTTTGGCTGTGGAGCTCTAAGTTTCATCATTTTGCGAAAAGCAAATTTTATCCTACTACAAAGGACTTGCTTGCAAATTACTACAATTGTTGGTAGTTATTGAGATGGTTCCGCCAACCAATATCTCGCTCCCAATTATTAAGTCATAAACCCTCAAATTAAATTCATTAGTTTTAGTGTTGAGATATCCGAATACTTCCAAGTTCCAGAGGCTCAAATGTCCGTAATCGGGACACGGCTAATCGATTAGATCTTTAACTCTGCAGAGGGTTGCGACTTTCCCGCAAGAATCATTCCTCCTTTAAAGTCTTCGCACTTCATGGTGTTTGAAGACGGACGAATGAAACAGGGTCTTCCAAAGAGTTCTTCCGCCACCGCCGTACCCATCCAATCCTACCGTTCTTCTACTTCTCATAGTACCGCCCAGCCAGCGTCACTACTAGGGTCAACCCAGCCAGAGCCCATAATGGCTTGCGGCTGCATGTAAGCTTCCGGTCATGGGGCATCCATCCTTCTCTTCGTGGCTGGGTGAAGCTCCGCAAGATGTCATGGCACTTCTCCATGCATCCCGCCACCACTGGTGCTCCAGGTGCCCGTCAACCGCCCTCCACCCAAGAGTGATTTTCCAAGTCCATCTTGATCATTGTAGTTCATGGGGTTGTCATCATCATTGACTCTCACATCTTGCTTATGGATTTCACTCAACCCAAAACCCGCTCTCGAGCATAGCAAAGTAACTACTACGTCCCGGGTCATGGTAACAAGGGAATTGGTTCATCCTACCACATGATACTACTCAAGTTTAATGACTTCAAGATTTCACTACTGCATGCATGGTGGGGTGGTGACAATTACTAATGCACAAAAACATAGGTATGGAAATAACATGATCAAAACTTGCCTTGCTGATGATCCTCGTAAGCTAAAGAGTCGTAGTAGCAAGCTTCGCACTCCGGAAACTCTACCGACACAAACAATAACACAATAAGCACAAAGTAGTAGGATCACATAACACAACATAACAAAAGTAACATAACACAACAAAACAACCAAAACCAAATCCAAAAGAAAAACTCAAAGAAAAACCACTCAAAGTTTTCCCTACTCCCAACAATAACTAAAATAGTTTTTATATAACAAAAATTCCTTAATATAACCTAATCATGGTTTTAAGTTAACTTAACAGAAAAGGTTTCACTAAGCAACTAGGAGCAAAAAGAATTAATTAAAAGCTATTATAAAACTCATTTTAGGCCTAATCCAATTTCTATTAAGAAAATAAATTAAAACTTTTATTAATTATAAATAAAAGTTCATCTACTAGAATGACAGAAACTAACCTAGAATAACTAATCACAAGTTAAAAATAAATTTATTTACTAATTAAAATATTAGGAAAACAGGAGCTAGTTAATTAATTAGGATTAATAGGATTATGCTTAAAACTAATTATTTATTAACCCTAAAATACCCAAGTTAATTTTTATGGTTTGGCAATGTCAAAATAAAGTTGGGACAAAAAGAATCATCCAAAAATAATTTTTCTAACTAAAGTTATAGCAGATTTACTCTTCTGACTAAAACTAAATTAAAGCAATTTTAATTAATTTTAACATAGCTAAATATATATTCTACAGAAACTACATAAAATTTGCAATCCAACAAAAAAGAATCATCTAAAAATAATAAACAGAATAAAAGATATCAATTTTTCAAAACAGAAACTATTCTGCTAAAAAGAAAATCAAAATAAAAGAAAAAGGCCTAATGGGCCTATATCGTGCTCCTATGTTAAATAGCCTAACGGGCCTAGTGGTTTTAACTAAAACGGCCGGCTAAAATAAATAAACCTAACCTAATAAACCGGAAAGAACCGGCCGGTCTTTTTATAAAAGATACCTTCTGGGTTCTAATCGTGGCCGTCTGCTGAGATCGGACGGGGGGATGATCCTGGCTTACCAGAGTCCGGTGACGGCGGCGGCGGCGGCGAGAGGCGCCGAGGCTTCCGGGCGTCGGGAGCTCGAGGGAGTCGCTGCTTGGTGCGGGGAGGTCGGTGAGTGGTCCGTGGCGTGCTGGGGTCGGGTGGACTAGGGTGGCGACGGCGGCGACTTTGGCGGTGTGAGCTCGGGTCTCCGGCGTGCTCGGGAGAGAGAGGGAGAGGGCTCCGCGAGGCTAGGGGGAATGGGGTGCGGAGGGTTCGGCTTTTATAGCCAGGGGTCGCCCTCGCCTGGGATCGGGCGATCGGGATCCGGATCCTTCGGGATCCGCGATCTCCGCGTGCTGCGCGTGGGCGTGGGGAAGAAGATGGGCGGGCCATGGGTCGAGAGAGAGAGAGAGGCGAGGCGATCGGGTGGCCGAGGCCAAAGGGATTCAGGCGAGTGGCGAGGGGTGAGGAGAGCTGGGCGGTCGGTGGCTCATTGGCTGGCCTCAGTGGGCACCGGCCGGGCCAAAGGCTGGGCAAGTGCGCTGGCCGGGCTGGGGTGGCCTAGCCGGCGCCTGGGGTTTTTTTTTATTTTTTTATTTTTTAAATAAAACAAAACAGAAATAAAACAATATCTATAAATATTTTATATAGGGTATATATATACCAAAATGATCAGGGAATATTCCTTTCATTTGAACATTTTTCCAAAGGCAAAATCCAAACTTTATAAAAATCCATTTTTTCAAATTCAAATAAAATTCAGATTTGAATCCAAATCTTTTGGCAATGTTTTCTTTTGATATTTTTGGAGTGTCATGTTTGCTCCTCTCATACTTTTGACAAGTATTTATCGTGCTTAGTTTTTGAAATGTTTCCCACTTGCCAAAGTTTGAAATTCAAATTCAAAACTCAAAATTCTCTGAAACTTCAAATGGCATTCAAATTCAAACAGGATGCATAGGATGCTTAGCTATAATTGTAAAACATTCCAAATAGGAAATTTGGGATGTTACAAACCTACCATTTTAAGATGAATCTCGCCCTCGAGATTCGGGTTGGCTAGCAAATAGGTGCGGTGGTCTCAAGGAGATCTTCTTCGCTCCCAGGTGGCTTCTTCCTCGGTGTGGTGACTCCACAAAGACCTTGCAAAATTTGATGACCTTGCTGCGGGTGACTCGCTTGCAGTTTCGAGAATTGGACGGTTTCTCCTTGTAAGTCGATCACCGCTGTCTGTATGGCCTCTAGGGGCACCGTGTCTCTCAACGGAACATCGCCATGTCGGCATGGCACTTCTTCACCGAGAAACATGGAAGACATCATGAACTCCGGACAATCCTTCCGCAATTCCAACTTGTATGCAACTTCTCCACGACGCTCGAGGATTTTGTAGGGCCAATGAATCGGGTGCTAACTTTCCTTGACACCAAACCTCTTGATTCCACGAAGTGAGACACACGAAGATATGCTCGGTCTCCCACTTCGTAAGTCACCTCCTTGCGCTTCTTCGTCGGCATAACTCTTCCGTCTCG
This sequence comes from Aegilops longissima, assembly GCA_021605205.1. Classification (NCBI taxonomy): domain Eukaryota; kingdom Viridiplantae; phylum Streptophyta; class Magnoliopsida; order Poales; family Poaceae; genus Aegilops; species Aegilops longissima. The sequence goes on from CM038680.1 coordinate 278,371,386, forward strand.
ACTGTGCTATCTTGAGCCTGTCTCGAATCAGCTTGACTTTCTCTCGAATCCTTGATAAGATCGGAACCGAAAAGTGATCGATCTCCAACACTATCCCACAATGGTGTTCTCGCACCTCCTTCCGTATAGAGCTTGAAAGGGCCATCTTCAAACCGGATTGATAATCGTTGTTGTATGAGAACTCTGCGTATGGCAAATTATCATCCCAGCTAGACCCATAGTCTAGCACACAAGCTCTCAACATGTCCTCCGTAATCTGGTTGACTCTCTCGGTCCATCCATCTGCTCATGGATGAAAAGCTGTGCTCAATTCCAGCCTCGCACTCCAAAGTTTCATGCAATCGCTTCCAAAACTTTGAGGTAAACTCGTTCCTCTATCCGACACGATTTTCCTCGGAACTCCATGCGACATACGATCCTGGTCATGTATATCTTGGCCAACTTGGCACTGGTATAGGTAGTCTTCACGGAAGTGAGCTACCTTGGTCAAACGATCAACCACTACCCAGATAGAATCATAACCTGAACGGGTCCCGGTAATCCCGTGATGAAATCCATACCAAGTTTCTCCCATTTCCAATCGGAATCGGCAAGGGTTGAAGTAACCCGCTGGCTTCGATGTTCTGCCTTTACACGCTGACAAACATCGATATCGCTACGCACTCGCAATATCCTTCTTCATACCGCCCACCGTAAACTTTGCTTCAAATCCGGTACATCTTGGTGTTGCCGGGGTGAATCGAGTACGGTGAATCATGAGCCTCCTGAAGAATTAGCTTCCTGAGCTCGGGATCATTGGGCACATAAATACGATCCTCAAACCATATAGTTCCATGTTCATCCTTACGGAATCCTTTAGCTTTTCCTTCATCCATCTTTTGCTTAATCTCATCAATTTCCTTGTCCGACTTCTGGGCTTCATGAATCCTTTCGGTCAAGGTGGACTGAACTTCCAGAGTTGCAACAAATCCTTTCGGAACTATCTCCAGTCGGAGATCTCTGAGGTCATCGACTAACTCCTGGGGTAATCCTCCCGCTTTGTAAGAGTATTCACATAACTCTTACGGCTCAATGCATCTGCTACAACATTAGCTTTACCAGGTGGTAATGCAATCTCATGTCATAGTCCTTTATCAACTCTAGCCATCTCCTCTCGCTGAGGTTCAATTCTTCGTGTGAAGATATACTTCAAACTCTTGTGATCTGTAGACATCACAACGATTTCCGATGAGGAAATGTCTCTGTGTCTTGAGTGCATGCACTACACCTGCTAACTCCAAATCATGCGTGGCATAATTCATCTCATGAGGCCGTAGCTGTCCGGAGGCATAAGCTACAACCTTACCTTCCTGCATCAATACTCCTCCGAGTCCTTGACGAGAAGCGCCACAATAAACCTGGTATTCCTTGTGTATGTCCGCAAAATCAACACTGGGCGGTGACCAACCGCTTCTTCAATTCTGAAAACTGGCTTCACATTCCTCGGTCCAAACATACTTGGCTTCCTTCTTCAACAGCTCACCATGGGCTTGGCAATCTTCGAAAGTTCTCAATGAACCTCCGATAATATCCTGCGAGTCCGAGAAAACTGCGGATCTCCTTGATCGAGGTGGGTGATCGCCAATCGGTGACTGATTCAACCTTGGCGGGATCAACTGCTATTCCTTCTCCTGAAATAACATGTCCGAGGAATCCAACTTCCTTCAACCAAAATTCACATTTGCTGAACTTGGCATACAACTGATGTTCTCAAGTTTCTCCAACTAGACGAAATGTTCCTTATGCTCTTCCTCGCTCTTGGAGAAAATCAATATATCATCGATGAACACCACGACAAACTTGTCCAGATATTCCATGAACACCTTGTTCATCAAATTCATGAAGTATGCAGGAGCATTAGTCAATCCAAATGACATGACGGTATACTCATATAAACCATACCTGGTAGTGAATGCTGTTTTGGGTATATCCTTTTCACGAATTTTCAACTAATGATACCCTGATCGAAGATCGATCTTAGAGAATACCTTGGCTCCAACAAGCTGATCAAACAAGTCATTGATCATCGGCAGAGGGTACTTGTTTTTGATGGTTACCTCGTTCAATGCACGATAATCCACAACCATCCTCAAGCTTCCATCCTTCTTCTCTACCAAAAGAACTGGGCTCCCCAAGGTGATGAGCTTGGACGAATATATCCTTTCTCCAATAACTCATTTATTTGATCCTTGATCTCTTTCAACTCATTCGGTGGCATCCGATAAGGTCTCTTGGATATTGGGGCTGTGCCGCAATAGCTCAATCATAAATTCAATGTCCCTGTCCGTGGCATTCCCGTAATTCCTCCGGAAACACATCGGAAATTCTTGCACCATCGGCACTTCCTCCCGAACAACTCCCGTGAGGGAATGCACTGATTCTTCATCCGGCTGTGCTGGCTACATACTTGATCCTCTTCTCGCTCCGGGGTGGTGAGCAGAATAGACTTCTGAACACGATCAATGTTCCTTCAAACTTTGACAACCAATCCATGCCTAGGATTACATCCAAGGTCTGAGTTTCCAACACTATGAGGTCCACGGGAAATTTGTGGTTCCCGATGTTGAGGGTTGCATGACAGCCTACACCTGCCATCATTTCTCCTCCCGTGGAACTGACGCGAAGGGGGCTTCTAAGGGTTCTAGTGGGCAACCCGTACTTTTCCACAACTACCCTTGATATGAATGAATGCGTTGCACCAGAATCAAAGAGAACCAAAACTGAACGTGAATTCAATAAAACTTACCAACCACGATTATGCGGTTGATCATAGACGCCCTCCACGTCGATGTGGTTCACCCGAGCACGAGGGAATGGATTGGGCTTCTTCACGAGCCTCCATTGCCATTTCCATTCCTCTGCTTGGCCTCCGGCAGTCGGTGGCGTAGTGCCTGCCTTCCGCACTTGAAGCGGTGATGTGGCTCAGATCCTTCTGAGCCGGGCAGAACGGTGCTGATTGCCATTACCATTTCCATTGCCATTGCCATGGCCTGACTTGTTGTCCCGGCTGCGGTTGTTCCCATTTCCTCCATGGTTATGACCTCCATGGTTATGATGGGTGTGCCCTCCCGAGTATGGTGCATAGCGAGGCTTCGCCGAGCTCCCGAGTTGTGTTTCCCCGGCTGTACTTCCACTTGCGCTTTCTATCTGCTGCTGCTTGCCTTCAAGAATGGTGGCCTTGTCTACCAGCTCCCGGTAGTTGTTGAAGGTAGCCACAATAAGCTGCATGCTCAGTTCATCATTGAGTCCCTCAAGGAACTTCTCCCCTTGGCGGCATCTGTGGCCACATCATCGTGGGCATAGCGAGCGAGCTTGCTGAATTCATCCACGTCTTGTGCCACACAAGACGGTTCCCTGGCGTAAGTTGCGGAACTCACGCTTCTTGCACTCATGGCTCCACCGAGACATGAGCAAAGTCGGAAGGCTCTGCTGGAATTGATCCCAAGTGATGGCACCAATGGGAAAAGTGGCGTGTAATTCTCCCACCAAGAAGCTGCAGGTCCATCCAGTTGATGCGCAAAGCGCACCTTCTCAAAGATCGGTGCATCCAACGGTGACTAGCTCTCTTCCGACTTTATGGAGCCAATCATCAGCCACAATCGGCTCAAGGTACTAGAGAACACCATGGATTCAACCTCGTAAATCGAGTCAAGTTGTCCACAAGGGTGGTGGCGGTGGCGGTGGATTGTTGGCGTTGTTGTTCGATTCGAATAAGTAGCTGCATCGGTGCATTCTGCTGTTGGAGCAGCTGGGTGAGCTCCGCGGAAACCAAAGGTCACGCCTCTGAGGCATCCGTGTTTTGGAGTGGATGAGAAGATTAGAATAGAACAATGGTCTATGAGAAATACACTACCCATATGAATGCACAATCATAACACACCAATCATTTATTCATTCCACTCAAACATGGTTCAAACTCGATTACAAAAGCTCATGACTAATCGAAGGAAAACATCGGCCTAACTGATCGATTTAAAAAGTAAAAGATAACATGGTGGTCGACTAAAAGTCTTCATCGCTGGCGCCTCCTTTTGGGGTTTCCTTCATGGTACTCCTTCAAAATCCTGATCATTGCTCACGAGGGTCCTTCATCTCCACTCGGGTAAGGTCCTCTCCCAAGTCCATCTTTTCCTCTATCGCGGCAAGCTTCATCTTCGGTCGTCGACTATCTCCATGAAGTCCGTGATTTCTTCCTCATGGCCAAGGAAGTCTCATGCGTGCCTTCTCCTCCGCCCAGTCATGGAACAAAGCTTCCGTGTGTCTTCGAGTTACGGGCGAGTCCGAATCTCCGCTTCGAGAAGACACTCCAAGTCCCGGATGTATGAGAGAGTGGAATCGCCCTCAATGGTACGGATGATATCTCCATTCCTTGCCTGCGAGAAACCATGGCAAGGTCTGAGTGATCGAGCTCGGCCTGTACTCCTCTCGAGATGTCCAAGTGCTCGATAGATCGCCACGCCCTTCCGATGATCCAGCTTGAACTCGGTGAACTCAAAGTTGATAGGCTCCGTGTGTCCTCCGAAGGTTCTCCTGGATATGCACTTCAATCTCAGAGCGGGTGTCCGCTTGAAGTGCATTGGTTGGCTTCCCGTGATCGAGGGCGAGCAATCTTCAGCTGCTTCACCATCTGGACCAGCTTTCTTCGAAGGGCATCATCTCATCGGGCTGGCGTAACTCCGTAGCAAACTGGGGTGAACTCGACGCCATCTAGAATGTTGCAAATGGGAGAAGAGTCGAATTGAACAGGGGGATTATGGAATGAAAAGGATTCAAAGTAAATGGTCTCTTCCTATGGCTTTCCGATCCTAGGGGTTACGATCCTACGGTCATGTGCTCGATACCATCTCTCAGAGCGACCTGACCCAAAATCGGTCAAATCTACGTGGTGCATATTCATCCCAAGATCATGCCGGTACTCACGAAGACATCGATAAAGTAATCAAAGTTCAATCACACCTGAATATCATTAAACGATTCTCATATAGAGTCTTTATTACAGGGAATAAATTCGCTCAAGGCCAACTCATGAGAAATAAACTACTAATGCTGCGGAGCGTCAAGATAAGCGAGTCCATCCGACTCAAAGGGCAATCGCCAAGCGCGGAGCGTAGCCTCACTCTGATCGAATATATCTACGCAACATAATACGTTGCAGCCATGTAGGTCAGCTTTTGGAATAAGTGGCAAGTCATGAAGAATAACGATAATAAAGTTACTAACACTATATGCATTTTGGCTGTGGAGCTCTAAGTTTCATCATTTTGCGAAAAGAAAATTTTATCCTACTACAATGGACTTGCTTGCAAATTACTACAATTGTTGGTAGTTATTGAGATGGTTCCGCCAACCAATATCTCGTTCCCAATTATTAAGTCATAAAACCCCTCAAATTAAATTCATTAGTTTTAGTGTTGAGATATCCGAATACTTCCAAGTTCCAGAGGCTCAAATGTCCGTAACCGGGGACACGGCTAATCGATTAGATCTTTAACTCTGCAGAGGGTTGCGACTTTCCCGCAAGAATCATTCCTCCTTTAAAGTCTTCGCACTTCATGGTGTTTGAAGACGGACGAATGAAATAGGGTCTTCCAAAGAGTTCTTCCGCCACCGCCGTACCCATCCAATCCTACCGTTCTTCTACTTCTCGTAGTACCGTCCAGCCAGCGTCACTACTAGGGTCAACCCAGCCAGAGCCCATAATGGCTTGCGGCTGCACAGGTAAGCTTCCGGTCATGGGGCATCCATCCTTCTCTTCGTGGCTGGGTGAAGCTTTCCGCAAGATGTCATGGCACTTCTCCATGCATCCCGCCACCACTGGTGCTCCAGGTGCCCGTCAACCGCCCTCCACCCAAAGAGTGATTTTCCAAGTCCATCTTGATCATTGTAGTTCATGGGGTTGTCATCATCATTGACTCTCACATCTTGCTTATGGATTTCACTCAACCCAAAACCCGCTCTGAGCATAGCAAAGTAACTACTACGCCCCGGGTCATGGTAACAAGGGATTGGTTCATCCTACCACATGATACCACTCAAGTTTAATGACTTCAAGATTTCACTACTGCATGCATGGTGGGTGGTGACAATTACTAATGCACAAAACATAGGTATGGAAATAACATGATCAAAACTTGCCTTGTTGATGATCCTCGAAGCTAAAGAGTCGAGTAGCAAGCTTCAGACTCAGGAAACTCTACCGACACAAACAATAACACAATAAGCACAAAGTAGTAGGATCACATAACACAACATAACAAAAGTAACATAACACAACAAAACAACCAAAACCAAATCCAAAAGAAAAACTCAAAGAAAACCACTCAAAGTTTTCCCTACTCCCAACAATAACTAAAATAGTTTTATATAACAAAATTCCTTAATATAACCTAATCATGGTTTTAAGTTAACTTAACAGAAAAGGTTTCACTAAGCAACTAGGAGCAAAAAGAATTAATTAAAAGCTATTATAAAACTCATTTTAGGCCTAATCCAATTTCTATTAAGAAAATAAATTAAAACTTTTATTAATTATAAATAAAAGTTCATCTACTATAATGACAGAAACTAACCTAGAATAACTAATCACAAGTTAAAATTAAATTTATTTACTAATTAAAATATTAGGAAAACAGGAGCTAGTTAATTAATTAGGATTAATAGGGTTCTGCTTAAAACTAATTATTTATTAACCCTAAAATACCCAAGTTAATTTTATGGTTTGGCAATGTCAAAATAAAGTTGGGACAAAAAGAATCATCCAAAATAATTTTTCTAACTAAAGTTATAGCAGATTTACTCTTCTGACTAAAACTAAATTAAAGCAATTTTAATTAATTTTAACATATATAAATATATATTCTACAGAAACTACATAAAATTTGCAATCCAACAAAAAAAGAATCATCTAAAAATAATAAACAGAATAAAAGATATCAATTTTTCAAAACAGAAACTATTCTGCTAAAACAGAAAATCAAAATAAAAGAAAAAGGCCTAATGGGCCTATACTGTGCCCTGTGCATTAAATAGCCTAACGGGCCTAGTGGTTTTTAACTAAAACGGCCGGGCTAAAATAAATAAACCTAACCTAATAAACCGGAAAGAACCGGCCGGTCTTTTTTATAAAAAGATACCCCTTCGGGGGTTCTAATCGTGGCCGTCTGGAGATCGGACGGGGGATGATCCTGGCTTACTGGAGTCCGGCGACAATGGCGGCGGCGAAATCTTGAGGCGCTGAGGTTGCGGCAGCGCGAGCTCGAGGGAGTCGCCGTCTTGGGTGCGGGGTGGTCGGTGAGTGGTCCGTGTGGCGTCGTTGGGGTCGGGTGGACTAGGGTGGCGACGGCGGCGACTTTGGCGGCGTGTGAGCTCGGGTCTCCGTGCTCGGGAGAGAGAGGGAGAGGGCTCCGCGAGGCCAGGGGGAATGGGTGCGGAGGGTTCGGCTTTTATAGCCGAGGTCGTCCTCGCTTGAGGGGATCGGGCGATCGGGATCCGGATCCTTCGGATCCGCGATCTCCCAAGTCTTGGCGCGTGGGCGAGGGGAAGAAGATGGGCGGGCCCAGGGTCGAGAGAGAGAGAGAGGGGCGAGGCGATCGGGTGGCCGAGGCCAAAGGGATTCGGGCGGCGAGGCGAGGGGAGGAGCTGGGCGGGCCGGTGGCTCATTGGGCTGGCCTCGTGGTCATTGGCCGGCCAGGCTGGGTGCGGGCGCTGGCTGGGCCTGGGGTGGCCTAGCTGGCGCCCCGGGGGGTTTTCTTTTTTTATATATTTTTTTATATTTTTTTAAATAAAACAAAAACAGAAATAAAACAATATCTATAAATATTTTATATAGGGTATATATATACCAAAATGATCAGGGGAATACCCTTTCATTTGAACATTTTTCCAAAGGCAAAATCCAAACTTTATAAAAATCCATTTTTTTCAAATTCAAATAAATCAGATTTGAATCCAAATCTTTTGGCAATGTTTTCTTCTGATATTTTTGGAGTGTCATGTTTGCTCCTCTCATACTTTTGACAAGTATTTATCAGGCTTAGTTTTTGAAATGTTTCCCACTTGCCAAAGTTTGAAATTCAAATTCAAAACTCAAAATTCTCTGAAACTTCAAATGGCATTCAAATTCAAACAGGATGCATAGGATGCTTAGCTATAATTGTAAAACATTCCAAATAGGAAATTTGGGATGTTACAGTCATTTTATTTTCTTTAGCTTTGCTTGCTGTTTGAATAAGGTGTCAAGATCTGAAATTATTAAATGGGAGAGTCTTCACATGGTTGCATAATTATCCGTCTACTCATTGATCTTCACTTATATCTTTCGGAGTAGTTTGTGGTTTGCTCTAGAGCACGGTGGTGGATTTGTTTTATAGAAACTATTGATCTCTCATGCTTTACTTAGATTATTTTGAGAGTCTTAAATAGCATGGTAATTTGCTTAAATAATTGTAATATGCTAAGCATACAAGATTTGTAAGAATTCTTATGAGTGTGTTGAATACTAAGAAAAGTTTGATGCTTGATAATTGTTTTGAGATATGAAGATGGTGATATTAGAGTCATGCTAGTTGAGTAGTTGTGAATTTAAGAAATACTTGTGTTAAATTTTGTGATTACCATAGCATGCACGTATGGTGAACCGTTATGTGATGAAGTCGGAGCATGATTTATTTATTGATTGTCTTCCTTATGAGTGGCGGTCGGGGACGAGCGATGGTCTTTTTGTGACGCCCGGGTTATTACGCTACAGTAATCCCCGCTAATGATGCCACGTCACCTCGGTTACTGTGGATAGACTCGCGTTAGTTCAAATCCGATTCAAGTTCAAATTCAAAATAAAGTCAAACAATAAAAATTTTCAGATATTAAAACTAAAGTGTTCGGGTGGTTCCAAATAATTCATAAGTAATCATGGTGGAGGAACCACACTTTTATAAAATGTTTAGATACTCTAAAATGATTAAAACAGTAGCAAATGCAATTATTTAAGTGCTTTAAAATTTAATAAACATTTTCAAGACTAATCTGTGATAAGTAATAAAATTGTGGCAGTGGCATAAATTGTAAATTCTATTAGGTGCCACTTTAGTAAATTGCTAGAACTAAAATAAAATAGAAAAGTAAAAAGGTAAAATAAATAAAAAGGAAAACAAGAAGAAAAATAAAAACAGAAAGAGAACACCCCCCCCCCCTCGCTGGGCCACGGCCCAGATGGCCTCGTGGCCAACCAGGCCGGCCCAGCCGCCCACCACTAAACCCTCACTCCACCCAGTCCACCACCGACACCCCACATACCCCCCGAAAATATCTCACCCTCCTCCCCCTCTCTCCCCCGACTGGATCGGGATCGAGGAGGAGGTCCCCGACGACGCCGCCCCCCTCCCCGGACGCCGCCGAGCTCGCCGCCACCGCCCCGCTCGGCGCTCCTCCCCATCGCCTCCTCGCTCTCCCCACTCCCTTCGCTGCCCCGGATCGGGTTCCGATCTCGCGCTTTCCCCACCGCTCGTCGCCGCCGCTCGCCACCGCCGCTGCCTGCCTCCCGACGGCCACCTCGCCAACGAGCCGCTGCTCGAGGTCCCGTGGACGCCACTGTCCGCCACGCGTGTTTCGCCTCATCTCGCCCAGGCCGAGGCCGCCGTTCCATGCGCCACGCCGACCTCGCCGCCGCGCGCCCTCGTCGCCGGGCGACCCGGCGCCGCTTCTTCCTCGTCCACCTCCACGAGCCCCGCCCCCCGACCCTCGCCCGCCTGTGAGCCGCCGCCGTGCTGCGCCTCGCCCTCTCCTCTCCCCTTCTACTCCATGCCGAGGACGCCTCAAGACTCATCACTCACCGTGCCGTGCTCACGCCGAGCTCATGGACACCACCGCCCAGCCCTAGTTCGCCGCCCCGAGCCCGCAGACAAGACTGCCCCGCCTCGCCTCGACCTCGCGATCCTCGGGACCCGACCTCGCCAAGCGCCAGCTGGCTCCTCGTCGCCAGACAGCCTCTCCCCCCGGGCAAGCAGCCCCCCTTGGCACAGGCGCCACTCCTGTCGCCCACATTCAAGCACGATCAAGAATCAACACCCAAACCCACTAACCCCTGGTCACTGATTAGGGCCCCCACCCCGACTTTTAAATAAAAATAAAAATAAAATAAATAATAATTTAATAAATAAATAAATAAGTTAATAATTAATTAATTAAGTAATTCCTTAAGTTAATTAATTCGGGTTAATTAATTCAATTAACTAATTAAGTTTAATTAAACTATAGTTAATTTAACCTAATCCTAATTAACTTAATTAAAGGATGACAGGTGGGTCCCCCTGGACCCACATGTCAGGTTGACTTGGTCAACAGTCAACGTTGACTGCTGATGTCAGCATGACATCATGCTGATGTCATTACTCTGTTTTTCGAATTAATTTAAATATTTAATTAAATTCCAGAAATTAATAAATACTTTAGAAAATCATATCTTTTAATCCGTAACTCGGATTAAAATATTTTCAACATGAAAGTTGCTCAGAACGACGAGACGAATCCGAATACGCAGCCCGTTCGTCCACCACACGTCCCTAACCTATCGAACCTGCAAACTTTCCTCTCCGGTTCATCTGTCTGACAGACGTCCGGAACCGGGAAAACTTCCCGGATGTTTTTCCCCCTAACCAGTACCCCTCATACCACGTTAGGGCACGCCTAGTGCTGCGTTAGAACACGTCTAGCTCTGTATGTTGTCCTGTTATGCACTTGCCTGCTATGTATTTACTGTTTCTTCCCCTCTTCTCTCGTGAGACTTCGAGACCGATGTCGATGTCCCTGATCGACTCGTCGCCACCGACGACCCCTCTCTCTTGCGGAGCAACCAGGCAAGCCCCTTTGATCACCAGATATCGCCTACTCTTATCTACACCGCTTGCATTAGAGTAGCATAGCATGTTACTGTTTTACGATACTCCTATCTTGCAAAGATAGCCCCGACCTTGTAACTTCATTGTTACCTTATCTGCAAACCTATATGCTTAGTATAGGCTGCTAGTACATTCATCTGTGGCCCTTCATACTTGTCCGCCTCGTGCTATACTATCGGGCCGTGATCACTCGGGAGTTGATCACGGTATATACCCTATGCCTTACACTATACATTACATGTGGTACTGTTTTGAGATGGGGGCTGAAAGGATGGGTGGCTCCATCCGGTAGAGGTGGGCCTGGGTTCCCGACGGCCCCGATCGTTACTTTGTGGCGGAGCGGCAGGCAGGTTGAGACCGCCTAGGAGAGAGGTGGGCCTGGCCTGCTCGGCGCTCATGTTACTTAACACACTTAACGAGGTCTTGGTATTTGATCCGGTTGGCTACGAGCTTATACGCACTAACCATCTACGCTGGAGTAGTTATGGGTATCCCGCCGGGTATCACCGGCACTTCAGACGTCACGACGGAGCGGCCGCCACGGGATTGGACCGAACGCTGATGGGCTAGGTCTGCTTCGTCACAGACGCGAACGCAGGTGTGTGCTCGAGGCGATGGGCCTGCACTGCTGCGGCTTAGGTTTAGACCGCGTGTTGGCCTCTCACAGTTTAGGTGGGGCTGCGGCGTGTTGATCTTACGCTGTCGGGCATGACCCCGGAAAGTGTGTCCGCCAAATGGGATCAAGCGTCTTTGGGTAAGATGGTGCACCCTGCAGGAAGTTAATCTATTCGGATAGCCGTGATCTTCTGTAACAGGACGACTTGGAGTTGTACCTTGAGCTTATGACAACTAGAACCGGATACTTGATAAAACACACCCTTCCAAGTGCCGATATAACCGTGGTCGCCTCGCTCGTGGTTATGAGCGAGGGATTGCCGGGTAGGATTATTGCTATATGATGTTACTTGGAGGACTTCCGTTGTCCTCTTCTCGCTTGTTGCAAGACCGGTGTCCGAAGTTTAGTCTTCGTTAAGACTAGCTATCCCCTCTTATTCGGCTTTCTGCAGTTCAGGTCCATCGATATGGCCTTTACACATATATCCATGCATATGTAGTGTAGCTCCTTGCTTGCAGTACTTTGGATGAGTACTCACGGTTGCCTTGTTCCCCTTTTTCCCCTATCTCTACTCGATTGCTGCAATCGACGATGGAGCCCAGATCCGCACGCCGCCTATGACGACTACTACTCCGGAGGTGCCTACTACTACGCAGCAGCCCGGCGACGACGACCAGAGTGACCTAGGAGGATCCTGTGCAGAGGCCTGCTCCTCTTCGATCAGATCCGGTTTGTGCTAGCCATCTTATGGCACCTTGTTTAACTTATGTCCAGATCAGATATTGTTGCTTCCGCTGACTTCCTATGATCGAGCACTTGTATTCGAGCCCTCGAGGCCCCTGGCTTGTATTATGATGCTTGTATGACTTATTTTATTGTAGAGTTGTGTTGTGATATCTTCCGTGAGTCCTTGATCTTGATCGCACACATTTGCGTGCATGATTAGTGTACGATTGAATCGGGGCGTCTGAAGTTGGTATCGAGCCGATCGCCAGAGGAATCCCCTTCCACACTCCTTGGTCAAGTCGAGTCTAGACTTTACAAAACTTTTACTAACATGGCTGTGCGCCCACGGCCCACGCCGCCATTGGGTGGTATTAGGATCTTTTACTCCTCGATCTTTACTCCGGATTCTGAACTCTCTTCTATTCGGGTTAAATGAATTTGCTAAAAACAACACTAACTTTAGGTTCTCGCAAGTACCTTCTCCCGGAGAGCCCCTCACTTCAGATGATCGTCTGCTAATCAGAAGTTTCCGAAGATACTCTCTGATGTTCTCTCGAGACTTTGTGCCCATCACTTTTGCTATTTCTGATCACCGATAAATCCGTAAGGATAACTACTTACCCTTGCCGTTCATACGATCACCCCCCATTGATCTTGTCATTACAAGATACCCCGAAGTTTTATCTATTGTTCCGAGAGTACTTTGTGCCTACTGCCTAGCAGTTCCTTACTACATGAATACCCCCTCAAATAAATACTCGCACTTGTCGAGTATCCGCTCATCCCCTGTTGTTCATGTGTTACACAAAATTCTTCAAAATACTATTCGATCTTCCGAGAATCCTCTGGAGCCTTTGGCTCTTGAAATTCTTGCTTGCTTGCATTATGGTTGATCCCATAAGCCTCGTAGTCATATTGACATTCCTTGTCATTATCACTTTGGGTCTGTTGACTCAATATGTTTGCGAATACCCGCAATCATCATAGATTGTTATAAGTTACCTTTCTGGCTGAGCTGCCATTCTTTTAACTGGAATTGGTTCTCGACCAATCCAATTGCCGTTGATTGTACCCTAAGGCTATTCAACTTACCCACCCCTAAATCAGAGCATTGCTTCTGATCCCTTGTTTTGGGAATCATAATTCCTTCGCATTTGACAATTGAGTTAGTCAGATGTTTCTATAGTTTGATCTCCTTACATTCTTCTTCCTCTAGTTGAGTACTGATGTTCACGTCAGATCCCTTGTGGACCGCCATATCCACTGTTGGATTATAATCTGACAGAGTCCTTCATAATTAATCACTTTGTGAGTTCCTTCTCCGATACATAATGCCTTTGGTAAATTGTATCCTTCCCTTTTGCCAACCATGCTCCGCTTTCGAGCTAGTGGTATTTACTATTGAAGCTTGTGGTATATGTTTCCATGATACCCTGCCGGGTTGAACCTATGTCTTCCTTTATATGTGTGAACTCGGAAGTTTTCACGAGTCATACTCATCTGGTATTTCACCAGGTAAAACTTTCAACACTAATGCCTTTATCAAATCGAAAAGTGAATGGAAGGTTATACATTGAAGAAGTGGGAGTCGACCTTGAACTTTGTGTTCATGCCCATGGACACGATGTAGATCTTATCATTAAAGCCTCTCTTAAATTAATTATTCCTTGGTATAAGTTCATCTTATATCGTGGATCCGCCTTTTGCAATCGTGTTTCCACCATGTTCTCTTTTAAATACCATTTCTCGTGCAAGTTTTAGCACTTGTCTTCTCAGAGAGCAATAACTCCCGTCCAACCTCTACTTTGATATGTCATCAAGTATTACCCCCGGTATCTCGAGATTATCATGGAACCGCATAACCTCTTATGAGTTCTTCATCAAGTGCTACCTTCCCACTGCTTCCAATTTTTCACGGGCTCGAAAGTTATTAAACACTCAAAGACACCGATAAATGAACCGAGTCCGCCTCCGTTCAATAACTCTTCGAAAACTTCTATAAGTACGAAGTTTAGACCCGATCACGCCATTCCTAGCCTGTTTGGCTATATCATTGTCGTGATGATTCTAACTGTGCTACCCGGTCCTTCTTCTCGAGCACAATTTTCGGCGATGAATTAACCTTACGCCGATCCTCATCGTCATATCATTTCGCCTTGAACAACAAGCTTGGTTTTTGTCGCACTTTGGTTCCAAAACCTTTCCCTTCCTCATTACTTTGACTTGATGTCGCCGCCGATCGATTACATCATCATGAACTCTCGCGACAAAGGTGTCGTGATCGCCAATATTCGAGCTCATCCAGATATCAATTGAATTCATGATGAGAAATACCATCCTTGCCCTCGATGATTTGTATTACCATCGACCACCTTATTGCCTTCCCACCAACGCAAGCTTGTTCATGTTTGGTGTTATACCTTGAGTTCCTTGCTACCCAGCAATTGTTCTTCTTTACCTTGGAGTATTACCATCCTCTATGTCAAGAATGATCTGATTTGTTCCACCTCTTGAGAATTCTTGACATAGAAATACTTCTCACCATCACCCTTCTTTCTTGGTCCCCGTGTTGATACCATCAAGTGGACGGTGTTGTTTGGATGCTTTCCTTCTAGCAACCCTATTTTTCGAAGATGATGGTCGAAAGTTCATTCTTAGTCTATTGATTATCGAATCACCATTCTGACATTGGTCGTGCAACTCAACCCATATTTCGGGCGCACCTTTCAACCAATGTTTAGTTGTGTATGTTTTCCTCGAGCATACATCCTTGTATCATCTGGTCTGACAAATGTTATCTCCTTGTTCGCTTAATTGTGGAAATCCATCTTTTGGGAATCTCGATGAATTACCGTTGAGTTCACCAGACACCTCCTTGACCTCTCCTTGGGTTAATGATGGACTCTTGTCAACGGAAATCACTTCATAGTTCATTTCCCCGAGAATCTTACAATGTCATCTCGTCAACTCAAGCGTGGCACCTTTTCTTCTCGTATCCTAAGTCCGAGGTATCCCGACACCAATCGGATCTGAAACTCGGTCAGCTATGATGGTTGGGACAACTTTCCAAGAGTTATGATGTTGATCCTTTGATGACCCGGTAGCATGATGTCATGCCTAGCACCCCCCCCCCCCGGCTGGAGGACCTATCATTATAGATTCCTTTTCAGCAGGGTTATCCATTCATCCATGAGGGAATTGTAGTATTGATTCTACAAGTTATTCCAGATGGATCCTTCGTGATCCCAAATTCTGATCTTCACCTGAAGGCCATGTCAATGCTATCTCGTAGCATGTCTGTGATACTTTGATTTTCAACAAGAACATTCGAAGCCAATGCTAAATGTTTCTTGCTCTATTACCCGAACACCGTTGTATGGGTACTATCATGGAATTTCTCCCCCCTTACCTAAAGGGTTTTCTACATTATCTCCTATCGTGGATATCTTGCTCTGCTTGTCCTTGGGAAGGATATGCCCTTGAATTATGTGTTTAAACACATTTTCCTTTCCATTGTTCTGTTTAATATGATAATCATATTTTACTTTCCATTGGTTGGTTGAACCTTTCTTGGGATATATATAATCTAAGCAAAGATAATCCCGCTAGGTAAGCACCTCGCTGTACCACTGTAAGTAAGACCCTATTACTATTGTGATGACATTCCGTAGCCACCGATGGACGAGAACCTTGCCTATTGGTCCGCCTCGCTCAACGAGCAGGAAAATGGTTCTCTTCGCCTCGCCTTGGTTACTATTGACCCTCGAGTCCCTCTCGACATGCCTTGCTTTCATGATCGTGCAAGATGTCACCACCCTTCCTACTTTCAACCCACATGGTGGGCCCATAACCCACAGTGTCCACCGGATTGAAACCCCACTCTCCTGTACACCCCGCTTTCCAAAGATATTCTCGCACGCGGGCCTCGTATGTAATTCACGGCCACCGCCATAGTGATCTATTCTCGTATCGACGCGATAATTACTCTCGCTACTCAACCCCTTTCGCCTCGTTCGTGCTTCGAGCAACTATCTATCCGCTTGGAGCCTATTATGGTACCTTCGTACCTTACTCTCGAGGTATTTCATATGTTCAACTCGAGAGATAATCTTATACTAATTCATGGGTTAACCCCAGATTGTTTTTCCTTAAAAGCATTATGTCGTAGTGAGCTGCCCCTTACCTTTCGTAAGTACGATGGAGTTCACGAAGAAATGGTGACAAGTTTATCATGATGCATCGGAATAAAGGATTGAAGACATCGACGAAAGGATTAGCTTCTTCGAGAAGATCCGTTAGATTAACGTAACTGCATTCTTTCCCCTTCCTCCCCTCTTAAATCTCGGGACGAGATTTCTTGTAGTGGAGGAGAATTGTGACGCCCGGGTTATTACGCTACAGTAATCCCCGCTAATGATGCCACGTCACCTCGGTTACTGTGGATAGACTCGCGTTAGTTCAAATCCGATTCAAGTTCAAATTCAAAATAAAGTCAAACAATAAAATTTTCAGATATTAAAACTAAAGTGTTCGGTGGTTCCAAATAATTCATAAGTAATCATGGTGGAGGAACCACACTTTTATAAAATGTTTAGATACTCTAAAATGATTAAAACAGTAGCAAATGCAATTATTTAAGTGCTTTAAAAATTTAATAAACATTTTCAAGACTAATCTGTGATAAGTAATAAAATTGTGGCAGTGGCATAAATTGTAAATTCTATTAGGTGCCACTTTAGTAAATTGCTAGAACTAAAATAAAATAGAAAAGTAAAAAGGTAAAATAAATAAAAGGAAAACAAGAATAAAAATAAAAACAGAAGAGAACACCCCCTCATTGGGCCACGGCCCAGATGGCCTCAGATAACCAGCCGCCCAAATTACCACCACTAAACCCTCACTCCACCCACCCACCACCGACACCCCACATACCCCCAAAATATCTCACCTCCTCCCTCTCTCCGACCGATCGGGATCGAGGAGGAGGTCTCCGACGACGCCGCCCCTCCCCGGACGCAGCCCGGAGCTCGCCACCACCCTCCCGCCCGGCGCCCTCCCCATCGCCTCCTCGCTCTCCCCACTCCTCTCGCTGCCCCGGATCGGGTTCCGATCTCGCGCTTTCCCCACTCGCCACATCGCCGCTCGGAACGCCACCGCTGCTGCTGCCTCCCGACGGCCACTCGCCAGCGAGCCGCTGCGAGGTCCCGTGGGGACGCCACTGCCGCCACGCTGCCTCGGCCTCATCTCGCCCGGCCGAGGCCGCCGTTCCATGCACCACACCTCGACCTGCCGCCCGCCGCCTGCCGCCGGCGACCGGGCGCCGCCCTTCCTCGTCCACCTCCACGAGCCTCATGCCCCGACCCCACGCCTGATGTGAGCCGCCGCCGTGCTCGCCTCCGCCTCTCTCTCTCCCCTTCTACTCCATGCCGAGGACGCCCGCCCCAAGACTCACTGCCAGCGTGCTCACGCCGAGCTCATGGACACCACCGCCCTCGGCCTAGTTCGGCCGCCCCGAGCTCATGACAAGACTGCCCCGCCCGCCTCGACCTCGCCGATCCTCGGGACCCGACCTCACGCCACCTGGGCCTCCTCGTCGCCGGCCGCCTCGGCCTGCAAGCGCAGCCCTTCTGCACACGGCGCCACTCGCCGCTCACATGCCAAGACGATCAAGAATCAACACCCAAACCCACTAACCCCGGGTCACCGATTAGGGGCCCCACCCCGACTTTTAAATAAAAATAAAATAAAATAAATAATAATTAAATAAATAAATAAATAAGTTAATAATTAATTAATTAAGTAATTCCTTAAGTTAATTAATTCGGGTTAATTAATTCAATTAACTAATTAAGTTTAATTAAACTATAGTTAATTTAACCTAATCCTAATTAACTTAATTAAAGGATGATGTGGGTCCCCTCGACCCACATGTCGTTGACTTGGTCAACAATAACGTTGATCGCTGATGTCAGCATGACATCATGCTTGATGTCGTTACTCTATTTTTCGAATTAATTTAAATATTTAATTAAATTCCGAAATTAATAAATACTTTAGAAAATCATATCTTTTAATCCGTAACTCGGATTAAAATATTTTCAACATGAAAGTTGCTCGTAACGACGAGATTAATCCGGATACGCAGCCCGCTCGTCCCACCACACGCCCCTAACCTATCGAACCTGCAAACTTTCCTCTCCGTTCATCCGTCTGACAGACGTCTCTAACCGGAAAACTTCCTGATGTTTTTCCCCAACCAAGACTTCATACCACGTTAGGGCACGCCTTAGTGCTGCGTTAGAACACGCCTAGCTCAGATGTTGTCCTGTTATGCACTTGCTCGCTATGTATTTATCGCTTTTCCCCTCTTCTCTCCTAGAGACCCCGAGACCGATGTCGATGTCCCCGTGATCGACTACGCCACCGACGACCCCTCTCTCTTGCCGTGAGCAACCAGGAAGCCCCCTTTGATCACCAGATATCGCTTACTCTTATCTACACCGCTTGCATTAGAGTAGCATAGCATGTTACTTGTTTTCGATACTCCTATACCGCCATAGCCCCACCTTGTAACTTCATTGTTACCTTATCCGCAAACCTATATGCTTAGTATAGGCTGCTAGTACATTCATCTGTGGCCCTTCATACTTGTCCGTCTCGCGTGCTATATTATCGGGCCGTGATCACTGGAGTTGATCACGGTATATACCCTATGCCTTACACTATACATTACATGTGGTACTGCTCGGAGATGGGGGCTGAAAGGACGGGTGGCTCCATCCCGGTAGAGGTGGGCCTGGGTTCCCGACGGCCCCGATCGTTACTTTGTGGCGGAGCGGCAGGCAGGTTGAGACCGCCTAGGAGAGAGGTGGGCCTGGCCTGTTCGGCGCTCATGTTACTTAACACACTTAACGAGGTCTTGGTATTTGATCCGGGTTGGCTACGAGCTTATACACACTAACCATCTACGCTGGAGTAGTTATGGGTATCCCGCCGTGGTATCACCGGCACTTCAGACGTCAATGACGAGCGGCGCGCTACGGATTGGACTGGAACGCCTGATGGGCTAGGTCTGCTTCCGTCACAGACGAACGCAGTGTGTGTGCTCGGGCGATGGGCCCTGCACCCTGCGCTTAGGTTTAGACCGCGTGTTGGCCTCTTTGTTGTGCCTAGGTGGGGCTGCGACGTGTTGATCTTACGCTGCGGGCATGACCCCGGAAAGTGTGTCCGCCAAATGGGATCAAGCGTGATGGGTAAGATGGTGCACCCTGCAGGAAGTTAATCTATTCGGATAGCCGTGATCTTCGATAATGTGGACGACTTGGAGTTGTACCTTGAGCTTATGACAACTAGAACCGGATACTTGATAAAACACACCTTCCAAGTGCCGACATAACCGTGGTCGCTCTCGCCGTGGTTATGAGCAGGGATTGCGGGTAGGATTATTGCTATATGATGTTACTTGGAGGACTTCCGTTGTCCTCTTCGCTTGTTGCAAGACCGTGTCCGTGCGTAGTCTTCGTTAAGACTAGCTATCCCCTCTTATTCTCGGCTTTCTCGCAGCTCAGTCCACCGATATGGCCTTTACACATATATCCATGCATATGTAGTGTAGCTCCTTGCTTATGTAGTACTTTGGATGAGTACTCACGGTTGCCTTGTTCCCCTTTTCCCCTATCTCTACTCGATTGCTGCAATCGACGATGGAGCCCAGATCCAGACGCCGCCTATGACGACTACTACTCCGGAGGTGCCTACTACTACGCAGCAGCCACCGACGATTTACCAGGAGTGACCTAGGAGGATCCTGGCAGGAGGCCTGCTCCTCTTCGATCTGTATCCCAGTTTGTGCTAGCCATCTTATGGCACCTTGTTTAACTTATGTCTGTACTCAGATATTGTTGCTTCCACTGACTCGCCTATGATCGAGCACTTGTATTCGAGCCCTCGAGGCCCTGGCTTGTATTATGATGCTTGTATGACTTATTTTATTGTAGAGTTGTGTTGTGATATCTTCCCGTGAGTCCTTGATCTTGATCGTACACATTTGCGTGCATGATTAGTGTACGATTGAATCGGGGGCGTCACACTTTTCCTACCAATCTATCCCCCTAGGAGCATGCGCGTAATACTTTGCTTTGATAACTTGTAGATTTTTTGTAACATCCCAAAATTCTAAATTTTGGAATGTTATATTAAATAAATAACTATGCTTGTTGTCTGATTGTTGGTTTGATTGAATGAGTGAAACTGAGTGAAATTTGAAACTTTTGAAAGTTGAATGAGAGGGAATGAAATGACTTTCCCAAAACTTTCTCCTTTGCCTTTTTGGATCTCAATGAATGCAAATTCATTCCAACACCAAACCCTAGAGTGAAGATGACATGACTTCTTCCATTTGGAATGAAAAGGGTTTTGAAAGGAATTGAAATTCATCCGGAATATTTCAAATTCAAGGCTTTATGCAACTCAATGATTTTCATGAGGGAAGATAAAATGACTTCTTCAATTATATGAAATATGAGTTGGAAGTTAAAAGTATCAAGTTGAAAGTCATTTCAAAGTGCTTTGAAACCCCTTTCAAATTTTGAGTTTTGAATTTGAATTCAAACTTTGGCAAGTGGGAATCATTTCAAAACTATGCCCGATAAATATTTGATCAAAAGTATGAGAGGAGCAAACATGACACTCCAAAAATATCAGAGGAAACAATGCCAAAAGTTTTGGATTCAAATCTGAATTTTATTTGAATTTGAAAAATGGATTTTTATAAAGTTTGATTTTGCCTTTGGAAAATGTTCAAATGAAAGGAATATTCCCTGATCATTTTGGTATATATATACCCTATATAAAATATTTATATTTTAAAAGATATACTCTGTTTTGTTTTATTTTAAAAAATAAAATTTAAAAGGAAACCCCCTCTCAGCGCCACCAGCACTTCTGCCCAACCAATACCGACAAATCCTCAAGCCAAAGCGCAGCCTGGCTGCCCACTGGCCAGCCGAGCCGCCCAGCCCCTCTCACCTCACCCTCGCCTCAACCCTCCAGATCGGCCACCCGCCGCCTCCCCACCCTCCTCTCTCATCGACAATGGGCCCCCCCTTCTTCCTCCCCGCCCCACGCCACGCCGCCGCCGCAGAGATCGCGGATCCCAAGGATCCGGATGCCGATCCTCCCAGATCGCCTCCCTTACCCCGACGAGCCCCTGGCTATTTAAGCCATCGCCCGCACCCCATTTCTCCCCTAGCCTCGCGGACCCCTCTCCTCAGACGAGCTCGCTGAGCCCGAGCGCCGCCATTAGCCTGCTCCGCCACCTCGACCACCTCGAGCTCGCTCGAGACCACCTCCGACTCCCTCGCCGACCACACCTCCCGCCCTCGCCTGAGCTCCAGAGCCACTGAGCACCGTCGCCGCCGATCACCGAACGCCATCGCCGCCTCGAGCTCGCTGACCGACCGACCACCACCTTAACTCGCCTGACCCCACCCCCGAGCTCCCTTGCTCACCAAGACCCGCCGAGAGGCTCCGCCGCCGCCTCGACCACCGAGCCTCCAAGCCGCCGAGCCCGCCCGCCGACCGTCGCCGCCGTCTTCCCACGGTGAGTCGCGAGACTCCTCCCCATCCGATCGCCACCAACGGCCCAGATTAGATCACCCCAAGGGGTATCTTTTAAATAAAACCGCCTGTCCGCCGGTTCATTAAGGTTTTATTTAGTTAGGTTTTTCCTTTTAGCCGCCCGCTTTAGTTTAACCCTAGGCCCTTTTTGATTATATTACGCCGAAAGGTACGATATAGGCCCATTAGGCCTTTTTCTTTTATTTTTGTTTTTCTGTTTTAATGTAATAGTTTCTGCTTTTGAAAAATTCATATCTTTTATTTTGTTTAATATTTTTAGGTGATTTTTTTTGTTGGTTTGCAAATTTTATGTATTTTCTGTAGAATATATATTTAGCTATGTTAAAATAATTAAAATTGCTTTAATTTAGTTTTAGTCAGAATAGTAAATCTGCTATAACTTGAGTTAGAAAAATTATTTTTGGATGATTCTTTTGTCCCAACTTTATTTTAACATTGCCAAACCATAAAAATTCACTTGGGTATTTTAGGATTAATAAATAAATAGATTTAAGCAGAATCTTATTAATCCTAATTAATTAACTAGCTACTGCTTTCCTATTAATTTAATTAGTAAATAAATTTATTTTTAACATGTGATTGATTATTCTAGGATAATTTCTGTCACTTTATAGGATGAACTTTTATTTATAATTAATAAAAGTTTTATTTTATTTTTCTTAATAGAAATTGGATTAGGCCTAATAGGAGTTTCATAATAGGTTTTAAATTAATTCTTTTTGCTCCTAGTTGATTTATGAAATCTTTTCTGTTAAGTTAACATAAAACCATGATTAGGTTATGTTAGAAATTTTTATTAAATAAAACTATTTTAGTTGTTGCTTGAAGTAGGAAAACTTTGAATTGGTTTTCTTTGAGTTTTCCTTGGATTTGGTTTTGGTTGTTTTGGTGTGTTATGTCACTTTTGCTATGCTATTGTGTTATGTGATCCTATGCTATGTGCTTATGGTGATTATTGTTTATCTCGGTAGAATTTCCGAGTGCTAAGTTTGCTACCACGAGTCCCTAGTTTTCAAAGATCGCCAACAAGGCAAGTTCACTTTGACCATGCTTTCCTGCCTATGTTTTATTGCATTTAGTGACATCTTTGCAACCACCCTCAAGAGTGTTATTGAATCCTTGTAGTTGAGTAGTATGCATGAGGTAGCAACCCACCCCCTGTTACCAAGCCCGGACGATATTTTATTTAATGCTACGCTATAGTAGACGGGTTTGGTATGAGTACTGGAGTGGTGTGAGAATGGAGGATTCTACGCCAATGACGATAACTCCATGATGGAATCTGCAAGGACTGCATCTTCAAGGCCTCAAGACTTCAAGACTCAAGACAAGAATTTCAATACACACTCATCGGGTGAAGGATTTGTTGACGGGCACCTGGAGAAACCAAGTGGTTGGCCGGGATGCATGGAGAAGCACCATGACATCTTGCGGAAAGCTTCACCTGCACTCAAAGAGACGGAAGAATACTTCACGCCCTAAGCTTACCTGCAACCGCAAGTCATTATGGGCTCGCTTGGTTGACCTTAGTAGTGACTCTGGCTGGGACGGTACTAGCAGATGTAGAACTACGGTAGGATGGGTTGAGTACCGGACAAGGGTCGAGGAACTCTTTGGAAGACCATGTTTCGGTCATCTTGTTCTCAAACACTCAAGTGCGAGAACGTAAAGAGAGGGATCAATCTTGCGGGAAAGTGTACAAACCTCTGCAGAGGGTTTAAACCTAATCGATTAGCCGTGTCCCTGATTACGGACAATTTGAGCATCCGGACTTGGATCTATCTCGAACTCTCAACACCGGATCGATAACTTAATTGTGGGCTACTTATGATGATTTTGGGCTATGAGACATCGGTTACGGAACCATGTCATGATAGAAAATTCCATAGTACAGACTTCATTTATTCCTTTGATGTAGGGAAATAAAACCAGCTTTTACGCAAACAAAACTCGATACAGAGCCACAAAGCCATACCGCATATAGTATAGTTTATCATCTGTTTTCTTATTGTGATCTTGCCGGTACATTCAATGTAATCGACCTACACGGCTGCAACGTATCATGTTGCGATATTTCCTCAAGAGTAAGAGTTACGATACAGGGTTACGGTCTACACTCAACCCGCCGATGGCGTTGATGGGACTCCACACCGACTATTTGTTTCACTGTGACTTATGAGGTATATATCATTTTACGTTATTTATACATGTGATTGCACTTTGATATATACATTGATGTACTGTGTGCCAAAGATACCGATCCAGTGGATGGCACAAGAATACGTAGGCTTGACCGTCTGAGGTCGGGTCGCTATGTAAATGGTATCGAGCACATGTTGATCAGAGGACGTGACCCTAGAAACCGGAAAAGCCCCTAGGACAGATATCTCAAAACTTTATTTACAAAAAGACTCTTACTTTCATCTTTTCTGATTTTATCAAATAGACCTCTCACCTCAAATAGTTAGAATATACCCTTATCCTTTGATCACCCCGAGGATCAATCAAGCCATTCCAAGAAGGACAAGATATCGGAGAACTGATGACCCTTCAGAGTAAAGAGGATTTCACCATGTATTAGGAGCTACAACAGTTGAAGACTCAAGACTTGAAGAATCTGAAGAATTATTCGACCTTTAGAAGACCAAACCCTGTTATACACTTACGTTAGATACGATGATTTGTGAGCTGTCATTTGTTTGATGTTTTCCGACAACCACAAAGTAAAACTCGCTTTCTTGAAAAACTGTTGTATTGTGTGTGTATCCTCCCCACCTCTCTCATATCTCATCCCAAAACTTTTGAACCCCATAGATGATGAATGAAGTTGGACTGATATTCTTCGATCAAGACTCACCAAGGCGAGAGCTATGGATGCGAACATGGAAAATCACTTCGGAGCAATTTGGTTTCAAGGAAGTATGAGGTCCAATACGCTCTTCAAGATTTTACGTAAAGTGCTGCAACCTGGTGGAACATGCATCAAGCCATACAGGATTTAATGGAGCAAGAACTTGGGAGGAATTCAAGAAGACCTGTTGAGATCACGCCTCATCCGGAAGCACTATGATAACCCGAGACCTTGTGCTCGCAAGATTTATGGAGAAATAGGACACACCTGTGAGGAACACAAGGATGGATGCCCTCATTGTGAGGAAGAACACCCACCGAGGAATGCTCAACTAGTCGTGTGACTTGCTTCCCGTGTGAAGGAACCACCCACTACCCGTGCAAAGGTCACATTTACTCCACGGTGCAACAAATTATTCAAGTAGGAAGATGGAATGAAAGAAGCCCTCAAGGAAGATCTAGAAGAACCAAGAATGAATGAAAGTGTTGAAGACCTGATGGAGAAGGTCTCAACAGATTTTACTCCAATGCCTGCTATTCATGTGGAGAAGAAGGACATTTTTCACAGTATTGCACCAAGGAAAGAAAGGAGTATCCAGGATATTTCCCGACCGCAGAAGTGAAGTTTGACCCCCGGGAGATAGAAACTCTGATCATTACAGAGAATTCCAGGAAGAGAAAAAGAAGGCAACCCGAGGACAACGCAATTTTTGCAGAGAAGGACCTAAGTCATATCACTTGTTATAGATGCAAGGATTTAGGTCATTACGCTAGTAAATGTCCAGAAAAGAAGCCAAGAATCCAAGGAGCCCGCATAATCACAAAGAAGCCCCGAGACATGTCGGAAGTCATTTGTTTTCGCTGCAAGGCAGCAGGACATTATGCTATTAAATGTCCCGACAAGATGAAAGCTGGAGTTGAGTAGTTGGAATTTTGATATGGATAATAAGAGTAGTAGAAACCAATTTCATTTTCATGAGCTCGATGAGTTGAGTTATGTAATAGATTACTCAGAGATTGTAATAGTTCATGACTCAATAAAGTTGTAATGTCACATGCTGAAAGGATTTAAGGAGTTGTATATTTTATCTTGGGAATTAATAATCTGGATGAACATGGAAGAAAGTGAGTTGTGATGCATAAACGGGAAATTGGAAATTGAGTTTGAAGTTTTGTTTGGATGATATGAATGTGTGCCCTAGGAAATAAGTACCTTAATTCTGAGCATCATTTCTGTTTCACAACTGTAGATGACGACCCTTTACGAGTCTTTCCTTAAAGGACCGGAAACGATCATGACCCTGACAAGTCATCATGATTACCCAAAGATCCTGAAGGACATGATGAAGCATATTCACCTTGAAGGAGATGCAGTCTACAAAGGCTACCCTTTCATGCAAAAGGGAGTGGAACTTTGGTATGTGGAGGTACACCTCCACCATTTGAAAGGAGTTTGCCCAAAGATGATGGGACAGTACTTTTTCATTTCACGTGTGCCACAAGCAACTTTCTTCGATGCTGTTCGTGAAGCAGCCATGGAAGCCATACGCCGATCGAGAAATACTTGAAGCAAGACTCCGTATACTCAGGAATACCTAAGCGAAGTGCATATCGAGATGATGGAGGTGAAGCTCAAGGCCACCATAATGAAACAGAAGTTTGAAGAATTCAAGGCACATGTCGCACAATTCCAAAGGATCAAGAATCCTCAAGGAGGAAAAATGAATAAAGTGGGAAGTAATGTCCACCATACCGAACCATGTGGGTGGCAGCATTTGTAATAAACTTTTGGGATTTGGATTCACGAAAAATGATTAAGGATGTAATGAAAGATTGATATGAGAATAATGAGATGTTATGGATAAACTTGTGCATTTTTGGTCATAGTACTCAGAAACCACAGGATCAATGAAGAAAGAAATGTGTTATCCATGACGGTCCATAGTAGGAAGCCGGACAAAATAAGTTGGAATTTTGCTTTTGATATGATGAAGAAACAGAGTACTACTGGATTTAAAGGAGGTGTAATATGGAACAACAGAGTTACTCCAAGGATGAAGTTAAAGCTGCACTAGTGTTGAAGTGGGCCATAACCCACGTGCCCGTGGATTTTGAAAGGAAACCGATATAACCTTGATAAATGAATAAATTGGAGGAATCAGCATCCAATCAGCATACGCTTCAGAGGAGATTACGCAAAACCTAAGAGTGATGAAGTAACGATAGATGTTTTGTTTGGCTTGCGAAACTATGGATTTACTCGAAACCAGTTCGAGAACAAGAGAAAATTCTGCAATGCTTGTGAGTATGCCCAAGTGTTAGAATACGTGATTCGATATTTACGTATGTGGTAATGATTCAAGCACGGGATGGATTGGCCCCATACCAAGACTTCTATCATGAACTATCATATGTTGATGGAAAATCGAGAGACTTGAAAACCCTTGAAGAGTGTCGACGCTTATAAGCCCTAAAACCATAGAATGGTAGGACGATGGAACCCTTTACAGCAACCGATGCCAATCGAGGTTATACGGTGAGGTTCAACCTAGACCGCTTTCTGCAGGAGAAACCATAAATTGTAGACCACCATGAGTATTTCGAAAGTTGCCTAGAATGGACACGAGCCTATCACTAAGAGGATCCATTCCGGACAAATTTCAACTTTGACGAACCGACCCAAGATTCGAGGAAAACTCTATGCTTCTGACAGAGGAGCTATTGTAAGATATGTGAAGAGACATACATTGTCAACACTCCAGAGGAAGTATCTAAGTTTATTGAACAGAACCTTGTTTTGAGTGTGGTAGCCCACCGACCTTTCTCGACTGTAACATTTGCTAGAAGACCCCCAACCCCTAACCTTTTCTTGCTAGCCTCTTCGAATCTCGAGGACGAGATTCATTTTAAGTGTGGTAGGTTTGTAAAATCCCAAAATTCTAAATTTTGGAATGTTATATTAAATAAATAACTATGCTTGTTGTCTGATTGTTGGTTTGATTGAATGAGTGAAACTGAGTGAAATTTGAAACTTTTGAAAGTTGAATGAGAGGGAATGAAATGACTTTCCCAAATCTTTCTCCTTTTCCTTTTTGGATCTCAATGAATTCAAATTCATTCCAACACCAAACCCTAGAGTGAAGATGACATGACTTCTTCCATTTGGAATGAAAAGGGTTTTTGAAAGGAATTGAAATTCATCTGGGAATATTTCAAATTCAAGGCTTTATGCAACTCAATGATTTTCATGAGGGAAGATAAAATGACTTCTTCAATTATATGAAATATGAGTTGGAAGTTAAAAAGTATCAAGTTGAAAGTCATTTGAAAGTGCTTTGAAACCCCCTTTCAAATTTTGAGTTTTGAATTTGAATTCAAACTTTGGCAAGTGGGAATCATTTCAAAAACTATGCCTGATAAATATTTGATCAAAAGTATGAGAGGAGCAAACATGACACTCCAAAAATATCAGAGGAAACAATGCCAAAAGTTTTGGATTCAAATCTGAATTTTATTTGAATTTGAAAAAATGGATTTTTATAAAGTTTGATTTTTCCTTTGGAAAATGTTCAAATGAAAGGAATATTCCCCATCATATTGGTATATATATACCCTATATAAAATATTTATATTTTAAAAGATATACTCTGTTTTGTTTTATTTTAAAAATAAAATTTAAAAGGAACCCCCCTAGGCGCCACCAGCACCCCTGCCCAACCAGCGACGACAAATCCTCAGCCAAAGGCGCAGCCTCAATGCCCACTGGCCAGCCGAGCCGCCCAGCTCCTCTCACCTCACCTCGCCTCAACCCTCCAGATCGGCCACCCGCCGCTCCCCACCCTCCCTCTCTCACTCGACAGCGGGCCCCGCCTTCTTCCTCCCCCCCCCACGCCACGCCGCCGCCACAGAATCGCGGATCCTCAAGGATCCGGATGCCGATCCTCCCGATCGCCTCCCTTACCCCGACGAGCCCCTGGCTATTTAAGCCGCCGCCCGACCCCATTTCTCCCCTAGCCTCGCGGACCCCTCTCCTCAGACGAGCTCGCCGGAGCCCGAGAGCCGCCCAGCGCCATTAGCCTGCTCCGCCACCCCGACCACCCCGAGCTCGCTCGAGACCACCTCCGACTCCTCGCTCGACCACACCTCCTCGTGCCTCGCCTGAGCTCCAGAGCCGCGAGCACCGCCGCCGCCGATCACCGAACGCCATCGCCGCCTCGAGCTCGCTGCCGACCGACTCACCACCCCGAACTCGCCCGACCCCACCCCGAAGCTCCCTTGTTCGCCAAGACTCACGGAGGCCTCCGCCGCCGCCTGACCACCGGAGCCGCCAGCCAACGCCGCCTCGAGCCAGCCGTCGACCGTCGCCGCCGCCTTCCCACGTGAGTCGCCGAGACTCCTCCCGTCCGATCGCCCACCAACGGCCGAGATTAGATCACCTCAAGGGGTATCTTTTAATAAAACCGCCTTGTTCGGCCGTTCGTTCCGGTTTTATTTAGTTAGGTTTTTTCCTTTGAGCCGCCTGCTTTAGTTTAACCCTAGGGCCCTTTTTGATTATATTACGCCTAAGGCAGTATAGGCCCATTAGGCCTTTTTCTTTTATTTTTGTTTTTCTGTTTTA
Organism: Aegilops longissima; assembly: GCA_021605205.1. Lineage (NCBI taxonomy): Eukaryota > Viridiplantae > Streptophyta > Magnoliopsida > Poales > Poaceae > Aegilops > Aegilops longissima. The sequence continues at coordinate 278,400,766 of CM038680.1, forward strand.
ACAAAATAGTTTCTGTTTTGAAAATTTCATATCTTTTATTCTGTTTAATATTTTTAGGTGATTCTTTTTTTGTTGGTTTGCAAATTTTATGTATTTTCTGTAGAATATATATTTAGCTATGTTAAAATTAATTAAAATTGCTTTAATTTAGTTTTAGTCAGAATAGTAAATCTGCTATAACTTGAGTTAGAAAAATTATTTTTGGATGATTCTTTTGTCCCAACTTTATTTTAACATTGCCAAACCATAAAATTTCACTTGGGTATTTTAGGATTAATAAATAAATAGATTTAAGAAGAATCTTATTAATCCTAATTAATTAACTAGCTACTGCTTTTCCTATTAATTTAATTAGTAAATAAATTTATTTTTAACATGTGATTGATTATTCTAGGATAATTTCTGTCACTTTATAGGATGAACTTTTATTTATAATTAATAAAAGTTTTATTTTATTTTTCTTAATAGAAATTGGATTAGGCCTAATAGGAGTTTCATAATAGGTTTTAAATTAATTCTTTTTGCTCCTAGTTGATTTATGAAATCTTTTCTGTTAAGTTAACATAAAACCATGATTAGGTTATGTTAGAAAATTTTTATTAAATAAAACTATTTTAGTTGTTGCTTGAAGTAGGAAAACTTTGAATTGGTTTTCTTTGAGTTTTCCTTGGATTTGGTTTTGGTTGTTTTGGTGTGTTATGTCACTTTTGCTATGCTATTGTGTTATGTGATCCTATGCTATGTGCTTATGGTGATTATTGTTTATCTCGGTAGAATTTCCGAGTGCTAAGTTTGCTACCACGAGTCCCTAGTTTTCAAAGATCGTCAACAAGGCAAGTTCACTTTGACCATGCTTTCCTGCCTATGTTTTATTGCATTTAGTGACATCTTTGCAACCACCCCTCAAGAGTGTTATTGAATCCTTGTAGTTGAGTAGTATGCATGAGGTAGCAACCCACCCCCTGTTACCAAGCCCGGACGACATTTTATTTAATGCTACGCTATAGTAGACGGGTTTGGTATGAGTACTGGAGTGGTGTGAGAATGGAGGATTCTACGCCAATGACGATAACTCCATGATGGAATCTGCAAGGACTGCATCTTCAAGGCCTCAAGACTTCAAGACTCAAGACAAGAATTTCAATACACACTCTGGGTGAAGGATTTGTTGACGGCACCTGGAGAAACCAGTGGTTGGCCGGGATGCATGGAGAAGCACCATGACATCTTGCGGAAAGCTTCACCTGACTCAAAGAGACGGAAGAATACTTCACGCCGGAAGCTTACCTGCAACCGCAAGTCATTATGGGCTCGCTTGGTTGACCTTAGTAGTGACTCGGCTGGGACGGTACTAGCAGATGTAGAACTACGGTAGGATGGGTTGAGTACCGGACAAAGGTCGAGGAACTCTTTGGAAGACCATGTTTCGGTCATCTTGTTCTCAAACACTCTGAAGTGCGAGAACGTAAAGAGAGGGATCGAATCTTGCGGGAAAAGTGTACAAACCTCTGCAGAGGGTTTAAACCTAATCGATTAGCCGTGTCCCCGGTTACGGACAATTTGAGCATCTGGACTTGGATCTATCTCGGAACTCTCAACACCGGACTGATAACTTAATTGTGGGCTACTTATGATGATTTTGGGCTATGAGACATCGGTTGGCGGAACCATGTCATGATAGAAAATTCCATAGTACAGACTTCATTTATTCCTTTGATGTAGGGAAATAAAACCAGCTTTTACGCAAACAAAACTCAGATACAGAGCCACAAAGCCATACTGCATATAGTATAGTTTATCATCTGTTTTCTCTTATTGTGATCTTGCCGGTACATTCAATGTACTGACCTACACGGCTGCAACGTATCATGTTGCAGATATTTCCTCGACGAGTAAGAGTTACGATACAGGGTTACGGTCTACACTCAACCTGCCGATGGCGCTGATGGGACTCCACACCCGAGTATTTGTTTCACTGTGACTTATGAGGTATATATCATTTTACGTTATTTATACATGTGATTGCACTTTGATATATACATTGATGTACTGTGTGTGCCAAAGATACCGATCCGTGGATGGCACAAGAATACGTAGGCTTGACCGTCTAAGGTCGGGTCGCTACATTTTTGCAATAAGTATATGAGTTCTTTATGATTAATGTTGAGTCCATGGATTATACACACCCTTCTTCCTTCCACCATTGCTAGCCTCTCTAATACCGCGCACTTTTCACCGGTATCATACACCCACCATATACCTTCCTCAAAACAGCCACCATACCTACCTATCATGGCATTTCCATAGCCATTCCGAGATATATTTCCATGCAACTTTCCACCATTCCATTCATCATGACAAATTCATCATTGTCATATTGCTAGCATGATCATGTAGTTGACAAAGTATTCGTGGCAAAGCCACCGTTCATAATTCTTTCATACATGTCACTCTTGATTCATTGCATATCCCGGTACACCGCTGGAGGCATTCATATAGAGTCATACTTTGTTCTACTATCGAGTTGTAATCATTGAGTTGTAAATAAATAGAAGTGTGATGATCATCATTCAATAGAGCATTATCCCAAAAAAAAGAGAAAGGCCAAAAAAGAGAAGGCCAAAAAAAAAGAAATAAAAATGGGCAATGCTACTATCCTTTTACCACACTTGTGCTTCAAAGTAGCACCATGATCTTCATGATAGAGAGTCTCCTATGTTGTCACTTTCATATACTAGTGGGAATTTTTGATTATAGAACTTGGTTTGGATATTCCAACAATGGGCCTCCTCAAGTGCCCTAGGTCTTCGTGAGCAAGCAAGTTGGATGCACACCCACTTAGTTTATTTTGTTGAGCTTTCATACATTTATGGCTCTAGTGCATCCGTTGCATGGCAATCCCTACTCCTTGCATTAACATCAATCAATGGGCATCTCCATAGCCCATTGATTAGCCTCGTTGATGTGAGACTTTCTCCTTTTTTTGTCTTCTCCACATAACCCCCATCATCATATTCTATTCCACCTATAGTGCTATGTCCATGGCTCACGCTCATGTATTGCGTGAAGGTTTATAAGTTTGAGATTATTAAAGTATGAAACAATTGCTTGGCTTGTCATCGGGGTTGTGCATGATGAGAGCATTCTTGTGTGACGAAAATGGAGCATGACTAAACTATATGATTTTGTAGGGATGAACTTTCTTTGGCCATGTTATTTTGAGAAGACATAATTGCTCAGTTAGTATGCTTGAAGTATTATTATTTTTATGTCAATATGAACTTTTGTCTTGAATCTTTCGGATCTGAATATTCATATCACAATTAATAAGAATTACATTGAAATTATGCCAACTAGCATTCCACATCAAAAAAAAATCTTTTTTATCATTTACCTACTCGAGGACGAGGAGGAATTAAGCTTGGGGATGCTTGATACGTCTCCAACGTATCTATAATTTTTGATTGCTCCATGCTATATTATCTACTGTTTTGGACAATATTGGGCTTTATTATCCACTTTTACATTATTTTTGGGACTAACCTATTAACCGGAGGCCCAACCCGGAATTGCTGTTTTTTTGCCTATTTCAGTGTTTCAAAGAAAGGAATATCAAACGAAGTCGAAACAGAACGAAATCAACTGGAGAAATTATTTTTGGAAGGAAAGCTACCGGAAAAGCTTGGAGTGCACGTCAGGAAAGGAGGGAGGTGGCCACGAGGGTGGGTGGCGCGCCCACCCCCCTAGGGCGCGCCCCCTGCCTCGTGGGCCCCCCGAAACTTTTGTCGTGGAACTGTCACGGCAGATGTCCTCGTGAAAGGACTTAGTCGCAGGGCCATCGTACGGGTTAACTTAGAGGGGTTAAAGCGGACACAAAGACACGGAGTTATACTAGTTCGCCCCTTCGATGAAGGTAAAGCCTACGCCTAGTTGTGATGGGATTGATGTGATTTCGCGACTAGGGAGCAATAGCTTCGCTGAGCCTCGAATTGTTCGTCCCTAAACCGCCGCCGGTCGTCCCCTTATATACACGGGTGGACACCGGCCGGTCTCAGAGTCCCGACCGCTCATACAAGTGTCCGCCTGGTCTCTTCTCTCTTATCTTACAAAGACAAGTTACAAGACTAAGGCGGTTTACATAAATGGACCCTAATCCGCCTCGGGCTCGGGCCTCAAGCGTGCCTTCATAGGCCCTGATTATGGATTTACGATAACCCGCCCCATTGGGCGGTTTACGCTCAGCGTTATATCCCGACATTAGGCCCCAGATTGACTTGAACCGTTCATGTTAATCTTCAACATCTTTAGGAAACTCTGAACCTCCTTTCATATTTCAGAAACCGCCATCTGCTTGAACCGCCGCCGCTTGAACCGCCGTGATGTCATCCTTCGATCGCAGCACCGGGTGCCTTGACGCCATCCTTAATAAAGAAATCCAAACAAGAAGATTCCCTTTAATGCTATCCCGAAATCGAGGCGATCACTGCGCCGTCCGCCGCTTTTGACTCCTCGATTCTCGCGCTTTGTTAATTGCCCCGTTTCCTTATAAATAGACCGGCAGGCCCTTTCTCTTCTTCTTCCGCACTTCTTCTTCCTCGCGACGCTCCCGCTCTGAAGCTCCGCCGTCGCCTCCGACCTTCAAACGCCAGCGTCGGCAGCCAGGCCGCTAGATCGACTGACCGACCGTAAACTCCTCCGCTGTTCTCCAGATCGGGTAAGGCCCTTTTCAACCCTAGATCCGCATCCAAGATCCCTGCTCCTCTCGTAGTTCAGAGGTGCTCATCTTAGTTTCTTCATACCTGCCTGCCATGGCCGTATGATTCAACCGTAGTATATATCCTGTATGCGCGATCGCTCCGCCATCGCTTAACTCTTTGTGCCTCTTTCATTTTGTTCAGATCTTCTTGTTTAGGACGCACGAACCTTCCTGCCCTTTATGAAGCTTGCATAGGTCACAGAAATTTTTCTTCAGTATCTTCGTAGATCTAAATTACCTCCATTCGTATGTGAAATCTGTTTTGTCCACACTTAGTAGATTTTCCAGTTCATCTCTTTGGCGGTTTGACTTTTGATAGCTAATCATCACCCATTAGTCCTCGCTAAACTGAATGAGAAGCTAGCGGCTGAATTGCCGGTTTAACATTGTGTAATCGTGGTCTCGAACCGCTTAACAAGAAATCATTCTCCTTTCCTTTCGCAGTTTAGTCTTCCGAATGGCCCTCAATTCTCAGCTTGCAATTGGGTCCGGTCTAAGGCCACCGAGACGCAACGCAACGGATACGCTACCACCGGGCGCTTTAGCTGCTAAAATGTCCTCCATCAAGGGTTCCGGATGCCGAATGCCCTCCCAATCCGCAAGAAGGAGAAGCAATTGTGTTTGTGCAGCACTTAGACCGGGATTCTGCCCGCCGATCAAAATTCTTCCGGATGTTCTTGCAAGCTTTCAACTCCATCCACAGGATATTGGACCAACTCGTGTCAAACATATGCAATTTCCAAGTTTTCGTGAAGTCTACCTTCAAGAAGAACCATCTGTGGAGCTGTTCCGGATTTCTTTCACCGAACCGCCGCACAGAATTTTCGGATGGTCCTAACACGTAGCTGGGCGGCGTTTCAATCCGTAAAAGGAAGGAAGTAGATTTCACGCCAAACACCATAGCCATCCAAAAGATTGAATCAAACCTGGTTCTACTCGCCGAACACTGCCCACGACAACGAGAATCCCTTGCCGGGTTACCGCCCTCACCGCTTAGTAACCAGCATCCGCTGTTTTACGCTTGACCGCCATGAACGGAAAAATTTTGCGCCAGATTATCAAACTCCGGCTCTAATGGCCAACGGATTAACCGGTGTGGACCTTGTGCGATGTTGGGTCTCTTGGGGCATCTCACCATTAAGCCGCCGCCCGGATTGATGCACGAATACACCGCAGCCTCCAAGACCTCAAAGACGCCACGAAGTTACCAATAACTGAACTTGAAGTCACAGATCAGAAGAAGATGCTTGATGAACCGATCTCCGCTCGCAGCCAAACTGGGTTGGCCCCATTCTGTGTTGCCAACAAACCGCCATGTAAGGCTCGCCACCGCTTTTTCTCGACCTTTAATGCTTTGTTGATATTTATTAATCCTGTTACCTCTCAAAGCTAACAGCTCCTTCGAAGCGGACCAAACTGCCCGGCTCCGCGGTAAAGTCCAAGACCACCAAGAAGGCTGGCAAAAGAAACCGCCGAGTCTTCCGATCCGCCGAAGACGTAAGACTCGAAGCTGAGGTAAAGCTCGACATCCTCACGAGGGAGTCGCCATAAACCGCTCTCCTCTTTGTGTTTCTTCTGCTTGTAGCTTGTTCCTTTTATTCTTCCTTTTATCGACAATTTTAACTCCGAGGATGATGCTGAAGCCACCAGCCGACCATGTTGAGGTAATCTTTCTTTCTTCCGAATCCGACCTCGTGCATCGTTAAAAGAATTCGCCACAGAGTCCGGAAAGTGAAAAATCTCATTCCTATGCTCATCTGAATCCAAACCTTTCCTTGAAGACACAATAGTCAAGAGCGCCAGATAACCCGCACAAGGGCTAACAGATTACCTCATCCGTTTACCAGATACACCAACCCGAAACGTCGCCCGAGGTGATTTGTTCTCCGAAAAGCGCTACCCTTTAAAAGGTTTCTTCCGATGTCCTCTCAATCCATCCGACCAATTATTAGGCCTCTTCCAACTCCTCCGGCGGTTCATCAACCACGAATCGCCTCCGCTTAAAGTTGCTGCAGGGTAAGCATCATACTCCTGTCCCGCCAATTCGGTTTATATTTGCTTTGGTCGGTTTATCTTATTCTAATTCTGAACACTGCAACACCAAGGCTCGCTTGAGTAAAAATGCGAAAACCCTTGACCCTTCATGGATGTTGATCCGGAGAAGACCCCAGAGCAGCATGGCGAAAATCTCAAGTCGCTAAAAATAGCTCCGCGAGTTGTACCGAGACGACATTGCTGATCCGCCAAGCTGAACCGAGGCCCAAGTGGAAACCTCGATCCTGCTCCACCGAGTCCGCCACAGAGCGGGTCGAATCGTTGAACCGCCGAGCCCAAAGAAGACCACCAATCCGACCAGCCCGGTCAAAATGATGATGTTATCGTGACGGCACCGCTACACCACTCCTAGCCAACCGTCGCTTAGCAAAACACAGCGCCAAGGAAGAGTCTACTACTATGAGCAAAGATAAGGGAAAACTGATCTGTCACCTTATGACAACCTCTCTGCCTAAGAACTTCACTTGACTTTACAACCGCTCTAACAAGCCGTGACTTTGAAGCCGGTCCGTAAACCGCATGAAGGACCGCTATGAGGTAAGGAGTTTTGCCTTTCTTGTACTTTTTCTGTATAGTAGCCCCCAAGGGTCGGTTCAACTTAGCATAGTTAAACCGGCACTTAACTTTTGCATAGAAACCATACGCCTTTAAACTGCAGTACTGTAGCCCCCAAGGGTCGGTTCAACTTAGCATAGTTAAACTGAGACTTAATTTCTGTATCCTCATAGCGGACTGAGATCAACTAGCCATTAGCCCCCAAGTGCCAAGTTGAATATTTGTATTGAGCTTGGGACTTTATAATGAAACAACTAACGTGCTCCCTTTGTCATCAGAATGACATATACCAGCAAACCGTGCAACTCAAGGACCTTCGTGCCAACCTGGAAACTCAACAATCAGAAACCACCAAGGCCAAGGATGAGTTGAAAACTGCCTTGGCCACTATGGAACAGTCAAGGAGTGGTATAAACCGAAGCGGCCAATTGGGACACCGAGAAGGCCGGTTTGAAAAAACGGGCGGAAGATGCTGAATCAGCTCTTAAACCGGTGACTAAGAGCTTACCAGACTGAAGCGCCAAGTTCATGCCATGACCTCTGCCATCTTTGGTAAGAAAATTTTTGCACCGACACCTCTGTTTTGATTTTTCCGCCGGTTTAACCTGAGCTGCCCGAAACCGTGCAGGCAAGCGTATTGCTCATCCGGCTCGATGTGCGGAAGAAACTCAAGGCCGCTTACACGCTGATTGAGCAGTTGTATACCGTGCCCAGCGAGTCATATGTGCCACATCGATGACAACACAGCTCCATCCTTGATCAAAGATACACCGGATCGGCTGTCCATGGTTCCGGCAGCTTGAAGAGTTAAAACGATCCGCGTCCGGCCGGCACTCTCATCGCTCTAACTCGTGCTAAGGCGTGATAGCAGATCTTGATCCGCCGACATAGCCAAGGGTTTCCCAGCGCCAAGAGAACGGCGAAGCCTTTGACAATGATGCCCTCAAACGAATAACAAAGGAGATGCGTCACCGGCGAAGTCAATCGGCAGCAGGTTAACCTGGCGGTTCACCGTTTTTTATGATGCAAACAACAAGCGGGTGGAGTTTGTCATTCCGTAAGTGCGAGCCTTGTCCTCCAATCCGTAAGCACACTTATGCCCCTGACGTTGACCCAGCTGAGCTTATAAGTGAAGAGGCTGTGTTTCAGGCCTTAACCCGGATTGACTGGTCTACCAACGACTTCCGGCTTTGGGTGATGAAGAGGAAGAAGTTGAACCGACGCCAGCGCCTCTTCCTCACGCCAACCCGGCGAAGAAGCTTAATCCGCAAGCCGGGTGATGCATCGAAACTGCTAGTCATAACGCCATGCGAAACACCGGCCTTGGAAGGCTTTGTAATAGGATAGTCAGCACTTTGTTTTGAATAATGCCTTTATGACCTCACTGTATCCTTTGCATGGTGGTACCGATACTTTGATTGATCAACTTAGTTCGCTCGCAATCACAAATTCTGTAAACCGCCACGGCGGCTTGTGTCGCCAAATGCTTGTGACGCTTATATATTTATATAAGAAAATATGGATGTATATGACCAAACTTTGTGATACAAAAATACCGCCGACGTCGGGCATGCAGTTATTGAGCCAATCTTGAGGCGGAGGTTGTATAAACCATTACCGCCAAAGGAGAAAACAACTCAGTGTTTAGAATGCCGGTTTACCGTAAACTGTGGTCGGCATGGCAAGCCCCTGTTACTCCATAATGGGATGTTTAACAGAAAAATCAAACCGAACAAACATCGCCGGATTAAAAATGGACCGAATTCCGTTAGCTGACAACGTGAATCCGGTTTAAAAAAGGTTGTCGGTTTAAGAAGGCAAATAAAATCAAATAACTGGTATGAAAACCACATGGAAGCAAAGGCAATGATAAAACCGCTTGCAAGAAGAGGCTTTATCGAGCCTCGATCGATGGTGCTACCATCGCCGGACAGACCAAGCTCCCCATAAGGTGTAGCGATGGTTCAAGTCAGCCAGCCCCCAACCGAAACCGTGGCATTATGCCGACCAAGTGGCATGGCAATGGTTCTGGTTCACCAAGCCCCAAGTGATTCTATGGCCTTAGGCCGACCAAGAGGTGTGGATGGTTCAGACGTGACCATGTCCCTGTGATCCGGTGGCTTTACCATCAAAAGGTGTTGCATTGGTTCGACACCACCAAGCCCCCAAGTGACATAAAAACTTCAAAAGCAAGATCAAGGGCTAAACCGAGGCTGCTTTGAGACAACAACTCCATGTACCCAAACCGACTTTTTACAAAACGGATACCCGCTTAGCCGAGGCTCCGGTTTATTACTTTTATTCATAATATATACATTGTCTTAATATGTACATAAGTGGAGCCGATGGCTCGTATAATAAGGTCAAGATGAGCTATGTTCCACGGCTGTTGGTCTCCTCTTCGACGTGCGTGAGTCTTTTCGCCTCGAACATCAATCGATAGTATGAACCATTGCGTAGATTCTGCTGACCACAAAGGGCCCTTCCCAAGGTGGGGATAGCTTGTGCATATCTGTTCGGTCTTGAATGAGCCAAGCACCAAGTCGCCTTCCGAAGGTTCTTGTTCTAACTCGCCGATCGTGATACCGACGAAGATCCTGCTGGTAAATCGCCGAACGAGCAGCCACCGATCTCGCTTCTTCATCCGCCGATCCAAAGCGCCCCGCCGGTTGCCTCGCTATCGGCCTCAACATAGGCTGCCACACGGGCGAGTCATGACGGATATCGCAGGGAAGGACCGCCCGCCCATAGACCATAAAGAACGGTGTGTATCCAAAGTGGATCTGTTAGGGTAGTATTGATACTCCATATCACGATGGTAGCTCTTCTACCCAACAACCCGGCGCCCTCTCTAAAGGGACCATAAGCCGGGTTTAATACCTCTCAAGATCTCCCGATTAGCTCGTTCCGCTTGACCATTGGACTGCGGGTGGGCCATCAAGAAACGCTGCCGGATGTGCTCTCGCTCACAAAACTCCTTCATGGCTCCCTTGGACAAATTGGTGCCATTGTCCGTGATGATGCTGTGGAAACCCAAACCGAAAATCACCTTTTGATGAACTGAACCGCCGTGGCGCATCACACTTGCTAATGTGCTCGCCTCTACCCACTTTGTAAATTTATCGACCGCCACCAACAGTGGGTCTTCTTGTCCTTGGACCTTTGAAAGGTCCAACCATATCCAGCCCCCAAGTCGCAAACGCCAAGTAATTGGAATCATCCTCAATTCCTGGGCCGTACATGAGCACGCCTGGAAAACTTTTGGCAACCATCACATCGTCGACCAGATCTTCCGCATCAGCATGGGCAACAACCAATAGAAACCGTGGTGGAATGCTTTGGCCACCAAGGATTTTGAACCGCGTGGTGACCACAGTCCCCTTCATGGATTTCACGCAGATTCACGGCCTTCCTCGGGGACACACAACGCTGAAACGCCTCAAACGCTGCAATGATGCAACTCGCCTTATATATGGTCATAGACTTAGACCGCCAACTATCTGTCGGGCCAACGCCTCATCTTCCGTAACTCGCCCGTTCATGTATGCCAAATAAGGAGCGCCCAATCCGAATGACATGCAAGGTTGCCACCAACCGAGCCTCCGGATCAGGAATAGCCAAATCTACTTCATCGAAGCTTAATCGGCGGATTGTGTAGCACGTCAAGGAAGACATTGGGCGGACTGGTTTACGTTGAGAGCCCAAATGCTTAGAGCATCCGCCGCTTCGCTTCTTCCGACGATCCACATGGTCCACCCGATATCCTTTAAAGTGTCCTGCAACAATATCCACCTCCCGACGGCACGCAGCCATGAGCGGATCTTTGGAATCCTAAGTACTGACACTTGCTGGGCCACCAAGTCCGAGTCACCAAAGCACTTAACCCGCTTAGATTCATCTCCTTAGCCATCCGGAGACCATGGAGTAAAGCTTCATACTCAGCTGCATTGTTAGTACAGGGAACATTAAGCTTAAGAACGAATGAACTTGTCACCTCGTGGGAAGTTAATATGACTCCAGCCCGAGCCCTCCAATTGCTCGGACCCATCAAAGTGGATGGTCCAATAGGTATGATCTGGCTTTTCTTCAGCGCTTGTAACTCCGGCCCAATCATTAATGAAATCCACAAGTGCTCGAGACTTTACGCCGTCCGAGGCACATACCTTAAACCGTATGCCCAAGTTCTATAGCCCACTTAGCAATCCGCCGCCGCTTCCGGTTCTATATGATATCGCCTAAAGGAGCTGAATCGACCACCGTGATGGGGTGCCTCAAAATATTGCTTCAGCTTCCGCTTGCCATAAAAACTCCATATACCAGCTTCGCCAATGCGGATATCTTTGCTTAGACTCAATAAGGACCTCGCTGATGTAATAAACCGTCGTTGAACCGGATACTCCTTCCCCGCCTCCTTCCGTTTCCACCACAATGGCTACGCTGACCGCCTCGCATTAGCAGCAACATATAATGTAGCGCTCCTTGTCAATGGGAGCGGCGAAACAGCGGTTGGCCAACCGCCGCTTTAAGTCCTCCAATGCTTCATCAAGAATCAACTCCGCATAAACTGATCCATCTTCTTCAAAGATCGATACAAAGGAATGGCCTTTTCTCCTAGGCGGCCGATAAACCGCTTAGCGCGGCAATCCGAACCGCCAATCGCTGGACATCATTGATGCACTTTGGCTTAGCCAAGGAGGTGATTGCTGTAATTTTATCCGGATTAGCTTCAATCCTCTCGCTGGACACAAGAAAACCCAATAACTTGCTCGCCGAACACCAAGACACACTTAGCCGGGTTGAGCATCATCTTGTACACCCGCAAGTTGTCAAAAGTTTCCTTTAGATCCTCAATCAACGTTTCCTTCCTCCTTGACTTAACCACAATATCATCCACATAAGCATGCACATTACGGCCAATCTGTTCATGCAAGCAATTCTGTACGCAACGTTGATAAGTTGCTTGGGCGCTCTTGAGCCCAAAAGGCATAGATACATAGCAGAAGGCTCCAAAAGGGGTGATAAACGCCGTCTTCTCCTGGTCCTTAACCGCCATCTTAATCTGATGATATCCGGAATATGCATCTAAAAGCTCAAACGCCACAACCCGCCAGAAGGCCAATAATCTGATCAATGCGGGAGGGCGAAGGATCTGCTGGACAAGCCTTGTTAAGATCTGTAATCCACACACATGCGCCAAGTGCCATTCTTCTTAAGGACCAACACCGGATTAGCAAGCCACTCGATGGAAAACCTCAACGATAAACCCCGCCGCTAAGAGCCCGCAACCTCCTCTCCAATGGCCTTGCGCCTTTCCTCGTTAAATCGGCGAAGAAACTGCTTTACCGGTCTGTACTTGGGATCAACATTAAGAGTGTGCTCAATGAGTTCCCTCGGTACACCGCATGTCGGAAGGCTTCCATGCAAAATGTCCCGATTCTCACGGATGAACTCGATGAGCGCCGCATTCCTATTTAGGATCCAAGTTAGCACCGATGGTGAACTGCTTGGACGAATCGCCGGGCACAAAATCAACAAGTTTAGTCTCACCACCGACTTAAACTTCAAACCGGATCGTGCTCAGTAGTTGGCTTCTTCAACGGGTCATATCCGCCGGATCAACATTGTCTTTATAGTACTTTAACTCTTCGTGGCACAAACCGACTCGCATAAGCCGCATCACCTTCCTCGCACTCCAACGCAATCCGCGGCTCCCATGAATCGTTATCGCCCTTTGTGTCCCGCATTTTCAGCTGCAAATAAACATAACAAGGTCGGGCCATAAACTTAGATAAGCCGCCGCCCAAACAGGCGTGGTAAGGGCTTTGATTTTACCACCTCAAACGCCAACGCTTCCGATCCGAGTCATGTTCATCTCCAAAGGCTACCTCGAGCTATCTTACCGACCGGTATGCTGACTTGCCGGGCACCACACCGTGAAACACCGTGTGCTGGACGGTCTGAGATGCCTATCCGTTAACCCCATACGTCGGAAGGTCTCGTAGTACAGGATGTTGATGCTGCTTCCACCATCCATAAGCACCTTGGTAAACTTGTATCCTCCCACCTGAGGTGCCACTACTAGGGCTAGCTGACCCGGATTGTAAACCCGGGGAGGATGATCCTCTCTGCTCCATACGATAGGCTGCTCTGACCACCGCAGGTAATGCGGCGTGGCCGGTTCAACAACACTGACCGCCCGCTTCTGAAGTTTTCGGTCTCGCTTGTCCAAGCTGGTGGTAAAGACATGGTACTGTCCACCATTCAACTGCTTTGGATTACTTTGATAACCCGACTGCTGCTGCTGTTGATTGTAACCCCCTTGGTTCTGATTGTTCTGATTGCTCTGATTGCTCTGATTGCCTTGCCCGCCTGGATTACCATCAACCTCGGGCCGAATTTCCTCCATCAGAACCGGGCGGACTCTGAACCGCCGCCGGGCCCTTGATCATACCGAAAGCATTAGAGTTTTTGAACTCCTGCATAATATAACAATCCTTCCAGAGGTGGTTCGCTGGTGCCTCCTTCGTCCCATGCTTCGACAAGGTTGATTCAACAGTAATTCAAACGATCCGGATTGTGACCTTGCGCACCGCCCAGCTTTGATTGTTACCCTTGCGCCACTGACCCTTGTCCTGCTGCTTGGTGTTGGCTACAAAGCCCATGTTACCATTTGCCTTACGCTTGTTTCCTCCATTACCCGCCGATCGATGCTGCTGGCTCGAGTTGCTGTTCTGCTTTCCTTCCCTACTTCGTCATCCTCCTCGGACTCGGGATCCTTGGTACTATCGTAATCAGCATACTTTACCAAAACACCCATGAGAGTGCCCATGTCATTGCAAAACGCTTCATGCGACTCCAGCTTCAACTTCAACGGTTTGAACCGCAGCTTGGCTTCTAGGGTTAAGATCGCGAATCGTGGTTGATCCGGTCTGACGAATGTAAAACCTCCGAAACGCGGCGCACCCAATGGGTTGTGGATTCGCCCTCTGCCTGAACACAAGCCGCCAAATCCACCACGGACATGGGTTGTTTACAGGTGTCTTTGAAATTTAGAATGAACCGGGTCTGCAACTGGGTCCATGAACTGACTGAGTTGGGCGGCAAGTTCTTCAACCAAGTACGGGGCGTACCTTCCAACATCATGGTGAAATACTTCGCACACACCGCTTCATCCACATCCAGCATCTCCATGGCCATCTCATAGCTTTCTATCCACGCTTCCAGAGCCAAATCGGCGGTATAATTGGGCACCTTGCGTGGCCCTTTGAAGTCCTTGGGCAAACGCACATTGCGTAAAGCGGGGACGAGGCAAGGCACCCCCAATGAGCCAGACGTGACACCCGGTTCGAAGATGGTCGGACGAACCGGCGCGAGCTGATGATCCTCATGTTGTGCTGCTAACTCGGCCTCCCTACGTGCCCTGGCCCGGTCCACCACCACTTGAGCGTCTTCGGCCACCCGCCGGTTGTTGCCTCATATGGACCGCTGCGCATTGCTTGATACGGCCGGTTCGTCGGCGCGTCGGCTATAGCTCCGCTTGGGCGGGGTGGAGTGGACCGATCCCGATCAGTATGAATATGCTTCCCGTTGAGCTGTGGCCGCCCCGAGGAGCTCCTTAACCCGGCGTGTCTCTACCGCCTGTGGTGAGTCACCTTCAATTGAATCGCCTCCAATCGTGCCGCAGCCGCAACAAGATTATCCATCGGGTTGGAGTAGTGACCGGAGGTGTCTGCACAACCTGGGGCGCGCCGGTATGATGGCGAGGCAGATCTATCACACGGGCTGAACCGCGCGCCCGTCCCCTGTGCTTCGGCGGTTCACCACCGGCGGCGGATTACCGTCCCCGCCCCGGTATTAAAGAGCTCTTTTCCTCGAAACCGAAGGTAAACGGATCTGTATTTCCTTTCATGACTTCATGTGATGCACTCGATCCAACATGAGCCTATAAGCTCAGGCATCCAAAGCGGCCCGCTCGCCGCCATCCTCACGTCCGCGGCTGCGGATCCGCTTTAGCTTTAGCGATCTGTTCCTTCACCTTTGCAATCTCTGCGTAGTGCAGGTCCTGATCCGCCGGATTAGCCTCGCCATGAGCGCAGCCAATGCGTCGAATAACTCTGATAAAACTTGAGCCGGTGGGCGCACAGGGCCTCCTTCCCCGGCTGCCACCACCGCTGCTGAACCGGCGACGATGGGCGCCATGGTCAAGAGTGAAGCGCCGCTTGTGTACCGCCATGAAAATTCCAACCCGGCTGGGTAGATCAAAGGGTCCGAATACTCTCACCGCCGGAACAGCCTCGATCCGCCATCTTGCAGCTGGTACAAAGACTCGGTTTCTCCGGCAGACGACTCGCCGCCAGAGTAGACAACGGTTTCGCCGCCAGATGCTGATCCGCCCTCGTAGTCCCCGTGGACGACTCCCACGAAAGCACGCTTGAGCGCCGGTTTAGCCAGGGCAGGACTCTTCTTCGCCCACTGAGCCGTCTCGACGAGGTCGGTGCAGATGTCCGGCCCAGGCCCTGGCTCGCCGATCTTGCCGATGAATACGTGTATGCCACCAAAGGGGACCCGGTACCAGACTCGATCGAGCCGGCCTCGGGCCCCAATCCGCATCGTCGATAGAGCTTGCCGCGACGACTCTTAGTCATCCGCCCACAAGATAGCCTTCGAGTCCTTCAACTTGCCTCTAAGATCATCAAACCATCGTGCGATAGCCCCACGGTGGCGCCAACCGTCGTGGAATTGTCACGGCAGATGTCCTCGTGAAAGGACTTAGTCGCAGGGCCATCGTGCGGGTTAACTTAGAGGGTTAAAGCGGACACAAAGACACGGAGTTATACTAGTTCGCCCCTTCGATGAAGGTAAAGCCTACGTCTAGTTGTGATGGGATTGATGTGATTTCGGCGACTAGGGAGCAATAGCTTCGCCTGAGCCTCGAATTGTCTGTCCCTAAACCGCCGCCGGGTCGTCCCCTTATATACACGGGTGGACACCCGGCCGGTCTACAGAGTCCCGACCCGGCTCATACAAGTGTCCGGCTCGGTCTCTTCTCTCTTATCTTACAGCACAAGTTACAAGACTAAGGCGGTTTACATAAATGGACCCTAATCCGCCTCTGGGCTCTGGGCCTCAAGCGTGCCTTCATGGGCCCTGATTATGGACGACGATAACCCGGCCCCATTGGGCGGTTTACGTTCAGCGGTTATATCCCCGACACCCACGTACCCTAAAACTTCCGAAGACAAGAATAGATCGGGAGTTCCGCCACCGCAAGCCTCTCAGAGCCACCAAAACCAATCGACCCTGTTCCAACCTGCCGGAGGGGGGAACCTCACCGTGGCCATCTTCATCATCCCGGCGCTATCCATGACGAGGAGGGAGTAGTTCACCCTCGGGGCTGAGGGTATGTACCAGTACCTATGTGTTTGATCTCTCTCTCTCTCTCTCGTGTTCTTGATTTGGCACAATCTTGATGTATCGCAAGCTTTGCTATTATAGTTGGATCTTATATTTCTTCTCCCCTCTTCTCTCTTGTAATGGATTGAGTTTTCCTTTGAAGTAATCTTATTGGATTGAGTCTTTAATGACTTGAGAACACTTGATGTATGTCTTGCCGCGTGATCTGTGGTGACAATGGGATATCACGTGATTCACTTGATGTATGTTTTGGTGATCAACTTATGGTTCCGCCCATGAACCTATGCATAGAGGTTGGCACACGTTTTGCCGTGATTCTCCCAGAGAAACTTTGGGGCACTCTTTGAGGTTCTATGTGTTGGTTGAATAGATGAATATGAGATTGTGTGATGCATATCGTATAATCTTACCCACGGATACTTGAGGTGACATTGGAGTATCTAGGTGACATTAGGGTTTTAGTTGATTTGTGTCTTAAGGTGTTATTCTAGTACGAACTCTAGGGCTATTTGTGACACTTATAGGAATGGCCCAACGGATTGATTGGAAAGAATAACTTTGAGGTGGTTTCATACCCTACCATAATCTCTTCGTTTGTTCTCCGCTATTAGTTACTTTGGAGTGACTCTTTGTTGCATGTTGAGGGATAGTTATATGATCCAATTATGTTATTATTGTTGATAGAACTTGCACTAGTGAAAGTATGAACCCTAGGCCTTGTTTCCTATCATTGCAATACCGTTTACGCTCACTTTTATCATTAGTTACCTTGCTGTTTTTTATATTTTCAGATTACAAAAACCTATATCTACCTTCCATATTGCACTTGTATCACCATCTCTTCGCCGAACTAGTGCACATATACAATTTATCATTGTATTGAGTGTGTTGGGGACACAAGAGACTCTTTGTTATTTGGTTGCAGGGTTGCTTGAGATAGACCATCTTCATCCTACGCCTCCCACGGATTGATAAACCTTAGGTCATCCACTTGAGGGAAATTTTCTACTGTCCTACAAACCTCTGCACTTGGAGGCCCAACAACGTCTACAAGAAGAAGGTTGCATAGTAGACATCATAAACCGCGTTATACATTCAATACAATCAAGCAGGACGTAGGGTTTTACTTGTTCGAGAGGGCCCGAA
This sequence comes from Aegilops longissima, assembly GCA_021605205.1. Lineage (NCBI taxonomy): Eukaryota > Viridiplantae > Streptophyta > Magnoliopsida > Poales > Poaceae > Aegilops > Aegilops longissima. The sequence continues at coordinate 278,418,692 of CM038680.1, forward strand.
CCTGGGTAAACACTGTGTTCGTCGTCCCTTGCTACCCATCGATCCTAGATCCACAGCTCGGGACCCCCTACCCCAAGGTCTGCCAGTTTTGACATCGACAATGTGCCTTTGTCTACCTTGATTGAGCAAAATAATGATCCTGTAGATGTGAATTTTGTCTCGCGAAGCAATTTTAATAACAATGCTTATAGAGGTAATTTTAATCCTAGGCCTTTGCCTGAAAATTCCTATAATAATTATGGCAATTCCTATGGTAATTTTTCTTACAATAATAATAGGAACCCCTCTAACCTTGAGAGTAATATTAAAGAATTTATCAATGCTCAAAAGGTTTTCAATACTATGATAGAAGAAAAGTTGAATAAGATTGATGATATGTCTAGAAGCATTGATAGAATTTCCGAGGATGTAGAAAATCTCATGATTAAAAAATTTCCACCTAAGGTTGATGTCAATGAATCAATTAAAGCTTTATATGTTTCCATGGATGAAAGTAAGAAAAGAACCGCTATGTTCAGAGCTAACAGAGAATTTTTAGAAAGAGCGTTTCTACCGATTGCTTTCATAATAATGATGAAGATCTTAAAATTATTGGTGTTTCTTCTATTGATTCATTGTTTAGTAATATTAAAATTAATGATAAAGGGACTGAAGAAAAGTCAACTTTAGCTTTAAGGCGTTCCCATAATATGGAGGGTGAAAATCTTGTTGAAAAAGTTGATAAAAGTGGGTTTGTAGAGGTCAAAACTTTAACTAGGGTGCCCACTCTTTTGGATTACAAAGACTTTATTTATGATAGTTGCTCTTTGATTTATTGTATTTCTTTGTTGCAATCCATGTTAAATTCACTCAATGCCTATGAACAAAATAAAGCTTTTACTAAATATATTGTAGAAGCGCTGATGAAAGCTTTAGAAAAAAGTTGGTATTAGAGATTTCAATTCCTAGAAAATTATATGATGAGTGGGAACCTACCATTAAAGTCAAGATTAAAAACTATGAGTGTTTTGCTTTATGTGATTTGGGTGCTACTGTTTCCACAATTTCGAAATCTCTATGTGATGTGCTTGGTCTTACCAATATTGAAGAATGCTCTCTTAATTACACTTGGCAGATTCTACCATTAAAATACCTTTGGGAAGGATTAATGATATTCTTATTCTTGCAAATAGGAACTATGTGCCCATAGATTTTATTGTTCTTGATATTGATTGCAATTCGTCTTGTCCAATCATACTTGGTGGACCGTTTTTACGAACTATAGGTGTCGTGATTGATATGAAAGAAGGTAATATTAAATTTCAGTTCCCACTAAGAAAGGGTATGTACCACTTCCCTAGAACAAGAATTAAGCCACCATATGAATCAATCATGAGGGAAACCTATGGATCAAAAACCAAAGAAGACAATACTTGAATCTATGCATTATGCCTAGCTAGGGGCATAACACGACAATGCTTATTGGGAGGCAACCCAATGGATAAAATTTATTTTTGCCTTTTTATTTCTGTTCTTGAGTGTTTGCACAATTATGCTACTGTTATGATTGTGTTTTTATGTTTAATTTAGTGTTTCTGCCAAGTAAAGCCTTTAGGATCATGTGGGGTGATAGTTGATTTGATCTTGTTGAAAAACAGAAAATTTTGCGCCCAGTAGCAGAATTGTTAAAAATCATAGAAGTGTGATAAAATTCTGAATTTGTTACAGAAGATTGATATACAAATTTCCTACGTTATCCTAATATTTCATAATTTTTGGAGTTACAGAAGTATGGTCAAAGTCCAGATTACTACAGACTTGTCTGTTTTTGATAGATTCTATTTTCATTGCATTGTGTGCTTATTTTCATGAATCTATGGACTATATCGGGGGGTATAAGCCATGGTAAAATTATAATACAGTAGGTATAATGCAATAGTAAAATATGAATGGGTTTGCAATAGTACTTAAAGTGGTGATTTGCTTTATTATACTAACGGATCTCACGAAGGTTTTGTTGAGTTTTGTTCGATTGAAGTTTTCAAGTTTTGGGTTAGATCACGATGGATGAAGGAATAAGGAGTGTAAAGAGCCTAAGCTTGGGGATGCCCATGGCACCCCAAGGTAATATTCAAGGAGAACCAAGCAACTAAGCTTGGGGATGCCCCGGAAGGCATCCCCTCTTTCTTCTGACAACCATCGACAATTTTACTTGGAGCTATATTTTTATTCGTCACATATCATGAGTTTTGCTTGGAGCGTCTTGTATTATATGAGTCTTTGCTTGTTTTGGTTTTGAGTTTGTCACAATCATCCTTGCTGGATACACTTATTTGAGATAGCCATAATGATGCTATGATTTGTTAGAATTGCTCTATGTGCTTCACTTAAAAATTTTGAGCTATGGAATTGCTCTAGTGCTTCACTTATATCTTTTGAGCACGGTGGTGCTTTAATTTTTGACGAAATATGCTCTCATGCTTCACTTAGATTAAATTGAGAGTTGGTAAATGTTTGAAGAAATCCTCTCATGCTTCACTTATATTTTTTTGAGAGATGATGAAAATTATTTATGCTCATGTTCTTCACTTAAATTTGTTTGAGAGCTTGTTATAAGCAATGGTAATATATGAAATTAGTCCCAAAACGATAGATATTCAAGAGTGATATAATAAAAACTTTCATGAAGATGATTGGATATTATAAATTTCATTCTTTGTAATAATTTTGAGATATGATGATAGTAATATGTGAGTCATGTTGGTGAGTAATTATGCTTTAGCAAGAATATTGGTGTTAAGGTTTGTGATTCCCTATGCAAGAACGAAAGTCAATAGTTATGCAATGAAAATACATCCTACTTGTGGTGCATTATTCGGTGTTAGTTATGCTTAATGCTCGTTTATGAGATTTTTCGTTTCTTGGTTGGGTGCTTCTCAATCTATTTGCTAGCCTCCATTTGTACTAAGTGGGAATACTACTTGTGCATCAAAAATCCATAAACCAAGTTTGCCATATGAGTCCACCATACCTACCTATATGCGGTATTTCCGTGCCGTTCCAAGTAAATTTGTATGTGACAACTCTAATTTTCAAAATGAATTTCCTTTTTGTGTGCCCGTACAGCTCATGAAGCGGCAGGGGGCGGCCAATATTTTTCCATGCTAGATGTGTTATTATCAAGATGAGTGTTTATTCACTTTTCATTGCACGAGAGTGTGGCGGTAATAGGGATGCCCAGTCTCGAAATGAAGAAGATATTTACATTATGTTGTCAAATAATAAATTCCTTGGAAAGTGTTGGTATGGAAGGCACCCGTGGATACCGATAGCCGTGGATTGTGAAAGAATTGTGTAAAACGGAATAAACTTTATTTTATGTTTGGGAACCGCCTATAATGTATATAGTATGGAAAGTATTGGGATTCTCTGTCGTTTTCGTTGACGGGAAAAGTATGCCTATCAAAATATTTTTATCTCTCAATTTAAGCTTTGAGCTCTGACACCTCTACAAATCTCTACTTCCGTCTGCGAAGGGCCTATCTATTTACTTAATGCAATTTTTATTTTTATATGAGTCTCCATCTTTTCTTATAAAGCACCAACTAGGGAGCACTATGATCATACTTGTGCATTAGATGTAGCTCATATTCAAGTGTGTTTCATGAGCGGATCAATGATTGAGCATGATGGGCTAGGGATATCTTTCTTTAGTGTTGATATTTTGAAAGACATGGTTGCTTGTTGATATGCTTGAGTATTGAAATCTTCATGTAAAATATAGACTATGGCTTTCAATCATCTAAAAGTACAAATGTCCATGCTACAAAAGAAAATAATATGTGATGAATATGTTAGGCAGCATTCCACATCAAAAATCCTTTTTTATCATTTACCTAATCGAGGACGAACATGAATTAAGCTTGGGGATGCTGATACGTCTCCAACGTATCTATAAATTTTTTTATTGTTCCATGCTGTTATATTATCATTCTTGGATGTTTTATATTCGTTTTATAGCAACTTTATATCATTTTTTGGGACTAACCTATTGACATAGTGCCCAGTGCCAGTTGCTGTTTTTTGCTTGTTTTTTTACTTCGCGGAATATCAGTACCAAATGAAGTCCAAATGCCACAAAACTTTTTGGATATTTTTTCTACCCAGAAGACAACTTGGAAGCCAAAGAATTACTAGAGGGGAGGCCCGTGGGGCCCACAGGGCACGCCAGAGGCCCCTGGTGCTCCCAGGTGAGTAGTGGGGCCCACGGTATGCCTTTCCGCCACCTCTCAGCTCTATAAAAACCCAAATATTCCAGAAACCCTAGGGGAGTCGACGAAAAACAATTCCAGCCGCCGCAAGTTCAAGAACCACGAGATCCAATCTAGAGTCCTATTCCGGCACCTTGCCGGAGGGGAACACGATCAAAGAGGGGTTCATCGTCCTCATTGGTGCTCCTCCGATGATGCGTGAGTAGTTCATCACAGACCTACGGGTCCGTAGAGGGTAGCTACATGGCTTCTTCTCTCTTTTTGATTCTCAATATAATGTTCTCCTCGATGTTCTTGAAGATCTATTTGATGTAATGACCTTTTGCGGTGTGTTTGTTGGGATCTGATGAATTGTGAGTTTATGATCAGATCTATCCATGAATATTATTTGAGTCTTCTTTGCTCTCTTTGTTGGGATCCCTCGTATTTCTTCTCCCAAACTTTGGTTTGGTTTGGCCAACTAGATTGATTTTTCTTGCAATGGGAAGAGGTGCTTTGTGATGGGTTTGATCTTGCGGTGTCCTCACCAAGTGATAGAAGGGGTAGCGAGGCACACATGTATCATTGCTATTAAGGATAAAAAGATGGGGTCTATTCCTACATGAATAGATCTTGTCTACATCATGTCATCGTTCTTATTGCATTAATCTGTTTCTCCATGAACTTCAATACACTAGATGCATGCTGGATAGCGGTCAATGTGTGGAGTAATAGTAGTAGATGCAGGCAGGAGTCGGTCTACTAATCTTGGATGTGATTCCTATATACATGATCATTGCCTTGGATATCATCATAATTATTTGCTCTTCTATCAGTTGCCCAACAGTAATTTTTTTACCCACCGTATGCTATTTTCTCGAGAGAAGCCACTAGTGCAATCTACGGCTCCCGGGTCTATTTTCTATCATATTGTTGTCAGATCTATTATTCTAAAAACCAAAAAAAACCTTGCTGCACTTTTCTTTCTTTATTTTATTTTGTGTTTTAGTCAGATCTATTTATCCAATCTCATACAATTTAATCTATCTTTACACCGAGGAGGGATTGACAACCCCTCTTACGCATTGGGTTGCAAGTATTTGTTATTTGTGTGCAGGTACTGTTTACATAGTGTTGTTTGGTTCTCCTACTGGATTGATAACCTAGGTTTCATAACTGTGGGAAATACTTACCATTGTTGTGCTGCATCATCCTCTCCTCTTCAGAGAAATACCAACGCAGATACAAGCAATCATGGAATAGATGAGCATCACAAAAACACAATAGTTTGACAAAATTTTGAGTTAAAACTTCAGTTTTAGGTTTTCACATAAATGATTTCGGAAATTCCAAATAGATCATCTCGTTAGAAACAAAGCAATTACCGAGACTTGTACACACAGTCTCGGCCTAACCGAAATGTGTTTTGGTCTCTTCGACATGCTAGGGTTCTACTGAGATTTTAGACTCGGATCCACCGATTCGCACCACTCGGTGACACCGAGATGTACTATGTGCAACGGCGAGAGGCCATATCCGTGAGTCCGATTCTTTCTATTTGATTCATCCAAGATGAGTTCTGCGCAAACCTAACCCTAAAATTTTCGCCCAAATCTACTTCTACGGAATTTTGTTGGAATAGAAATCTCAAATGCTGGGAACATTGCGTAGTGCATTGAATTAGCAAGTTGCGGCACTAGGGGGTCGAATCTCACCATAAGTCAGCGAAGATCCTCTACAACGACAACGGTGGTGAGCAATATCATTGACGACGATGGAATCTGGCGGCGAGGGCGCGCTGGAGACAAGTAGACGATCTGGAGATCACGGGCGATGGCAACAACGGGGTGCGGGGATCCATCTCGGTGCCACCGATCCATTTCAACGTATGGTCCGCGCGATTTATATACCCATGAGCTATCGGTGAGACTGAGTGAAATGGATCGGTGGCACCGAGATAAGTAACTGCTATGAGCACATCAACTCGGTGGAGCCGAGAATTTCAAATCGGTTACCCCGAGATAGAAAATCAGATCAGTCCAAGTGATTTCGGTGAGACCGAATGGTTGTGTGTTGATCTATCCGAAAGTCACTTAGAGGGTTTTGGAGGTCAACCCTAGTCGGATCGGTGGCTCCGAGTGCTCCTCACCTGGAGGGTCTGAAAGGAACTTTTTCAAGTTTTTGTGATATAGCAAGAATGAATTGAGACAAGTTGAGATAGATAGCTAAGGGAAGTTCTTAAGCATTCTTGTACATCCATTTGGTCAAATAAAACCAAATCAACCAAACTACAAATGGATGTCCTCGAATAAGAAATATGCATAGCAACATGCTCACACAATAAGATAGGAAATGAAATATGTGTCAAACATGCACAATTAACACTTAGGAACTATCAAACAATGGGCGATGGCATAGTCTTCTATATATGAGTATATTGACTTACAAGCCAAATGAGAACATTTGATCATATGTCATATTCATCGTTTAAGCACAAGTGGGGTTGCCACTTTTACATAAAGCATTAATGTGTTCACACTATTAGAGTTGCTTTAGCTTAAGTCTTAGATCAAAGCTCCCCCTAGATGTGATAACCCCCCAAAGAGGGATGAACTAACCTTGGGTTTTGTCAATGATGAATTCATGTAGATAGTGCAGATGTGGATGCTCAATGTTCATGTAGTCCATCAAGAGATGGGAGCAATCCTTGGAGTTTTGCTCTTTCAATACCAACATGGGTTAGTCCCACAAGGAACAAACAAGGATATCCATAGACACAGAGTGAAATCCACATATGATGATGCCCATTAATGCATAGAATATCTTGTCCCTTGTCTTACCAACAAGAGGGTTTGTGACTCCATGTACTAGTGCAAGATGTTGAAGTTGGTTGCACAAGTTCTTGCCGTAAATAAATATGAGTGAAGATTGTTGGTGGAGTCACCCTCAAGAACTCTCTGGTTCTTCTTCTTTGGGACCCACATCAATTTGATCAGAATCCTTGGAGTTGTAGTAACACTTAATGAAGTAGAACGTGATGAGGCCTTGGGAACTCACTTGACCAAAGCTTGAGGTGGTTCTTTAAATGAGTCAATTTCTTCTTGAAGCTTGTCCTTGCCTTTTAGCTTGTGGTCTTGTGGTGGAAGATCATCTTGAGCTTGTGTTCCCTGAAAAGAAGTGGGGTCATACTTTTCTTGTCGAGGAACAAACTTTGTGTTAGGGTATTGATCTTCTTCCCATTCAACTCCATTGGCATTGAACTTTCGTTCAAAATCATTACCTTGGTTCTTCCGGTGCCTTCCTTGTTTGCGCACAGTTTCTTCAAATTGCTTACTTTCGCCGAGGCTCTTGTAGACAGCTTTTTCTATAATTCCTTTCAGTATATTGTTTACTTGCTCAAGTGTAACTTGGCTAATAGAATCATTAGTGGAATCAATAGAACTACTAGAAGCAACAACATTGGATTCCTTTCTTAGTCCTATTACTAGCTTGAGTAGATTTAACTATGGCATAAAGGTAGACAAGAGAAGACGTTTGGCAACATAAGAAGAACTCTTCTTTCACAGATCATCATTGATTGCTTTAAGAAGCTCATGCTCTTGCTCTAAATTTAACTTCTCGAAGCGTAGCTTCTCATGAGTTCTTAGAAGCTCTCTATGATCTTCTTTAGTTTTTTCATGAGCTAACTTAAGAGTGTTTAGTTCTTTGGTTAGAAGCCCAATCTCCTTCTTATCATTGTCATTCATTTCATCTTGACTATCATGATTACTAGCAAGTTCATTATAGCTCACATCACTAGTTTTATCAATAAGAAAATCATCATCACCTTACAATCATCCTCATCGCTATTGAAATCAAGATACTCGGGGTGTCGTACCTTGGGGCCTTTAGCCATGAAGCATCTTAAAATTCCTTCATTGAATCAAATATATCATGGGAGTTGGAGGATACTAGGGAAAGTCCGGCAACACCTTCATCTTTACTATAGTAGTAGTCGGATTGATAACTTCTCTCGGAGTTGCTGTCAGAGTCGGAGCCGAAAACCCATTCACCAACATGAGCTTGATGTCTTCCTATGGAGTAGCTCTTGGTTGACTTGTATTTATATTTCGATTCGTTGGTTCTTTGAGAAGGTCTTCATTGGTAGCGATTATCTCTACTCCTCCTCTCTCTATGAGGTGATTCATCTCTTCTACTCTTTCTTCTGGGTGAGTCTTCTCTTTTCTTGTGAGGTGTTGTGCACTCATTTGAGTAGTGTCCGGGTCTTCCACAATTGTAGCAATTTTGGTCACGACTTGATGATCTTTGCTCCTATTGCCTTGAGGTGGAGCTTCTTTCTTTGTTTATATTTTTGTATAATTTATTGAAGTTCTTCACCGTTATGCTTAATATATCATCGGATACTAGCGTGTCACTTGATGTTGTAGGAGCATCTGTTGAAGCTTTGTATGCATCACTAGACGTGTTGTGGAGATCCTCCTTGTTCTTGAGTGACATCTCATGAGCAACAATTCTTCCAATGACTTCCATGGGCTTGAGGTCTTTGTAATTGGGCATCATTTGGATCAAAGTACACCTGGTATCATATTTTCCTTCCAAGGCTCTAAGGATCTTATTGATGATGAATTTGTCGGTCATCTCCTCACTTCCTAAGCCGGCAATCTCATTGGTGATGAGAGCAAGCCTAGAGTACATTTTGGCGACTCCTTCACCATACTTCATCTTGAACTTGTCAACTTGACTATTAAGCACATCCAACTTGGATTCCTTGACGGACTTGGTACCTTCGTGCATATCAACCAAAGTATCCCAAATTTCCTTTGCATTCTCGAGGCAACTAATCTTGTTAAACTCCTTAGGGAACAAACCATTGAAGAGAATGTCACATGCTTGAGCATTGTATTGCAACATCTTCAATTCTTCCGCGGTTGCTTCACGATCCGGTTCTTTATCATCCTCAAAGAATTCACCTTACAAGCAAACACGAACAACAGCCCAAACAGCGGGGTTATGACCAAGAATATGCATTTTCATCTCATGCTTCCAACTAGAAAATTTTGTACCATCAAAATATGGACCTCTACGGTGGTAGTTTCCCTCACTAAACGCCATACTCTCCTAGGTTATGATACCAATGCAATGGATACCAAAGCTCTCATACCACTTGTAGGTTCGAAAGTATGTCTAGAAGGGGGATTGGACTATTTGACCAAATAAAAACTTATCCTTTTCCAAATTTTAGTTGTGGGCAAGTTTTAGCAAATCTACCAAGTCAAGTACACCCAACACATGCAAATCTAAGAATTGTGCAACGGAAAGTAAAGACTTTGCATATGAACATAAATGATGGATTGGATATTTCAAACGCAATGAAGACACGATGAAGGCCTCCACCCACTTTGCATATTCCGATAGGTTGTGCTATTTTATGTCCATGTTGATGGAGACTTCAACCCATGGAGGGTAACGATTGTGTGAGTTCATGAAGGGCTCCACCCACAAAGGGTCCACGAAGAAGCAACCTTGTCTATTCCACCATGGCTTACGCCCATCAAGGACTAGCCTCACTCGGGTAGATCTTCACTAAGTAGCCGATCTCCTTGCCCTTACAAACTCCTTGGTTCAAGTCCACATGATCTTGGAGGCTCCCAAGTGACACCTAACCAATCTAGGAAATACCACTCCCCGAAAGGTAATAGATGGTGTTGTTGATTATGAACTCTTTGCTCTTGTGCTTCAAATGATAGTCTCCCCAACACTCAAACGCTCTCTCACAAATTTAGCTTTGGTAGGAGAGGGGATTGAATGGAAATCTACAGCAAAGAAAATACAATTTTAATAAAACAACAAAAATATTTTACTAAATTATTATCTAGCAAAAAGCATTAATTTAAAAGCTATTATAACTTTCTAGTTAACACTAAAACAATTATAACAACCAAGAAAACACTAAGACAAAAGTAAACAATACTAAGTTAATTATAAAGACTCATTTACTTCTAAATAACATGAACAATAATAAGATAACTTGAAGTGGCAAAAAGAATTACTTTTAAAACTAATGAAACTATTTCTATCAACTATCACTATGAGCTAAGCAAACAAATACAAAAACAGTAGCTAAATACTAATAATTAAATATAAAACTTATCTACCATACTCTAATAGAAATATATAACAACATGTAAAAAGCTACAAAAAGAATTAACTAAAAATATTTAAAAACAATAATTTAATGACTAAAACAACTATATAAGCAAAACAATATATTTTTGCAATAAACCTAAAAATACTAAAATTAAATCTACTGAAGAACAAACTCACAAGTGACCAGTAGCAAAAAGAAACACTCAAAAATCTAACCTAGAATTCAAACTAGAGCCAAAATAGTGATTTGAAATTTGAAATCCAAGGACACCATCAGAAACTTCATATAATTCTGAATCTAACGCAAAAAGAATCACTAAATTTGGACTTAAAACATAGAAGTTATTAAATTTCTAAAAATAGAAGTCAAAACAGAAAACAAAAAGAAACAGAAAAATAAAATTGCTAACTAGCGGACGGGGGCGATGTGGCGTTATGGGATTTGGTGAGGCCGGTGGCCGTTCTAGTGCTACAGGAGGATGACCGAATTGTAAAGGAGAACGGTTTGGAAAAAATAAAAATAATGATCTAATTCATGCCGTATGCTATAGATCGAACGGTGGAGAAGATCACCGTGGCGGCGATGGCATCGGTGGTGACCCATGCAGTGTCTCCAGTGGTCGTCAGTGTCGGGGAAGGGCTCGAGTGGATGCAGTAGTCGACAGCGCTCTCAGCGGTGGTCGTGGCATCGTCGAAGGTGGACTAAGGAGGTCGGCGAGCTCGAGGCGGCGGATGGCGCCAGGTGGTCGGCGATGACGTTATTCTGGTGGGTTTTGGCTCGGGCTAGTGTATGGGAGGGTGCAACGGAGCGAGGAGAGGTGAACAATGGTGGTGGCGAGGGCTCGGGGCGAGTGGACGGAGTGGGGCGAGCTCGAGGACGCGGTGGGTGTGGCGTGCTCTGGCGACGAATAGAGGCGGCGAGAGGGGTTCTACGTGGGCGAGCAGGGGTGGAACGGGTCGAGGGGATCCTCGGCTTTATAGGCAGGGAGACATGGGGAAGAGGGCGCACAGGAAGGAAGGGAAGCAGCGACGGGATTCGGTCACCGGCAAGGATGGAAGGAGGGGCGTGGGGAAAGGAAGGGGTTGGCCGAGGGGGATTCCGGTCGGGTGGTGGGGCCGCCTGCCAGTGAGTGTGAGGGGGTATAGAGCGGATCAGATGGCCGATCCGAATCTTTTTGGATCACGACCGGGCCAGATTTGCAAAGTGGCTGCGTCGGTGGTTTCCCTTTTTTTTTAAATTTTCCTTTTTTTGAATTTCCGAAAAGAGAAAATAAGTAGAAAGGGAAGTAAATAAAAATATACTATAGGCATATAATGTATCAAAACGTAAAATAAATAAATACTAAAACATGATATTTTTCAAGTTCAAATAAAACCAACAAAAATTCAGATGATGAAAACGGTGCTACCGTTGCATTTAAAATTCAAAGAAAATTATTTTAAAATACCAAATTGCTTCCAAACTTAATTTTCTCCATTTTTTCTGTTAAAGCGGATCATTTTACCCTAATTTCCATATATTTTATTTTTGGAGAAAATTAGTTTTAATAAAAGCAAATAACTCCTAATTGGTTTTGAATTTGAGTTTCAAACGAATTTCAAATATTTTCTATTTTCTGTTAGCCAAATATATTTCAAACTCCACTCTGTGGAATATCATTATCTTTTCCATGGGTCAAGTGTCCTCACAGGGTACTACCACCCTTGAAATGCACAAATTCATCCATAATCCATATTTCTCAGATCCTCGAAAATTGTCCAAATCTGTGTTCATAGAGTAACAACTCATACAATTCAACATATGAAATTAGGACACATCGACTTTATTTATTCATGAACCATTACAATATCTGAGACTTCCATTACATAAATTCAAGTTCACATCCTTATGAAAATAAATGCTTCCTACTACAATTATTACCAATATTAAAACTCTCAACTACTTAGTTCCAGCTTTCATCTTGTCGGGACATTTAGCAACTTACTGTCCTGCCTTCTTGCAACAAAAACATATGACTTCTGAAAAGTCTCGAAGCTTCTTGAGGATTGTGTCTGCTCCTTGAGCTCTTGGCTTCTTTTCTGGACATTTATCAGCGTAATGACCTAAATCCTTGCACCTAAAACAAGTGATATGACTCAGGTCATTTTTGCAGAAATTGGGTTGTTCAGAGGATACCTTCATTTTCTCTTCCTGCATTTCTCATAATGAGCAGAGCTTCTATTTCCTGAGGGGAAAACTTCACTTTTTCGCTGCCGGGAAGTCTCCCAGATACTCTTATCTTTCCTTTGTGCAATACTGGGAAAAATATCTGATATGTCTCCGTCGTATCTGCTTTTCCCAACGCTTTTGCTCTTGTTTTGGACTCTAATTTGCATGATTTGAATGAAACTAACTCGGACTGACGTTGTTTTCAGCAGAACTACCATGGTGTAGGGGAACGTAGCAGAAATCAAAAAAATTCTACGCTTCACCAAGATCAATCTATGGAGTTATCTAGCAACGAGGGGAAAAGGAGTGCATCCACATACCCTTGTAGATCGCGAGCGGAAGCGTTCAAGAGAACGGGGTTGATGGAGTCTTACTCGTCGTGATCCAAATCACCGATGACCGAGTGCCGAACGGACGGCACCTCCGCGTTCAACACACGTACGGTTGGGGAAGACGTCTCCTCCTTCTTGATCCAGCAAGGGGGAACAACAGGTTGATGGAGATCCAGCAGCACGACGGCGTGGTGGTGGATGCAGCAGGATCTCGGCAGGGCTTCGCTAAGCTCTCACAGAGAGGAGGAGGTGTTGGAGAGGAGAGGAGGCGCCAGGCCAGGTGCGGCTGCCCTCCCTCCCCCACTATATAGGCCCCACAGAAGCGCCGCCCTAGGATATGGGATCTCCAAAGGGGGACGGCGGCCAAGGGGGTGGCTTGCCCCCCAAGCCAAGGGGGGCGCCCCCACCCCTAGGGTTTCCTGCCCTTGGCGCAGGGGGAGGCCCAAGGGGGGCGCACTAGCCCACCAGGGGCTGGTTCCCCTCCCCACTTCAGCCCATGGGCCCCTCCGGGATAGGTGGCCCCACCCGGTGGGCCCCCGGGACCCTTCCGGTGGTTCCGGTACAATACCGGTGACCCCCGAAACTCTCCCGATGGCCGAAACTTGACTTCCTATATATAAATCTTTACCTCCGGACCATTTCGGAACTCCTCGTGACGTCCGGGATCTCATCCAGGACTCTGAACAACTTCCGCGTTACTGCATACCAATATCTCTACAACCCTAGCGTCACCGAACCTTAAGTGTGTAGACCCTACGGGTTCGGGAGACATGCAGACATGACCGAGACGACTCTCCGGTCAATAACCAACAACAGGATCAGGATACCCATGTTGGCTCCCACACGCTCCTCGATGATCTCATCGGATGAACCACGATGTCGAGGATTCAATCAATCCCGTATTCAATTCCCTTTGTCAATCGGTACGTTACTTGCCCGAGACTCAATCGTCGATATCCCAATACCTCGTTCAATCTCGTTACCGGCAAGTCACTTTACTCGTACCGTAATGCATGATCCCGTGACCAACCCCTTGGTCACATTGAGCTCATTATGATGATGCATTACCGAGTGGGCCCAGAGATACCTCCCCGTCATATGGAGTGACAAATCCCAGTCTCGATTCGTGCCAACCCAACAGACACTTTCCGAGATACCCGTAGTGCACCTTTATAGCCACCCATTTACATAGTGACGTTTGGCACACCCAAAGCACTCCTACGGTATCCAGGAGTTGCACAATCTCATGGTCTAAGGAAATGATACTTGACATTTGGAAAATCTCTAGCAAACGAACTACACGATCTTTGTGCTATGCTTAGGATTGGGTCTTGTCCATCACATCATTTTCCTAATGATGTGATCCGTTATCAATGTCATCCAATGTCCATAGTCAGGAAACCACGACTATCTGTTGATCAACGAGCTAGTCAACTAGAGGCTCACTAGGGACATGTTGTGGTCTATGTATTCACACATGTATTATGATTTTCGGGGAACACAATTATAGCATGAATAATAGACAATTATCATGAACAAAGAAATATAATAATAACCATTTTATTATTGCCTCTAGGGCATATTTCCAACAGTCTCCCACTTGCACTAGAGTCACTAATCTAGTTACATTGTGATGAATCGAACACCCATAGAGTTCTGGTGTTGATCATGTTTTGCTCTAGGGAGAGGTTTAGTCAACGGATCTGCGACATTCAGGTCCGTATGTACTTTACAAATATCTATGTCTCCATCTTGAACATTTTCATGAATGGAGTTGAAGCGACGCTTGATGTGCCTGGTCTTCTTGTGAAACCTGGGCTCCTTGGCTAGTGCAATAGCTCCAGTGTTGTCACAGAAGAGAGTGACCGGCCCCGACAGATTGGGTATGACTCCTAGGTCGGTGATGAACTCCTTCACCCAGATTGCTTCATGCGCTGCCTCCGAGGCTGCCATGTACTCCGCTTCACATGTAGATCCCGCCACGACGCTTTGCTTGCAAATGCACCAGCTTACTGCCCCACCATTCAAAATAAACACGTATCCGGTTTGTGACTTAGAGTCATCCAGATCTGTGTCGAAGCTAGCATCGACGTAACCCTTTACGACGAGCTCTTCGTCACCTCCATATACGAGAAACATGTCCTTAGTCCTTTTCCGGTACTTCAGGATATTCTTGACCGCTGTCAAGTGTTCCATGCCGGGGTTACTTTGGTACCTTCCTACCAAACTTACGGCAAGGTTTACATCAGGTCTGGTACACAGCATGGCATACATAATAGACCCTATGGCTGAGGCATAGGGGGCGACACTCATCTTTTCTCTATCTTCTGCCGTGGTCGGGCATTGAGCCGTGTGAAGGAAATATGCCCTAGAGGCAATAATAAAGTTATTATTTATTTCCTTATATCATGATAAATGTTTATTATTCATGCTAGAATTGTATTAACCGGAAACATAATACATGTGTGAATATATAGACAAACAGTATGTCACTAGTATGCCTCTACTTGACTAGCTTGTTAATCAAAGATGGTTATGTTTCCTAACCATGAACAAGGAGTTGTTATTTGATTAACAAGGTCACATCATTAGTTGAATGATCTGATTGACATGACCCATTCCGTTAGCTTAGCACACGATCGCTTAGTATGTTGCTATTGCTTCCTTCATGACTTATACATGTTCCTATGACTATGAGATTATGCAACTCCGTTACGGAGGAACACTTTGGTACTACCAAACGTCACAACGTAATCGGGTGATTATAAAGGAGTACTACAGGTGTCTCCAAAGGCAGATGTTGGGTTGGCGATTTCGAGATTAGGATTTGTCACTCCGAATGTCGGAGAGGTATCTCTGGGCCCTCTCGGTAATGCACATCACTTAAGCCTTGCAAGCATTGCAACTAATGAGTTAGTTGCGAGATGATGTATTACGGAACGAGTAAAGAGACTTGCCGGTGACGAGATTGAACTAGGTATTGGATACCGACGATCGAATCTCGGCAAGTAACATACCGATGACAAAGGAACAAAGTATGTTGTTATGCGGTTTGACCGATAAAGATCTTCGAGAATATGTAGGAGCCAATATGGGCATCCAGGTTCCGCTATTGGTTATTGACCAAGAATAGTTCTAGGTCATGTCTACATAGTTCTCGAACCCGTAGGGTCCGCACGCTTAAGGTTTCGATGACAGTTTTATTATGAGTTTATGAGTTTTGATGTACCGAAGGAGTTCGAGTCCCAGATGAGATCGGGGACATGACGAGGAGTCTCGAAATGGTCGAGACGTAAAGATCGATATATTGGACGACTATATTCGGAGTTCGGAAAGGTTCCGAGTGATTCGGTATTTTTCGAGTACCGGAGAGTTACGGAATTCGTATTGGGCCTTAATGGGCCATACGGGAAAGGAGAAAAGGGCCAAAGGGTGGCCGCCGCCTCCCTTGGACTAGTCCGAATTGACTAGGGAGGGGCGCCTTTCCTTCCTTCTCCTTTTCCCTTCCCTTCCTTCTCTCCTACTCCTAATACATGGAAGGGTTCCTAGTTGGACTAGGAAAGGGAATCCTACTCGGTGGGAGTAGGACTCCCCATGGCGCCATAGTAGAGGGCCGGCCTCCTCCTCCCTCCCTCCTTTATATACGGGGCAGGGGCACCCCATGGACACACAAGTTGATCTTCGTGATCGCTCCTTAGCCGTGTGCGGTGCCCCCTCCACCATATTCCACCTCGGTCATATTGTAGCGGTGCTTAGGCGAAGCCCCGCGACGGTAGAACATCAAGATCGCCACCACGCCGTCGTCTTGACGGAACTCCTTCCCGACGCTTTGCTGGATCGGAGCCGGGGATCGCCATCGAGCTGAACGTGTGCAGAACTCGGAGGTGCCGTGACGCTCGGTACTTGGATCGGTCGGATCGTGAAGACGTCGACTACATCAACAGCGTTGTTATAACGCTCCGCTTTCGGTCTCACGAGGGCGTGGGCGGACACTCTCCCCTCTCGTTGCTATGCCATCACCATGGTCTTGCGTGATCGTAGGAAATTTTTTGAAATTACTACGTTACCCAACAGTGGTATCAGAGCCTGGTTTTATGCGTTGATGTCATGTGCACGAGTAGAACACAAGTGAGTTGTGGACGATACAAGTCATACTGCCTACCAGCATGTCATACTTTGGTTCAGCGGTATTGTGAGATGAAGCGGCCCGGACCGACATTACGCGTACGCTTACGCGAGACTGGTTTCACCGCTCCGAGCACTCGTTGCTTAAAGGTGACCGGCGGTGTCTGTCTCTCACTTTAGTTGAATCGAGTGTGGCTACGCCCGTCCTTGAGAAGGTTAAACGGAGTCTATTTGACGAAGTATCGCTGTGGTTTTGATGCGTAGGTAAGAACGGTTCTTGCTCAGCCCGTAGCAGCCACGTAAAATTTGCAACAACAAAGTAGAGGACGCCTAACTTGTTTTTGCAGGGCATGTTGTGATGTGATATGGTCAAGACATGATGCTGAATTTTATTGTATGAGATGATCATGTTTTGTAACCGGTTATCGGCAATCGGCAGGAGCCATATGGTTGTCGCTTATTGTATGAAATGCAATCGCTACTGTAATGCTTTACTTTATCACTAAGCGGTAGCGATAGTCGAGAAGCATAAGATTGGCGAGACGACAACGATGCTACGATGGAGATCAAGGTGTCGCGCCGGTGACGATGGTGATCATGACGGTGCTTGAGATGGAGATCACAAGCACAAGATGATGATGGCCATATCATATCACTTATATTGATTGCATGTGATGTTAATCCTTTATGCATCTTATTTTGCTTTGATTGACGGTAGCATTATAAGATGATCCTTACTAAATTATCAAGAAGTGTTCTCCCTGAGTATGCACCGTTATGAAAGTTCTTCGTGCTGAGACACCACGTGATGATCGGGTGTGATAGGCTCTACGCTCAAATACAACGGGTGCAAAACAGTTGCACACGCAGAATACTCAGGTTATACTTGACGAGCTATGCATATAAGATATGACCTCGAACACGGAGACCGAAGGTCGAGCGTGAATCATATAGTAGATATGATCAACATATTGATGTTCACCATTGAAACTACTCCATCACACGTGATGATCGGTCATGGTGTAGTTGATATGGATCACGCAATCACTTAGAGAATTGGAGGGATATTTTTCTAAGTGGGAGTTCTTAAGTAATATGATTAAATTGAACTTTAATTTATCATGAACTTAGTCCTGGTAGTATTTTGCAAATTATGTTGTAGATCAATAGCTCGCGTTGTTGCTTCCCTATGTTTTCATATGTGTTCCTAGAGAAAATTGTATTGAAAAATGTTAGTAGCAATATTGCGGATTGGATCCGTGATCTGAGGTTTATCCTCATTGCTGCGCAGAAGAATTATGTCCTTAATGCACCGCTAGGTGACAGACCTATTGCAGGAGCAGATGCGACGTTATGAACGCTTTGGCTAGCTCAATATGATGACTACTTGATAGTTTAGTGCACCATGCTTAACGGCTTAGAATCGGGACTTCAAAGACGTTTTGAACGTCATGGACCATATGAGATGTTCCAGGAATTGAAGTTAATATTTCAAGCAAATACCCGAGTTGAGAGATATGAAGTCTCCAACAAGTTCTATAGCTAAAAGATGGAGGAGAATCGCTCAACTAGTGAGCATGTGCTCAGATTGTCTGAGTACTTCAATCGCTTGAATCAAGTGGGAGTTAATCTTCCAGATAAGATAGTGATTGACAGAATTCTCTAGTCACCATCACTAAAGTTACTAGAACTTCGTGATGAACTATAATATGCAAGGGATGACGAAAACAATTCCCAAGCTCTTTGCGATGCTAAAATCGGCGAAGGTAGAAATCAAGAAAAACATCAAGTGTTGATGGTTGACAAGACCACTAGTCTCAAGGAAAAGGGCAAAGGAAAAAAGGGGAACTTCAAGAAGAACGGCAAGCAAGTTGCTGCTCGAGTGAAGAAGCCCAAGTCTGGATCTAAGCCTGAGACTAAGTGCTTTTGCTACAATGGAACTGGTCACTGGAAGCGGAACTACCCCAAGTATTTGGCGGATAAGAAGGATGGCAAAGTGAACAAAGGTATATTCGATATACAAATTATTGATGTGTATTTTACTAGTGTTCATAGCAACCCCTCAGTATTTGATACTGGTTCAGTTGCTAAGAGTAGTAACTCAAACGGAGTTGCGTAATGAACGAAACTAGTTGAAGGGAAGTGACGATGAGTGTTGGAAGTAGTTCCAAGATTGATATGATCATCATCGCACACTCCCTATACTTTTGGGATTAGTGTGGAACCTAAATAAGTGTTATTTGGTGTTGAGCATAAATATGATTTGATCATGTTTATTGCAATACTGTTATTCATTTAAGTAAGAGAATAAATTGTTGTTCTGCTTACATGAATAAAACCTTATATGGTTACACACCCAATGAAAATGGTTCATTGGATCTCGATCATAGTGATACACATATTCATAATATTGAAACCAAAAGATGCAAAGTTAATAATGATAGTGCAACTTATTTGTGGCAATTGCCGCTTAGGTCATATTGGTGTAAAGCGCATGAAGAAAACTCCATGCCGATGGACTTTTGGAATCACTTGATTATGAATCATTTGATGCTTGCGAACCGTGCCTTTTGGGCAAGATGACTAAAACTCCGTTCTCCGGAACAATGGAACAAGCTACTGACTTATTGGAAATAATACATACCGATGTATGCGATCCAATGAATGTTGATGCTCGTGGCAAGTATCGTTATTTTTCTGACCTTCACAAGATGATTTGAGTAGATATGGGTATATCTACTTGATGAAACATAAGTCTGAAATAGTTGAAAGGTTCAAAGAATTTCAGAGTGAAGTGGAAAATCATCGCAACAAGAAAATAAAGTATCTGCGATCTGATCGTGGAGATGAATATTTGAGTTACGAGTTTGGTCTTCAATGAAAACAATGTGGAATAGTTTCACAGCTCACGCCACCTGGAACACCACAACATTATGGTGTGTCCGAACGTCAGAACAGCATTTTTATTTTGATATGGTGCGATCTATGATGTATCTTACCGATTTACCACTATCGCTTTTGGGGTTATGCATTAAAGACAGCTGCATTCACGCTTAATAGGGCACCATCTAAACCGCTGAGATGACACCGTATGAACTATGGTTTAGCAGTAAACCTAAGCTGTCGTTTCTTAAAGTTTGGAGTTGTGATGCTTATGTGAAAAAGTTTTCACCTGATAAGCTCAAACCCAAATCGGAGAAATGCGTCTTCATAGAATACCCAAAGGTAACTATTGGGTACACCTTCTATCACAGATCCGAAAGTAAGATATTTGTTGCTAAGATGGATCCTTTCTAGAGAAGAAGTTTCTCTCGAAAGAAGTGAGTGGGAGGAAAGTAGAACTTGATGAGGTAATTGTACCTTCTCCCTTATTGGAAAGTAGTTCATCACAGGAATCAGTTCCAGTGATTCCTACACCAATTAGTGAGGAAGTTAATGATGATGATCATGAAACTTCAGATCAAGTTGCTACCAAACCTCGTGGGTCTTCCAGAGTAAGATCCGCACTGCAGTGGTACGGTAATCCAATTCTAGAAGTCATGTTACTAGACCATGATGAACCTACGAACTATGAGGAAGCGATGATGAGCCCAGATTCCGCGAAATGGTTTGAGACCATGAAATCTGAGATGGGATCCATATATGAGAACAAAGTGTGGACTTTGATGGAGTTGCTCGATGATCGGCAAGCCATATTATATAAATGGATCTTCAAGAGGAAGACAGATGTCGATAGTAGTATTACTATCTACAAAGCTCGACTTGTCGCAGAAAGGTTTTCGACAAGTTCAAGGTGTTGACTACAATGAGATTTACTCAAGCTGTAGCGATGCTTATGTCTGTCCGAATCATGTTAGCAATCGCCACATTTTATGAAATCTGGCAAATGGATGTCAAAATACATTCTTTAATGGATTTATTAAAGAAGAGTTGTATATGATGCAACCAGAAGGTTTTGTCAATCCTAAAGGAGCTAACAAAATGTGCAAGCTCCAGCGATCCATCTATGGACTGGTGCAAGCATCTCGAGTTGGAATAAACGCTTTGATAGTGTGATCAAAGCATATAGTTTTATACAGACTTGCGGTGAAGCCTGTATTTACAAGAAAGTGAGTGGGAGCACTACAGCATTTCGATAAGTATATGTGAATGACATATTGTAGATCGGAAATAATGTAGAATTATTCGCAAAGCATAAAGGAGTGTTTCAAAGGAGTTTTTCAAAGAAAGACCTCGTGAAGCTGCTTACATATTGAGCATTAAAGATCTATAGAGATAGATCAAGACGCTTGATAAGTTTTTTCAATGAGTACATACCTTGACAAGATTTTGAAGTAGTTCAAAATGGAACAGTCAAAGAAAGAGTTCTTGCCTGTGTTACAAAGGTATGAAATTGAGTAAGACTCAAAACCCGCCACGGCAGAAGATAGAAAGAGAATGAAAGTCATTCCCTATGCCTTGGCCATAGGTTCTATAAAGTATGCCATGCTGTGTACCAGATCGATTGTATACCCTGCACTGAGTTTGGCAAGGAGTACAATAGTGATCTAGGAATAGATCATCGGACAGCGGTCAAAATTATCCTTAATGGAATAAGGATATGTTTCTCGATTATGGAAGTGATAAAAGGTTAGTAGTAAAGGGTTACGCCGATGCAAGTTTTGACACCGATCTGGATGACTTTAAGTCTCGATCTAGATACATATTGATAGTGGGAGCAATTAGCTAGAGTAGCTCCGTGCGAGCATTGTTGACATAGAGATTTGCAAAATACATACGGATCTGAATGTGGCGCACCGTTGACTAAGATTCTCTCACAAAGCAAAACATGATCACACCTTAGTACTCTTTGGGTGTTAATCACATAGCGATGTGAACTAGATTACTGAATCTAGCAAACCCTTTGGGTCTTGGTCACATGGCGATGTGAATTATGGGTGTTAATCACATGATGATGTGAACTATCGATGTTAATCACATGGTGATGTGATCTAGATTATTGACTCTAGTGCAAGTGGGAGATGAAGGAAATATGCCCTAGAGGCAATAATAAAGTTATTATTTATTTCCTTATATCATGATAAATGTTTATTATTCATGCTAGAATTGTATTAACCGGAAACATAATACATGTGTGAATATATAGACAAACAAGATGTCACTAGTATGCCTCTACTTGACTAGCTTGTTAATCAAAGATGGTTATGTTTCCTAACCATGAACAAGGAGTTGTTATTTGATTAACAAGGTCACATCATTAGTTGAATGATCTGATTGACATGACCCATTCCGTTAGCTTAGCACACGATCGCTTAGTATGTTGCTATTGCTTCCTTCATGACTTATACATGTTCCTATGACTATGAGATTATGCAACTCCGCTACGGAGGAACACTTTGGTACTACCAAACGTCCACAACGAATCGGGTGATTATAAAGGAGTACTACAGGTGTCTCCAAAGGCAGATGTTGGGTTGGCGTATTTGAGATTAGGATTTGTCACTCCGAATGTCTGAGAGGTATCTCTGGGCCCTCTCGGTAATGCACATCACTTAAGCCTTGCAAGCATTGCAACTAATGAGTTAGTTGCGAGATGATGTATTACGGAACGAGTAAAGAGACTTGCGGTGACGAGATTGAACTAGGTATTGGATACCGACGATCGAATCTCGGGCAAGTAACATACCGATGACAAAGGGAACAAAGTATGTTGTTATGCGGTTTGACCGATAAAGATCTTCGAGAATATGTAGGAGCCAATATGGGCATCCAGGTTCCGCTATTGGTTATTGACCAAGAATAGTTCTAGGTCATGTCTACATAGTTCTCGAACCCGTAGGGTCCGCACGCTTAAGGTTTCGATGACAGTTTTATTATGAGTTTATGAGTTTTGATGTACCGAAGGAGTTCGAGTCCCAGATGAGATCGGGGACATGACGAGGAGTCTCAAATGGTCGAGACGTAAAGATCGATATATTGGACAACTATATTCGAGTTCGGAAAGGTTCCGAGTGATTCGGTATTTTTGGAGTACCGAGAGTTACGGAATTCGTATTGGGCCTTAATGGGCCATACGGGAAAGGAGAAAAGGGCCAAAGGGTGGCCGCCGCCTCCCTTGGACTAGTCCGAATTGACTAGGGAGGGGGCGCCCCTTCCTTCCTTCTCCTTTTCCTTCCCTTTCCTTCTCTCCTACTCCTAATACATGGAAGGGTTCCTAGTTGGACTAGGAAGGGAATCCTACTCCTGTGGGAGTAGGACTCCCCATGGCGCCATAGTAGAGGGCCGGCCTCCTCCTCCCTCCCTCCTTTATATACGGGGCAGGGGCACCCCATGGACACACAAGTTGATCTTCGTGATCGCTCCTTAGCTGCAGCGGTGCCCCCTCCACCATATTCCACCTCGGTCATATTGTAGCGGTGCTTAGGCGAAGCCCTGCGACGGTAGAACATCAAGATCGTCACCACGCCGTCGTGCTGACGGAACTCCTTCCCCGACGCTTTGCTGGATCGGAGCCCGGGGATCGTCATCGAGCTGAACGTGTGCAGAACTCGGAGGTGCCGTACGTTCGGTACTTGGATCGGTCGGATCGTGAAGACGTACGACTACATCAACCGCGTTGTTATAACGCTTCCGCTTTCGGTCTACGAGGGTACGTGGACGGACACTCTCCCCTCTCGTTGCTATGCCATCACCATGGTCTTGCGTGATCGTAGGAAAATTTTTGAAATTACTACGTTACCCAACACCGTGCTCAATCGCACACCTTGCAATACAGGCAAGAACCCCTTCTTGGACTGATCCATATTGAACTTCTTCAATATCTTGTCAAGGTACGTACTTTGTGAAAGACCAATGAGGCGTCTCGATCTATCTCTATAGATCTTGATGCCTAATATATAAGCAGCTTCTCCAAGGACCTTCATTGAAAAACACTTGTTCAAGTAGGCCTTTATGCTTTCCAAGAATTCTATATCATTTCCCATCAACAGTATGTCATCCACATATAATATGAGAAATGCTACAGAGCTCTCACTCACTTTCTTGTAAACACAGGCTTCTCCATAAGTCTGTGTAAACCCAAACGCTTTGATCATCTCATCAAATCGAATGTTCCAACTCCGAGATGCTTGCACCAGCCCATAGATTGAGCGTTGGAGCTTGCACACCTTGTTAGCATTCTCTGGATCGACAAAACCTTCTGGCTGCATCATATACAATTCTTCCTTAAGAAAGCCGTTAAGGAATGCCGTTTTGACGTCCATTTGCCATATCTCATAATCATAGAATGCGGCAATAGCTAACATGATTCGGATGGACTTCAGCTTCGCTACGGGTGAGAAAGTCTCATCGTAGTCAACCCCTTGCATTTGTCGATAACCCTTAGCGACAAGTCGAGCCTTATAGATGGTCACATTACCATCCGCGTCTGTCTTCTTCTTAAAGATCCATTTATTTTCTATGGCTCGCCGATCATCGGGCAAGTCAGTCAAAGTCCATACTTTGTTTTCATACATGGATCCTATCTCGGATTTCATGGCTTCTAGCCATTTGTCGGAATCCGGGCCCGCCATCGCTTCTTCATAGTTCGAAGGTTCACCGTTGTCTAACAACATGATTTCCAAGACAGGGTTGCCGTACCACTCTGGTGCGGAACGTGTCCTTGTGGACCTACGAAGTTCAGTAGGAACTTGATCCGAAGTACCTTGATCATCATCATTAAGCTCCTCTCTAGTCGGTGCAGGCACCACAGGAACATCTTCCCGAGCTGCGCAATTTACCGTTTCAAGAGGTAGTACTTCATCAAGCTCTACTTTCCTCCCACTTACTTCTTTCGAGAGAAACTCTTTCTCCAGAAAGGACCCGTTCTTGGCAACAAAGATCTTGCCTTCGGATCTGAGGTAGAAGGTATACCCAATGGTTTCCTTAGGGTATCCTATGAAGACGCATTTTTCCGACTTGGGTTCAAGCTTTTCTGGTTGAAGTTTCTTGACATAAGCATCACATCCCCAAACTTTTAGAAACGATAGCTTAGGTTTCTTCCCAAACCATAATTCATACGGTGTCGTCTCAACGGATTTTGACAGAGCCCTATTTAAAGTGAATGCGGCTGTCTCTAGAGCGTATCCCCAAAATGATAGCGGTAAATCGGTGAGTGACATCATGGATCGCACCATATCCAATAGAGTACGATTACGACGTTCGGACACACCATTACGCTGAGGTGTTCCAGGCGGCGTGAGTTGTGAAACGATTCCACATTTCCTTAAGTGCGTACCAAATTCGTGACTTAAATATTCTCCCCCACGATCTGATCGTAAGAACTTTATTTTCCTATCACGTTGATTCTCAACCTCACTCTGAAATTCCTTGAACTTTTGATAGGTCTCACACTTGTGTTTCATTAAGTAGACATATCCATATCTACTCAAGTCATCAGTGAGAGTGAGAACATAACGACATCCTCCACGAGCCTCAACGCTCATTGGACCGCACACATCGGTATGTATGATTTCCAACAAGTTGTTTGCTTGCTCCATTGTTCCGAAGAACGGAGTCTTGGTCATTTTTCCCATAAGACATGGTTCGCATGTGTCAAATGATTCATAATCGAGAGACTCTAAAAGTCCATCAGCATGGATCTTGTTCATGCGCTTGACACTAATGTGACCAAGGCGGCAGTGCCACAAGTATGTGGGACTATCGTTATCAACTTTACATCTTTTGGTATTCACACTATGAATATGTGTAACATTACGTTCGAGATTCATTAAGAATAAACCATTCACCAGCGGGGCATGACCATAAAACATATCTCTCATATAAATAGAACAACCATTATTCTCGGATTTGAATGAGTAGCCATCTCGAATTAAACGAGATCCTGATACAATGTTCATGCTCAAAGCTGGCACTAAATAACAATTATTGAGGTTTAAAACTAATCCCGTAGGTAAATTTAGAGGTAGTGTGCCGACGGCGATCACATCGACCTTGGAACCATTCCTGACGCGCATCGTCACCTCGTCCTTCGCCAGCCTCCGCTTATTCCGCAGCTCCTGCTTTGAGTTACAAATATGAGCAACCGAACCGGTATCAAATACCCAGGAGCTACTACGAGTACTGGTAAGGTACACATCAATTACATGTATATCACAAAATCGGTCAAGTCTCTGTGTAGCTGTACCATCCCAAGATCATGCTGGCACACACAGTACATTGATGAAATATCAAAGTTCAATCACACCTGAATTTATTACACGATTCTCATATCGAGTCTTTATTACACTAGAATAAATTCGGCCGAAGGCCAACTCATGAGAAATAAACTAAATAAAGCTGCGGAAGCGTAGACGAATAGCGAGTCCATCCGACTCCATAGGGCAATCGCCAAGCGTGGATCGTAGCCTCACTCCTGATCGGAATACTCCTCTGCAACATAAGACGTTGCAGCCGTGTAGGTCAGCATTTTGAATATGCCGCAAGTCATGAAGAGAGAATAACAATAAAATTACTAACACTATATGCAATTTGGTGTGGGGCTCTAAGTTTCATTGTTTTGCTAAAAGCCGTTTTATCCTACAACAATGGACTTGTTTGCAAATACTACAAAATGTTGGTAGTTATTGAGATGGTTCCGCCAACCAATATCTCATTCCCAATTATTAAGTAACCCCTCAATTAATTTATTAATTGTGGTGTTGAGATATCCAAATACTCCAAGTTCCAGAGGCTCAAATTGTCCGTAATCGGGACACGGCTAACCGATTAGATCTTCACTCTGCAGAGGTTTGCGACTTTACCCGCAAGAATCGCTCCTCCTTTAAGTCTTCGCACTTCACGGTGTTTGAAGACGGATGAACGTAAACAGGTCTTCCAAGAGTTCCTCCGCCACCGCCGTACCCATCCAATCCTACCGTTCTTCTACATCTCGTAGCACCGTCCGCCAGAGTCACACCTAGGGTTGACCAAGCCAGAGCCCATAATGGCTTGCGGCTGCATAGGTAAGCTTCCGGTCGA
Organism: Aegilops longissima; assembly: GCA_021605205.1. NCBI lineage: Eukaryota > Viridiplantae > Streptophyta > Magnoliopsida > Poales > Poaceae > Aegilops > Aegilops longissima. Next base: position 278,445,751 of record CM038680.1, read on the forward strand.
TGGGGTATCCATCCGTCTCTTCGTGGCTGGGTGAAGCTTTCCGCAAGATGTCATGGCGCTTCTCCATGCATCCCGCCAACCGCTGGTTTTCTCAGGTGCCCACAACCGCCCTCCACCCAGTAGTGAATTTTGAAGTCCATCTTGAGCTTGAAGTCATGGGGTTGTCATCATCTTTACTCTCACATCTCCCTTATGAATCACTCAACCAACCCCGTCTACGAGCATAGCAAAATAAACTACTTCGTCCCGGGCCATGGTAACAAGGGGGATTGGTTTCATCCTACCTCATGATACTACTCAAGAACGTAACTCAAAATTCTCCTACTGCATGCATGGTGGGGAGGTATAATTCTAATGCAAATAAAATCATAGGTATTTTAAAAGAAAACATGATCAATGACTTGCCTTGCTGACGGTCTTCGAAAGCTAGGGACTCGTGGTAGCAAGCTTCGCACTCCGGAAATTCTACCGAGACAAACAACAATCATATAAGCATAAGAGCATACAATCAATTAACATAACAGCATGCTAACATAAAACACACAAAACAACCGGACCAAAAACCCAAAGAAAACACGAAGAAATCCAAATCAATGTTTTCACCACATCATATAAAAACCAAGAAATAGTTTTACACAACCAAATTATTCTTAACAGAACCTAAGCATGGGTTTTTGCTAACTAACAGAAGAGAAAACATCATGCAACTAGGAGCAAAAAGAATCACATCAAAAGCTATTATAGAACTCCTATTATGCCTATAACAATCCTAGCAAGGAAAAATAAAATAAAAATTTTATTTATTGTAAGTAAAAGTTCATGTACTAAAACTACAGAAACTAACCTAAAATAAACTATCACATAGGAAAAATAAAATTATTTGCTAAATAAAACAATAGGAAAACAGTAGCTAGTTAAATAAATAAAAACCACATGATTTTGATTAAAACTATTTTTTATTAAATCTAAAATGCCCAAATAAATTCCTACGGTTAGGCAAGGTCAAAACAAAGTAGCGACAAAAAGAATCACTAAAATAAAATAATCCTAACTCATTTTATAGCAGAATTACTAATCTGTCTAAATCTAAAATAAAACAATTTCTAATAATTTTAACATGACTAAACATATTTTCTACAGAAACTACAACAAATTTTCAAACTAACAAAAAAAGAATCAATTAAAAATATTAAGTAACCTAAAAGATATGGATTTTACGAAACTGAAACTATTCTGTTAAAAACAGAAACGAAAAAAATTAACTAAAAAGAAAACCGGCGCTAATGGGCCTATCTAACGCTCAGGCGTAATATAACTAAAACGCGCCTGGGAAATAAACCGAGTCGGGCCGGTCTAACTAAACCACTAACTAAACCAAAATAAAAACCGTAACTAAAACCGGGTTTTTAAACTAAAACCTACCCCTTCGCTAAATCTAATCTAAACCCTAGATTTTAGATCTAACGGTGGGGGCATCTCCGCGACGATTTCACTGTGGTGGAGACGACGGCGACGACGACGGCGCTCGGGCGATGATGGCGCAGTGGCTCGGTGGTCGGGAAGACGGCGGAGGCCTCCGGTGCTTGGCGAGCGAGGGGGGTCGAGTCGGGCGGGCGGTGGCAATGGCGCCAAGGGCACTCGGGTTCAGTGAGCGATTCTGGCGAGGAGAGGTTTTGGCGCAAGGGGCGGAACAGGTCAAGGGGGTATATAGGGGGGCCGGCTTGGAGGAGGGGGCGATCGGGGAGGAGATCCCGGAAGTCCGGGATTCAGCGGTGGCGATCCGGTCGTGGCTTTATGGAGGAGGAAGAAGGGGTGGGGTCGGGTGTCGGCCGGGAGAGAGGGGCGGATCGGTCGGGCGACCGAGGGGAGGAGTTCGGTCGGGTCGGCTCGGGCAGGCCGGCTCGGCGCTGGCTGGGCTCGGGCTGGGCTGCGCTGGTGGGTGCCTCGGCTGGCTGGGCAGTTATTCGGCCGGTGGCGGGTTTTTTTTTTTGAATTAGGGAGGAGAGAGAATAAAAAATATATATATTTTATATAGGACATATATATATCAAAATGATCAGGGGAATATTCCCTACAATTTGAACATTTTTCCAGGGGCAAAACTCAAACTTTAAAAAAATCATTTTCTAGAAATCCCAAATAAAATCAGATTTGAATTCAAATTTTTTGGCACAGTTTTCTTCGACATATTTGGAGTGTCATGTTTACTCCTCTCATACTTTTCTCAAGTATTTGTCGCATTGATTTGAAATAAATTTCAACTGCCAATTCAAATTCAAATTCCATCAACTCAAAATCTTACAAACTTCAAATGTCACTCAATTTCAAACAATATGCATAGATGCTTAGCTATAATTGTAAAACATTCCAAATGGGAAATTTGGGATGTTACAAACCTACCACCTTAAGATGAATCTAGCCCTCGAGATTCGGGTTGGCTAGCAAATAGGTGCGGTGGTCTCGGAGGAGGTCTTCTTCTCGCCCCCGGTGGCTTCCTCCTCGAATGATGACTCCACAAACCTTGCAAAACTTGATGATCTTGCTGCGGGTGACTCTGTCATAGTCTCGAGAATTCGGACGGGTTTCTCCTCATAAGTCGATCACCGTCGAGCTGTATGGCCTCTAGGGCACCGTGTCTCTCAACGGAATATCGGCCATGTCGGCATGGCATTTCTTCACCGAGAAACATGGAAGACATCATGAACTCCGGACAATCCTTCCGCAATTCCAACTTGTAAGCAACTTCTCCACGACGCTCGAGGATTTTGTAGGGCCAATGAACCGGGTGCTAACTTTCCTTTAACACCGAACCTCTTGATTCCACGGCGTGGGACACACGAAGATATGCTCGGTCTCCCGCTTCGTAAGTTACTTCCTTGCGTTCTTCGTCGGCATAACTCTTCCGCTCGATGAGCTACCTTGAGCCTATCTCGAATCAGCTTGACTTTCTCTTGAATCTCGATAAGATCGGGACCAAAAGTTTTCGATCTCCAACACCATCCCACAACAATGGTGTTCTCGCACCTCCTTCCGTATAGAGCTTCGAAGGGGCCATCTTCGACCGGTCGATAACTGTTATTGTACGAGAACTCCGTATGGCAAATTATCATCCCAGCTAGACCCATAGTCTAGCGCACAAGCTCTCAACATGTCCTCCAGATCTGGTTGACCCTCTCGGTCTGCTCCATCTGTCTGCGGATGAAAAGCTGTCTTGAACTCCAGCCTCGCACCCAAAGTTTCATGCAACCGATTCCAAAACTTTGAGGTAAATTGTGTTCCTCTATCGACACGATACTCCTTGGAACTCCATGCAGACATACGATCCTGGTCATGTATATCTTGGCTAACTTAGCGCTGGTATAGGTAGTCTTCACGGGAATGAAATGAGCTACCTTGGTCAATCGATCAACCACTACCCAGATGGAATCATAACCTGAACGGGTCCTAGGTAATCCTGTGATAAAATCCATTCCAAGTTTTTCCCATTTCCACTCGGGAATCGGCAAAGGTTGAAGTAACCCTGCTGGCTTCTGATGTTCCGCCTTTACTCGTTGACAAACATCGCATACCGCTACGTACTCGGCAATATCCTTCTTCATACCTGTCCACCAGAAACTTTCCTTCAAATCCAGATACATCTTGGTGTTACCGGGGTGAATCGAGTACGGTGAATCATGAGCCTCCTGAAGAATTAGCTTCCTGAGTTCGGGATCATTGGGTACTTAAATACGATCCTCGAACCATATAGCTCCGTATTCATCCTTACGAAACCCTTTAGCTTTTCCTTCATTCATCCTTTTCTTTATCTCATCAATTTCCTTGTCCGTCTTCTGGGCTTCACGAATTCTTTCAGCCAAAGTGGACTGAACTTCCAGAGTTGCAACGTATCCTCTCGGAACTATCTCCAGTCGAAGATCTCTGAGGTCATCGACTAACTCCTGGGGTAATCCTCCCGCTATAAGAGTATTCACATAACTCTTACGGCTCAAGGCATCTGCTACAACATTAGCCTTTCCTGGGTGGTAATGCAATTTCATGTCATAGTCCTTGATTAACTCTAGACATCTCCTCTACCTGAGGTTCAACTCTTTCTGCGTGAAAATATATTTCAAGCTCTTATGATCTGTGTAAACATCACAACGGTTTCCGATAAGGAAATGTCTCCAGGTCTTGAGTGCATGCACTACGGCTGCTAACTCCAAATCATGTGTGGCATAATTCATCTCGTGTGGTCGTAGCTGTCTGGAGGTATAAGCTACAACTTTTCCTTCCTGCATGAGTACTCCTCCGAGTACCGACGAGAAGCGCCACAATATACCGTAATCCTTGTGTATGTCCGCAAAATCAGCATTTGGGCTGTAACCAAACGCTTTCTTCAATTCACGAAAGCTGGCTTCACAATCCTTGGTCCAAATGTACTTGGCGTCTTTCTTCAACAGCTCACCATGGGCTTGGCAATCTTCGAGAAATTCTCAATAAACCTCCGATAATATCCTCGCGAGTCCAAGAAAATGCGGATCTCCTTGATCGAGGTGGGCGATCGCCAATCGGTGATGATACAACCTTGGCGGGTCAACTGCTATTCCTTCTCCTGAAATAACATGTCCGAGGAATCCGACTTCCTTCAGCCAAAATTCACATTTATGAACTTGGCATACAACTGATGTTCTCGAATTTCTCGAACTAGACGCAAATGTTCCTTATGCTCTTCCTCGTTCTTGGAGAAAATCAGTATATCATCGATGAACACCACGACAAACTTGTCCAGATATTCCATAAATACCTTGTTCATCAAATTCATGAAGTATGCAGGGCATTAGTCAATCCGAATGACATGACGGTATACTCATATAAACCATACCGTGGTGAATGTTGTTTTAGGTATATCCTTTTCACGGATCTTCAATCGATGATACCTCGATCAAGATCGATCTTGGAGAATACCGTGGCTCCAACTAGCTGATCAAATAGGTCATTAATCATCGGCAGAGGGTACTTGTTCTTGATGGTCACGCTGCTCAATGAACGATAATCTACAACCATTCTCGTGGTTCCATCCTTCTTCTCTACCAAAAGAACTGGGCTCCCCAAGGTGACGAGCTTGGCGAATATATCCCTTCTCCAAGAGTTCATTAATTTGATTCTTGATCTCTTCCAAATCGCTCGGGGCATCCGATAGGGTCTCTTGGATATTGGGGCTGTGCCGGGGCAATAACTCAATCAGAAATTCAATGTCTCGTCCGGTGGTATTCTGGTAATTCCTCGGAAACACATCGGAAAATCTTGCACCATCGGCACTTCCTCCCGAACAACTCCCGTGAGGGAATTCACCGATTCTTCATCGGGTTACGCCTGATACATACTTGATCCTCTTACGCTCCGGTGGTGAGCAGAATCGACTTCGCGGCACAGCCTATGTTTCCTTCAAACTTTGTCAACCAATCCATGCCTAGGATTACATCCAAGGTCCGGGTTTCCAATACTATGAGGTCTGCGGAAATTTATGGTTTCCGATGTTGAGGGTTGCATGACAGCCTAAGCTCGCCATCATTTCACCTCCTGCGGCCCGACGAGAAGAGGGCTTCTAAGGGTTCTAGTGGGCAACCTGTACTTTTCCACAACTACCCTTGATATGAATGAATCGTTGCACCGTAATCAAAGAGTACCAATCTCGGATGTGAATTTAATAAAACTTACCAACCACGATTATCGGCTGATCATAGACGCCCTCCACGCCAATGTGGTTCACCCGAGCATGAGGAAAAGGGTTGGGCTTCTTTGCTGAGCTTCCATTGCCGCTTCCATTCCTCTGCTTGGCCTCCGGGCGTCGGTGGCATAGTGCCTGTTTTCGGCACTTGAAACAGTGATGTGACTCAGATCCTTCTAAGCCGGGCAGGACGATCTTGGTTGCCATTGCCGTTTCCATTGCCTCGACTTGTTGTCGGGTTGCGGTTGTTCCTATTTCCTCCATGGTTATGTCCTCCATGATTATGTCCTCCATGGGTGTGATGGGTATGCCCTCCCGAGTATGGGGCATAACGGGCTTCGCTGAGCTCCAGAGTTGTACTTCCCTGGCCATACTTCCGCTATGCTATATCAATCTGCTGCTGCTTGCCTTCAAGTATGGTGGCCTTGTCTACCAGCTCCGGTAGTTGTTGAAGGTAGCCACCATTAGCTGCATACCCAGCTCGTCATTGAGTCCTCGAGAAACTTTTCCTGCTGCGGCATCTGTGGCCACATCATCCGGGCATAGCGAGCTAACTTGTGAACTCATCCACGATCGCCCCACAAGACGGTTCCCTGGCGTAAGTTGCGGAACTCACGCTTCTTCGACTCATGGCTCCAAATGAAACATGAGCGGTGCGGAAAGCCTCTTGGAACTGATCCCGCGTGATGGCGGCGATGGGATAAGTGGCGGTGTAGTTCTCCCACCAAGAGGCTGCAGGTCCATCAAGTTGATGTGCGCGAAGCGCACTTTTTCTCATCTCTGCATCCAGCGTGGCTAACTCCTTCCGACTTTGCGGAGCCAATCATCGGCCACAATCGGCTCAGTGCTGCTAGAGAACACTGGCGGATTCAGCCTTAGGAAGCGGGTCAAGTTGTCAACAGGAGGTGGTGGCGGTGGATTGTTGTTGTTGTTGTTCTGGTTCTGGATGAGCATCTGCATGAGGGCATTACATGCTGGATCAGCTGGGTGAGCTCCGCGGAAAGTTGAGACCGGGTCACGTCTCGGAGGCATCCGTGTTTTGGAGTGGATGATAAAATTAGAATAGAACAAGGGTCTAATGAGAAAATATCACTACCCAAATGAATGCACAAACATAATCACACCAATCATTTATTCAATCCACTCAAACATGGTTCAATCTCGGATTACAAATTTCACGACTAATCGAAAATAACGGCCTAACTGATCGACGGAAAAATAAAATAACATGGCGGTCGACTAAATGTCTTCATCAATTATCCTTGCGTCCTCTGGTGCGGCGTCCTCCGATGTGGCGTCCTCTGATGCGGCGCCTCCTCTTGCGGCTTTCTTCAGTGGAGCTCTCTTCATAATCCTGGTCATTGCTCACAAGGGGTCCATCATCTCCACTCGGAAAAAGGTCTTCTCCCAAGTCCATCTTCTCCTCTAATGCGGCAACATCCATCTTCAGCTTGTCGACTCTCTCCATGAAATCCTTGATTTCTTCTTCATGATCCAGGAAGTCTGCGTGTGCTTTCTCCTCCAGTTCAGCTTCACGGAACAACAGCCTCCTGTGTACCTTCGAAGTTACTGCGAGTCCGGATCTCCGCTTCTGAGGAGACACTCCAAGTCTTGGACATATGAGAGAATGGAGTCGCCCTCACGGATGCGGATGATATCTCCATTCCTAGCTCTGCGAGAAATCATGGCGAGGTCTCGATGGGTCGAGCTCAGCCCTGTACTCTTCTTGGAGATGTCCAAGTGCGCGATAAATCGCCATGCCTCTTCCGAGGATCCAATTGAAATCGGTAAACTCAAAGTCAATGGGCTCAATGTCCTCCAAAGGTCCTCCTGGAATGTGCACCTCAATCTCAGAAGCGGTATCCGTCGGAAGTGCATTGGTAGGCTTCCGGTGATTGAGGGCAGAGCAATCTTCAGCTTCTTCATGATCTGAACCAGCTTCTTGCCGGGAGGCATCGCCTCATCTGGCCGGCAAAACTCCGTAGTAGAACCGGGGTGAACTCGCGCCATCTAGAATGTTGAAAATCGGAGAGAAGTCGAAATGAATAGGGAGAATTACGGAATGATAAGGACATAAAATAAATAGTCTCTTCCTATGGCTTTCCGATCCTAGGGGTTACGCCCTACGGTCAGCGTGTGCTCGATACCATCTACAGAGCGACCCGACCCAAAATCGGTCAAGTCTCTGTGTAGCTGTACCATCCCAAGATCATGCTTTGCACACAAAGACATTGATGAAATAATCAAAGTTCAATCACACCTGAATTTATTACACGATTCTCATATCGAGTCTTTATTACAATAGAATAAATTCGCCGGAGGCCAACTCATGAGAAATAAACTAAATAAAGCTGCGAAGCGTGAGCGAATAGCGAGTCCATCCGACTCCATAGGGCAATCGCCAAGCGTGGATCATAGCCTCACTCCTGATCGAATACTCCTCTGCAACATAAGACGTTGTAGCCGTGTAGGTCAGCATTTTGAATATGCCGGCAAGTCATGAAGAGAGAATAACAATAAAAATTACTAACACTATATGCAATTTGGATGTGGGGCTCTAAGTTTCATTGTTTTGCGAAAAAGCCAGTTTTATCCTACAACAATGGACTTGTTTGCAAATACTACAAAATGTTGGTAGTTATTGAGATGGTTCCGCCAACCAATGTCTCATTCCCAATTATTAAGTAACCCCCTCAATTAATTTATTAATTGTGGTGTTGAGATATCCGAAATACTCCAAGTTCCAGAGGCTCAAATTGTCCGTAACCGGGGACACGGCTAACCGATTAGATCTTCACTCTGCAGAGGTTTGCGCACTTTACCCGCAAGAATCGCTCCTCCTTTAAGTCTTCGCACTTCACGGTGTTTGAAGACGGATGAACGAAACAGGTCTTCCAAGAGTTCCTCCGCCACCGCCGTACCCATCCAATCCTACCGTTCTTCTACATCTCGTAGCACCGTCCGCCAGAGTCACACCTAGGGTTGACCAAGCCGAGCCCATAATGGCTTGCGGCTGCACAGTAAGCTTCGTCAATGGGGTATCCATCCGCTCGCTTCGTGGCTGGATGAAGCTTTCATAGATGTCATGGCGCTTCTCCATGCATCCCGCCAACCGCTGGTTTTCTCGAGGTGCCCACAACCGTCCTCCACCCAGAGTGAATTTTGAAGTCCATCTTGAGCTTGAAGTCATGGGGTTGTCATCATCTTGACTCTCACATCTCCCTTATGAATCACTCAACCAACCCCGTCTACGAGCATAGCAAAATAAACTACTTCGTCCTGGGCCATGGTAACAAGGGGGATTGGTTTCATCCTACCTCATGATACTACTCAAGAACGTAACTCAAAATTCTCCTACTGCATGCATGGTGGGGAGGTATAATTCTAATGCAAATAATATCATAGGTATTTTAAAAGAAAACATGATCAATGACTTGCCTTGCTAACGGTCTTCGAAAGCTAGGGACTCGTGGTAGCAAGCTTCGCACTCCGGAAATTCTACCGAGACAAACAACAATCATATAAGCATAAGAGCATACAATCAATTAACATAACAGCATGCTAACATAAAACACACAAAACAACCGGACCAAAAACCCAAAGAAAACACGAAGAAATCCAAATCAATGTTTTCACCACATCATATAACAACCAAGAAATAGTTTTACACAACCAAATTATTCTTAACAGAACCTAAGCATGGGTTTTTGCTAACTAACGAAGAGAAAACATCATGCAACTAGGAGCAAAAAGAATCACATCAAAAGCTATTATAGAACTCCTATTATGCCTATAACAATCCTAGCAAGGAAAAATAAAATAAAAATTTTATTTATTGTAAGTAAAAGTTCATGTACTAAAACTACAGAAACTAACCTAAAATAAACTATCACATAGGAAAAATAAAATTATTTGCTAAATAAAACAATAGGAAAACAGTAGCTAGTTAAATAAATAAGAACCACATGATTTTGATTAAAACTATTTTTTATTAAATCTAAAATGCCCAAATAAATTCCTACGGTTAGGCAAGGTCAAAACAAAGTAGGGACAAAAGAATCACTAAAATAAAATAATCATAACTCATTTTATAGCAGAATTACTAATCTGTCTAAATCTAAAATAAAACAATTTCTAATAATTTTAACATGACTAAACATATTTTCTACAGAAACTACAACAAATTTGCAAACTAACAAAAAGAGAATCAATTAAAAATATTAAGTAATCTAAAAGATATGGATTTTACAAAACTAAAACTATTCTGTTAAAAACAGAAACGAAAAAAATTAACTAAAAAGAAAACCGGCGCTAATGGGCCTATCTAACGCTCAGGCGTAATATAACTAAAACGCGCCCGGGAAATAAACCGAGTCGGGCCGGTCTAACTAAACCACTAACTAAACCAAAATAAAAACCATAACTAAAACCGGGTTTTAAAACTAAAACCTACCCCTTCGCTAAATCTAATCTAAACCCTAGATTTTAGATCTAACGGTGGGGGGCATCTCCGGCGACTTACCGTGGTGGAGACGACGGCGACGGTCGACGGCGGCTTGCGCGACGATGGCACGGTGGCTCCGGTGGTCGGGGAAGACAGCGGAGGCCTCCGTGAGTCTTGGGAGCGAGGGGGGGGTCGAGGCGGGGGCGGTGGCAATGGCGTGGCGGGCACTCGGGTTCCGACAAGCGATTGCGGCGAGGGGAGAGGTTTTGGCGCGAGGAGGGGCGGAACGGGTCGGGGGTATATAGGGGGGACCGGCTTGGAGGAGGGGGCGAATCGGGAGGAGATCCGGAAGTCCGGGATTCAGCGGCGCGATCCGGTCGTGGCTTATGGGAGGAGGAAGAAGGGGTGGGGTCGGGTGTCGGCCGGAGAGGGAGGGGCGGATCGGTCGGGCGACCGAGGGGAGGGAGTTCGGTCGGGTCGGCTCGGGCAGGCCGGCTCTCGGCGCTGGCTGGGCTGGGGCTGGGCTGCGCTGGTGGGTGCCTCGGCTGGTGGTGGGCCCGTTAGCTGGCCGGCGCTGGGGTTTTTTTGAATTAGGAGAGAGAGAGAATAAAAAAAATATATATATATATTATATAGGACATATATATATCAAAATGATGAGGGGAATATTTCCTACAATTTGAACATTTTTCCAGGGGCAAAACTCAAACTTTAAAAAAATCATTTTTCTAGAAATCCCAAATAAAATCAGATTTGAATTCAAATTTTTTTGGCACAGTTTTCTTCTGACATATTTGGAGTGTCATGTTTACTCCTCTCATACTTTTTCTCAAGTATTTGTCAGGCATTGATTTGAAATAAATTTCAACTGCCGATTCAAATTCAAATTCCATCAACTGAAAATCTTCTGAAACTTCAAATGTCACTCAATTTCAAACAATATGCATAGATGCTTAGCTATAATTGTAAAACATTCCAAATGGGAAATTTGGGATGTTACACGAAACTTGACTTCCTATATATAAATCTTTACCTCCGGACCATTTTGGAACTCCTCGTGACGTCCGGGATCTCATCCAGGACTCCGAACAACTTTTGGGTTACTGCATACTAATATCTCTACAACCCTAGCATCACCGAACCTTAAGTGTGTAGACCCTACGGGTTCGGGAGACATGCAGACATGACCGAGACGACTCTCTGGTCAAGAACCAACAGCGGGATCTGGATACCCATGTTGGCTCCCACACGCTCCTCGATGATCTCATCGGATGAACCACGATGTCGAGGATTCAATCAATCCAGTATTCAATCCCCTTTGTCAATCGGTACGTTACTTGCCCGAGACTCAATCGTCGGTATCCCAATACCACATTCAATCTCGTTACCGGCAAGTCACTTGACTCGTACCGTAATGCATGATCCCGTGACCAACCCCTTGGTCACATTGAGCTCATTATGATGATGCATTACCAAGTGGGCCCAGAGATACCTCTCCATCATACGGAGTGACAAATCCCAGTCTCGATTCATGCCAACCCAACAGACACTTTCGGAGATACCCGTAGTGCACCATTATAGCCACCCAGTTACATTGTGACGTTTGGCACACCCAAAGCACTCCTACGGTATCCGGGAGTTGCACAATCTCATGGTCTAAGGAAATGATACTTGACATTTGGAAAAGCTCTAGCAAACGAACTACACGATCTTTGTGCTATGCTTAGAATTGGGTCTTGTCCATCACATCATTCTCCTAATGATGTGATCCCGTTATCAATGACATCCAATGTCCATAGTCAGGAAACCACGACTATCTGTTGATCAACGAGCTAGTCAACTAGAGGCTCACTAGGGACATGTTGTGGTCTATGTATTCGCACATGTATTACGACTTTCGGATAACACAATTATAGCATGAATAATAGACAATTATCATGAACAAAGAAATATAATAATAACCATTTTATTATTGCCTCTAGGGCATATTTCCAACAGTCTCCCACTTGCACTAGAGTCACTAATCTAGTTACATTGTGATGAATCGAACACCCATAGAGTTCTGGTGTTGATCATGTTTTGCTCTAGGGAGAGGTTTAGTCAACGGATGTGCGACATTCAGGTCCGTATGTACTTTACAAATATCTATGTCTCCATCTTGAACATTTTCACGAATGGAGTTGAAGCGACGCTTGATGTGCCTGGTCTTCTTGTGAAACCTGGGCTCCTTGGCTAGTGCAATAGCTCCAGTGTTGTCACAGAAGAGAGTGACCGGCCCCGACAGATTGGGTATGACTCCTAGGTCGGTGATGAACTCCTTCACCCAGATTGCTTCATGCGCTGCCTCCGAGGCTGCCATGTACTCCGCTTCACATGTAGATCCCGCCACGACGCTTTGCTTGCAATCGCACCAGCTTCTTCGCCCCACCATTCAAAATAAACATGTATCCGGTTTGTGACTTAGAGTCATTCAGATATGTGTCGAAGCTAGCATCGACGTAACCCTTCTGACGAGCTCTTCGTCACCACCATATCTGAAAACATGTCCTTAGTCCTTTTCAGGTACTTCAGGATATTCTTGACCGCTGTCCGGTGTTCCATGCCGGGATTACTTTGGTACCTTCCTACCAAACTTACGGCAAGGTTTACATCAGGTCTGGTACACAGCATGGCATACATAATAGACCCTATGGCCGAGGCATAGGAGACGACACTCATCTTTTCTCTATCTTCTGTCGTGGTCGGGCATTGAGCCGTGCTCAATCGCACACCTTGCAATCTGAGCAAGAACTCCTTCTTGGACTGATCCATATTGAACTTCTTCAATATCTTCTCAAGGTAATGTGCTTTGTGAAAGACCAATGAGGCGACTCGATCTATCTCTATAGATCTTGATGCCTAATATATAAGCAGCTTCTCCAAGGTCCTTCATTGAAAAACACTTGTTCAAGTAGGCCTTTATGCTTTCCAAGAATTCTATATCATTTCCCATCAACAGTATGTCATCCACATATAATATGAGAAATGCTATAGAGCTCCCACTCACTTTCTTGTAAACACAGGCTTCTCCATAAGTCTGTGTAAACCCAAACGCTTTGATCATCTCATCAAATCGAATGTTCCAACTCCGAGATGCTTGCACCAGCCCATAGATTGAGCGTTGGAGCTTGCACACCTTGTTAGCATTCTCTGGATCGACAAAACCTTCCGGCTGCATCATATACAATTCTTCCTTAAGAAAGCCGTTAAGGAATGCCGTTTTGACGTCCATTTGCCATATCTCATAATCACAGAATGCGGCAATAGCTAACATGATTCGGACGGACTTCAGCTTCGCTACGGGTGAGAAAGTCTCATCGTAGTCAACCCCTTGAATTTGGATAACCCTTAGCGACAAGTCGAGCCTTATAGATGGTCACATTACCATCCGCGTCTATCTTCTTCTTAAAGATCCATTTATTTTCTATGGCTCGCCGATCATCGGGCAAGTCAGTCAAAGTCCATACTTCGTTTTCATACATGGATCCTATCTCGGATTTCATGGCTTCTAGCCATTTGTCGGAATCCGGGCCCGCCATCGCTTCTTCATAGTTCGAAGGTTCACCGTTGTCTAACAACATGATTTCCAAGACAGGGTTGTCGTACCACTCTGGTGTGGAACGTGTCCTTGTGGACCTACGAAGTTTAGTAGGAGCTTGATCTGAAGTACCTTGATCATCATCATTAAGCTCCTCTCTAGTCGGTGCAGGCACCACAATAACATCTTCCTGAGCTGCGCTATTTACCGTTTCAAGAGGTAGTACTTCATCAAGCTCTACTTTCCTCCCACTTACTTCTTTCGAGCGAAACTCTTTCTCTAGAAAGGACCCGTTCTTGGCAACAAAGATCTTGCCTTCGGATCTGAGGTAGAAGGTATACCCAATGGTTTCCTTAGGGTATCCTATGAAGACGCATTTTTCCGACTTGGGTTCGAGCTTTTCAGGTTGAAGTTTCTTGACATAAGCATCGCATCCCCAAAATTTTAGAAACGACAGCTTAGGTTTCTTCCCAAACCATAATTCCTATGGTGTCGTCTCAACGGATTTCGACGGAGCCCTATTTAAAGTGAATGCGGTTGTCTCTAGAGCGTATCCCCAAAATGATAGCGGTAAATCAGTGAGTGACATCATGGATCGCACCATATCCAATAGAGTGTGATTACGATGTTCGGACACACCGTTACGCTGAGGTGTTCCAGGCGGCACGAGTTGTGAAACGATTCCACATTTCATTAAGTGCATACCAAATTCGTGACTTAAATATTCTCCCCCACGATCTGATCGTAAGAACTTTATTTTTCTTGTCACGTTGATTCTCAACCTCACTCTGAAATTCCTTGAACTTTTCAAAGGTTTCAGACTTGTGTTTCATTAAGTAGACATATCCATATCTACTCAAGTCATCAGTGAGAGTGAGAACATAACGATATCCTCCACGAGCCTCAACGCTCATTGGACCGCACACATCGGTATGTATGATTTCCAACAAGTTGGTTGCTCGCTCCATTGTTCCGAAGAACGGAGTCTTGGTCATTTTGCCCATAAGGCATGGTTCGCATGTGTCAAATGATTCATAATCGAGAGACTCTAAAAGTCCATCAGCATGGAGCTTCTTCATGCGCTTGACACCAATGTGACCAAGGCGGTAGTGCCATAAGTATGTGGGACTATCGTTATCAACTTTACATCTTTTGGTATTCACACTATGAATATGTGTAACATTACGTTCGAGATTCATTAAGAATAAACCATTCACCAGCGGGGCATGACCATAAAACATATCTCTCATATAAATAGAACAACCATTATTCTCGGATTTAAATGAGTAGCCATCTCGAATTAAACGAGATCCTGATACAATGTTCATGCTCAAAGCTGGCACTAAATAACAATTATTGAGGTTTAAAACTAATCTCGTAGGTAAATGTAGAGGTAGCGTGCCGACGGCGATCACATCGACCTTGGAACCATTCCCGGCGCGCATCGTCACCTCGTCCTTCGCCAGCCTCCGCTTATTCCGCAGCTCCTGCTTTGAGTTACAAATATGAGCAACCGTACCAGTATCAAATACCCAGGAGCAACTACGAGTACTGGTAAGGTACACATCAATTACATGTATATCACATATACCTTTAGTGTTGCCGGCCTTCTTGTCCGCTAAGTATTTGCGGCAGTTCCGCTTCCAGTGACCACTTCCCTTGCAATAAAAGCACTCAGTCTCAGGCTTGGGTCCATTCTTTGGCTTCTTCCCGGCAACTGGCTTACCGGGTGCGGCAACTCCCTTGCCGTCCTTCTTGAAGTTCTTCTTACCCTTGCCTTTCTTGAACTTAGTGGTTTTATTCACCATAAACACTTGATGTTCCTTTTTGATCTCCACCTCCGCTAATTTCAGCATTGAATATACCTCAGGAATGGTCTTTTCCATCCCCGCATATTGAAGTTCATCACAAAGCTCTTGTAGCTCGGTGGAAGCGATCAAGGATCCTGTCAATGATCGCGTCATCCGGAGATTAACTCCCAGCTGAGTCAAGTGGTTGTGCAACCTGGACATTTTGAGTATGTGCTCACCGATGAACTATTTTCCTCCATCTTACAATCTGAAGAACTTGTCGGAGACTTCATATCTCTCGACCGGGCATGAGCTTGGAAAACCATTTTCAGCTCTTTGAACATCTCATATGCTCCGTGTTTCCCAAAACGCTTTTGGAGCCCCGGTTCTAAGCTGTAAAGCATCTTGCCTTGAGGGAGTAATCATCGACACGAGACTGCCAAGCGTTCATAATGTCTTGGTTCCTCGGAAGGGTGCTTCACCTAGCGGTGCTTCTAGGACATAATCTTTCTTGGCAGCTATGAGGATGATCTCGCCCGACCCAGTCCGTATAGTTGCTTCCATCATCTTTCAGCTTGCTTCTCTAGGAACGCGTTGAAGTTGAGTGCAACATTAGCGTGGGCCTTTTGATCTACAAGACATATTGTAAAGATTTTAGACTAAGTTCATGATAATTAAGTTCATCTAATCAAATTATTCAATGAACTCCCACTCAGATAGACATCCCTCTAGTCATCTAAGTGAAACATGATCCGAGTCAATTAGGCCGTGTCCGATCATCACGTGAGACGGACTAGTCAACGTCGGTGAACATCTTCATGTTGATCGTATCTTCTATACAACTCATGCTCGACCTTTCGGTCTTCCGTGTTCCGAGGCCATGTCTGTACATGCTAGGCTCGTCAAGTCAACCTAAGTGTATTGCGTGTGTAAATCTGGCTTACACCCGTTGTATTCGAACGTTAGAATCTATCACACCCGATCATTACGTGGTGCTTCGAAACAACGAACCTTCGCAACGGTGCACAGTTAGGGGGAACACTTTCTTGAAATTATTTCGAGGGATCATCTTATTTACTACCGTCGTTCTAAGCAAATAAGAAGCAAAACATGATAAACATCACATGCAATCAAATAGTGACATGATATGGCCAATATCATATTGCTCCTTTTATCTCCATCTTCGGGGCTCCATGATCATCTTCGTCACCGGCATGACACCATGATCTCCATCATCATGATCTCCATCATTGTGTCTTCATGAAGTTGTCACGCCAACGATTACTTCAACTTCTATGGCTAACGTGTTTAGCAATAAAGTAAAGTAATTTACATGGCGTTATTTAATGACACGCAGGTCATACAAAAAATAAAGACAACTCCTATGGCTCTTGCCGGTTGTCATACTCATCGACATGCAAGTCGTGATTCCTATTACAAGAACATGATCATCTCATACATCACATATATCATTCATCACATCCTTTGGCCATATCACATCACAAAGCACTTGCTGCAAAAACAAGTTAGACGCCCTCTAATTGTTGTTGCATGTTTTTACGTGGATGTTATAGGTTTCTAGCAAGAACGTTTCTTACCTACGTAAAACCACAACGTGATATGCCAATTTCTATTTACCCTTCATAAGGACCCTTTTCATCGAATCCGCTCCAACTAAAGTGGGAGAGACATACACCCGCTAGCCACCTTATGCAACTAGTGCATGTCAGTCGGTGGAACCTGTCTCACGTAAGCGTACGTGTAAGGTTGGTTCGTGCCGCTTCATCCCAGGATGTCGTCGAAGCAAGATAAGACTAGTAGTGGCAAGAGAATTGACAACATCTACGCCCACAACTGCTTTGTGCTCTACTCGTGCATAGTAACTACGCATAGACCTAGCTCATGATGCCACTGTTGGGGAACGTAGCAGAAATCAAAAAAATTCTACGCTTCACCAAGATCAATCTATGGAGTTATGTAGCAACGAGGGGAAAAGGAGTGCATCTACATACCCTTGTAGATCGCGAGCGGAAGCGTTCAAGAGAACGGGGTTGATGGAGTCATACTCGTCGTGATCCAAATCACCGATGACCGAGTGCCGAACGGACGGCACCTCCACGTTCAACACACGTACGGTTGGGGAAAAAGTCTCCTCCTTCTTAGTTCAGCAAGGGGGAAGGAGAGGTTGGTGGAGATCCAGCAGCACGACGGCGTGGTGGTGGATGCAGCAGGGATCTCGGCAGGGCTTCGCCAAGCTCTACGGAAAGGAGGAGGTGTTGGAGAGGAGAGGGGCGCCAGGGGGGGGGGCGCTGCCTCCCTCCCCCACTATATAGGCCCCTGGGGCGCCGCCCCTAGGAGATGGGATCTCCAAGGGGCGGCGGCAAGGGGTGGCTTGCCCCCAAGCCAAGGGGGCGCCCCACCCCTAGGGTTTCCTGCCCTAGGCGCAGGGGGAGGCCCAAGGGGGCGCACCAGCCCACCAGGAGCTGGTTCCCCTCCCCACTTCAGCCCATGGGGCCCTCCGGGATAGGTGGCCCCACCCGGTGGACCCCCGGGACCCTTTCGGTGGTTCCGGTACAATACCGGTGACCCCCGAAACTCTCCCGATGGCCGAAACTTGACTTCCTATATATTAATCTTTACCTCCGGACCATTTCGGAACTCCTCGTGACATCCGGGATCTCATCCAGGACTCCGAACAACTTTCAGGTTACTGCATACTAATATCTCTACAACCCTAGCGTCACCGAACCTTAAGTGTGTAGACCCTACGGGTTCGGGAGACATGCAGACATGACCGAGACGACTCTCTGGTCAAGAACCAACAGCGGGATCTGGATACCCATGTTGGCTCCCACACGCTCCTCGATGATCTCATTGGATGAACCACGATGTCGAGGATTCAATCAATCCCGTATTCAATTCCCTTTGTCAATCGGTACGTTACTTGCCCGAGACTCAATCGTCGGTATCCCAATACCTCGTTCAATCTCGTTACCGGCAAGTCACTTTACTCGTATCGTAATGCATGATCCCGTGACCAACCCCTTGGTCACATTGAGCTCATTATGATGATGCATTACCGAGTGGGCCCAGAGATACCTCTCCGTCATACGGAGTGACAAATCCCAATCTCGATTCGTGCCAACCCAACAGACACTTTCGGAGATACCCGTAGTGCACCTTTATAGCCACCTAGTTATGTTGTGACGTTTGGCACACCCAAAGCACTCCTACGGTATCCGGGAGTTGCACAATCTCATGGTCTAAGGAAATGATACTTGACATTTGGAAAAGCTCTAGCAAACGAACTACACAATCTTTGTGCTATTCTTAGGATTGGGTCTTGTCCATCACATCATTCTCCTAATGATGTGATCCCGTTATCAATGACATCCAATGTCCATAGTCAGGAAACCACGACTATCTGTTGATCAACGAGCTAGTCGACTAGAGGCTCACTAGGGACATGTTGTGGTCTATGTATTCACACATGTATTACGATTTCCGGATAACACAATTATAGCATGAATAATAGACAATTATCATGAACAAGGAAATATAATAATAACCATTTTATTATTGCCTCTAGGGCATATTTCCAACACATGGTGTTGTTTTTGTGCAGAAATAAAAGTTCTTGGAATGGAACAAACTTTTTGGATAATTAATTTACAATAAGAGAAAAATACTGGAGCCAAGAACCACCGGAGGGGGGCCCCTGGCTGGGCACATTACACCAGAGCGCGCCCCCTCTGACGCGCCCTGGTGGGTTGTGCCCACCTCGTGGCCCCGCTCACCCTAATTCCAACTCCATAAATACCTATTTCCGGAGAGAGAAATCAGGGAGGAAGTTTCACCGTGTTTCACGATACGGAGCCACCACCACCTCCTGTTCTTCATCGGGAGGCCAGATCTAGAGCCTGTTTGGGGCTCCGGAGAGGGGAATCTTTGGTCTTCGTCATCACCAACCCTCCTTCATCGCCAATTCCATGATGCTCCCTGAGGGAGTCCCGGATTAGGGGGTGTCCGGATAGCCGGACTATGACCTTTGGCCGGACTCCTGGACTATGAAGATACAAGATTGAGGACTTTGTCCCGTGTCCGGATGGGACTTTCCTTGGCGTGGAAGGCAAGCTTGGCGATACGGATATGTAGATCTCCTACCATTGTAAACGACTCTGTGTAACCCTAACCCACTTCGGTGCCTATATAAACCGAAGGGTTTTAGTCCATAGGACGAACAACAATCATACCATAGGCTAGCTTCTAGGGTTTAGCCTCTCTGATCTCGTGGTAGATCTACTCTTGTACTACCCATATCATCAATATTAATCAAGCAGGAGTAGGGTTTTACCTCCATCGAGAGGGCCCGAACCTGGGTAAAAACATCGTGTCCCTTGTCTCCTGTTACCATCCGCCTAGAGACGCAGTTCGGGACCCCCTACCCGAGATCCGCCGGTTTTGACACCGACATTGGTGCTTTCATTGAGTTCCTCTGTGTCATCATCTTTAGGCCCGATGGCTCCTCCGATCGTCAACAACGATGCGCTCGTGGTGAGACTTTTCTCCCGGACAGATCTTCGATTCGGCGGCTTTGCATGCGGGCCAATTAAGCAGCCATCCGGAGCAGATTGAAAGCTACGCCCGCCACCACGAGTCAGATTTGAAGTTTGAACTACACGACCGACGTCCGTGGTGACTTGATCTTCAACGGGTTCGAGCCACAGCCAAGCGTGCCGCCTTTATCACGAGGGCATGATCTAGCTCTGCCGCCGAACAGTGTCCTGGAGGCCGCACCAGTGTCCGCTCCGACCTTTAGCTCGGAGCCGACTGCGCCGATCGAGGACGGGTGGCTGGACACCGCCTCGGGGGCTGCGATCTCTACGGTGATTGATCCGTATACCTACCCCGTCCTTTGCGAAGCTCGTGACTCCAAGGTGCTGGACTCCTCTCTGGACTCTGAGCCTTCCGCGCCCCCGCCAATCGAATCCCATTGGGCGCCGATCATGGAATTCACTGTCGCGGACATCTTTCAGCACTTGCCCTTTGGCGACATCTTGAACTCACTAAAGTCTCTCTCTTTATCAGGAGAGCCCTGGCCGGATTATGGTCAGGAAGGTTGCGATGCGGACGACGAAGAAATTCAAAGCCCACCCACCACCCACTTCGTAGCCACTGTCGATGATTTAACCGACATGCTCGACTTCGACTCCGAAGACATCGACGGTATGGACGACGATGTAGGGGAGGAACATGAACCAGCACCTATAGGGCACTGGAAAACCACCTCATCTCACGATGTATACATGGTGGACACACCTAAAGGAAGCGACGACGAGGAACAATGGGATGCTATGAAGGATCATTCCCTCGAAAAGCAGTCAAAACGGCGACGTAAGCGCCGCTCAAAGTCCCGCCTCGACAAAGACAACAGCCATACAGACCCAGCTCATCGGACAAGATGCTGGAGCAGAAGGACCTCCACAAAAGGCTCGTCGCCACTGCACGTAGCCTGAAAAAGCAGAAGCGGAAGCTCAAAACAGCAGAAGATGCACTCAGAATCAAATGGAGCAAAGTAATCAACACCGCAGACAAATACGGCGACATTCGCCGAACAAAGAGCTACCCGAAGCGAAAACTACTGCCCGAATTTGATGAGGAGGTCGTAGAGCCCCCGCAATCAAAAAACAAAGAGGCCACCCGGTCGGATGGACAACCCCATGGCAAACAGAGAGCGGCAATCGGCGCCACACACAAGCCGGCACATGATCCGCACAGGGATTCGCATAAAAAAGATGGCCCAGTTAGATCTATCTACGGGCCAAGAAAGCAAGCTCTAGTAAGCAATGCAACACATCAAGTATCCGAACGTCACGGTACACCTAAATATAGGGGTGCCGCACACCCCCTATGTTTCACCGATGAGGTGCTGGATTACGAATTTCTAGCGGGATTCAAGCAAGTAAACATAGAGGCGTACGACGGAACAACAGACCCTGGAGTCTGGATTGAGGATTACATCCTCCACATACACATGGCTAGAGGAGATGATCTCCATGCCATAAAATACTTACCCCTCAAGCTCAAAGGGCCAGCCCGGCATTGGCTTAAAAGCCTTCCCGGAAACACCATTGGAAGTTGGGAGGAGCTCGAGGATGCTTTTCGGGCAAATTTTCAAGGGAACTATGTCCGACCTCCGGACACCGACGATTTAAGTCACATAACTCAACAACCCGGAGAGTCAGCCCGGAAATTTTGGAACAGATTCCTTACTAAAAAGAACCAAATAGTCGACTATCCGGACGCCGAAGCCTTAGCAGCTTTCAAACACAACGTCCGAGACGAATGGCTCGCCAGGCCACCTCGCCAAGAAAAGCCAAGAACAATGGCCGCATTAACAAGCCTCATGACCCGCTTTTGCGCAGGAGAGGATAGCTGGCTGGCAAGATGCAGTACCAGCGACCCAAGTACATCCGAAGTCAAGGATGGAAACGGGAATCCACGAAGCAGCAAGGACCAGCGTCAGACCAAGGGAAACAGCCCGAAGAGCACGGCAGTCAACGCCGGATTCAAAAGCTCTCAGAATCATAAAAAGCTGCCCTTAAGGATAACAGGACGAGCTATCTAACTTAAACAAAATCTTGGACAAGATATGCCAAATCCACAGACTCCGGAAGCCTGCAAACCATACCCACGGAGATTGTTGGGTCTTCAAGCAGTCCGCAAACTCAACGCCCGAATACAAGGGCTCGACACACCAAGCGAGGACGATGACGAACCCAAAAGCGAGCACCGAAAAGAAAAGAATTTCCCACAAGAAATCAAAATAGTAAACTCACTTCACGTGACAAAAGGGAAAAATAGAGCGGCGCCCATAGAGGTACGCCGCCATACGGCCTATCCCGGAGGAGTCCCGCCACCGGGTTGTTAAAACCAATCACCTTCGACCATCGGGATTACTCTAGAAGTATACGGAATGCAGGTTGGACTGCCTTGATATTAGATCCGATAATTAGCGGACTCCAATTTACACAAGTCCTAATGGACGGGGGCAGTGATCTAAACCTGCTATATCGGGACACAATCCGCAAAATGGGGATAGACCCAACCAAATTTCGCCATAGCAACACTTCCTTTCAAGGGTATTGCCAGCCCATATGCCCATTGTACGGGCTCTCTCTCGCTAGAAGTTGTGTTCGCTCACCCGACAACTTCCGCCAAAAAGTTAACCTTCCACCTCGCCCCATTTACAAGTAGCTATCAAGCACTATTGGGACGCGAAGCTTTCGCCCGCTTTAACGCAATACCGCATTATGCATCTCTTACACTTAAAATGCCGGTCCACGCGGCATCATCTCGTTAAAAGGAAACATCGAGGGTTCCTCAAGTTCGGAAAATCGTGCGGTTGCCTTGACAGCCACACAGTAAACCGGCTTCACCAATAAAAGCACTTAGACAGGTCGTCCAGACCTCGGACACGGCTGGACGAGTCCGGCGTAAACATACAAGGGCTTACTAGACGCATACTCCCGTACAAGGGGCTCCGCGCATGCACAACAAGAGACAATAAAGCTCAATTTTATTCATTTTTTTGAATTGTACTTCGTTTATTTAATATAACGTACATTTTCGCATGACCTTTTCAACTAAGTTCCTCTCTTTTACATATGAACACCGTGCTACACCCGTCCAGGATACGGCACAACGGAGACACAGGCGCAGACGTGCAGTAGGGACCCGTTGCAAGGATTCTTTTCAGATTAAGACCCTGCGTAAACCTTTTTCACTGTATCTTGTTGATACACATCCCCTAGTTTATTGTTATAACCGAGGAGGAGGCTGGCGTTTTGGCATAGGCCACGTCAGAATTTCGCGCGTACCTGGACACCAAGGGCTTATTACCAAGGGCGATTGTTCGACCCGTTTTCATAAAGACCGAATACCTTAGGGAGTGTTCGGCGTCTCGAGTTAGGCCTTATATGCATCAGCTCCGAATCATGTCTTTGGTCAAATGTTGGGTTTGCCCGGCTCCTGCGTTTTGCTGCCTTACGTTCCGCTCTATCGGCTAATGCGGCACCAGGAGAACTATTGCGATTGTGCCCCCGGTTCGGCCAGGCGAGCACCTCAGTAGAGAAAGCCGAAAACTGACTGTCATGATATAGCGTGAGACTGGTCAACCACTCGATGACCCGCCGGAATCTTTAGAATTCCTTCGCATTGACGAAGGGCCGTTTCCCGATCAGGCACATACGCGCCCCGAATTCGGGTGAGCGCGGTGCCCCTAGGGGCTATATAGTAGCCCCACTATCGAACTCCTATGGCTAAGTGAAAGTGATAAAGCATTACAGTCCGGTTGCCTAGTTTGCTGCGCTATCACCTCCTTTGTAGTACCAAGACGTTGGATCAAGTGTGAAAAGGCGCTTTCTGCAAACACCCCTGCATTATATGCGTGGGGGCCGAAGCCAAAGACTGCCATCTTTCAGGTTATATACACATATACATTAACGGCCGCACAAGAGGTATTTTAATTCTTGAAGGCACAAGTATAAAAAGCTTTTATATTCCATCGAAACATTGTTTCACAACAATACATGTTATTCGAACATAATATCCTTCGAGAACTGCGTCTCTATTAAACGAGCGCCCTGGAGAACTTCCTGAAAATAGTGCTCGACAGGTACTCGGCTTCCGTCCGAATCTTGGGATGCAACATCGGTGGCCTTCATCTCCGCCCAGTATGTCTTGACACGGGCAAGAGCCATCCACGCACCCTCTATGCATGCTGACCGCCTCATTGCTTTGATATGCGGCACCGCACCAAGGAACTGCTGCACCAAGCCAAAATAACTCTTCGGCTCGGGCCTTTTCGGTCACAAATGAGTCACAACATTCTTCATGGCAAGTCTGGACAACCTATTCAGCTCCGCCCAATCGGCCAAACGATCGGTTAATGGAAGCGGACGCTCTGGATTACGGAACTGCGACCAAAAAAGCTCTTCCATCTCGTGATCCTTTTGATCTCCGAAGTGTTCGGCCGCGTCCGCGGCACTTGCCGCCAAGTCCAGATAAGCATCCTCACTACTCCACAGCCGGTCCAACTGAGCATATTTATGATCCGTGAACTTCCTCCACAGTAGAAAGGGCTTTCTAGCCGCGATATCTCCGGCCTCAGTAGCTCCTCGTTCATAGCTCTCATCACAGAGCGAGCATCCTTGGCCTCGGTAGTGGCCTTCTTCAGGTCCTCTTGCTCCGCTCGACCTTCTTTTTCAAGAAGCTCGCAGCGGTCGGTAGCATTCTTCAACTTCACGGCCATCTCGGCCATTTCCTTCTTGCTTCGGCAGTGAGCAGCCTGTTCGGCTTTTAGCTCTTCAGCCGCCTTTAAGGCAGCCGCATCACTTTTTCTGGCCTGCTCCTTGGCTCGGGCAAGCTCCGCCCGAAGGTTCTCCATGGCAGCGGCACCATCTGCATCAAGCATACATGTTGTAAGGCACGGGCATCAAGCTCCCTTACCAGGTGTCCGCGGAGAAACCGCATACCTTGTGACTCGTCAAGCCGCTTATTGACAAGCGCGATGTCGGTATCCACCACATCAAGTTGCCGCTTTAGTTCGGCAAATTCATCAGTCCGGCTAGCCACCGGACGCTCCGCCACCTACATAGGAAGGGCGACATATTATAGCTGGGATTATGATCCTCGACACGCTGTCATTTTGACAACGCACGAGTCTCGGGGCTACTATCTACACAGGCGATCTTATATATGCGGAACCGTCAAAAGGTACATCATTGCACGCACCTCAAAACCCGTCGATAAACTCTGGCGGCCTCGTATAACCCGCTTTCATGGACGAATTTTTCAATCACCGTACCCATCAATGCACGGTGATCCTCTAAGATAGACACTTTCGCCCGAGCAGATCCTTCAACTCCTCCGACCGTGCACCAGAGGTGGCGGACTCGTCGATGGCCTTTTTTGAAGGCCGGACATGGAGGGCTCTGGGGGGCCCTACGACCGCCCTCCGCCCCTGCCGGATTCGGAGAAACCCTCCGCGACGACACCTCAGGATTGTCCGCCTCGCTAGGCGGTATGGCAGGGGGAGGCGTTCCGCTCTCCATCATCTCTGGACGAAGATCCCCTGAAGACGAGCTATGTTGAGAAGGGCTGAGATCCGAACTACAAGGTAAAATTTCGGTCATCTTCAGAAATAAAACAGGGATGTCTCTTATTTTAAAGCTCCCCGCTCTACTTACGGCTCGCTGGAGGGCTGATCTCCTTGGGGAAATAATGCGGCCGAGGCATCTCCTGGCGCAGGACCCTCTGGCAAAGATTTCTTCCCCCGCTTTGAGGCCTTGGTCTCCGGATCTTCAGAGGTGGTCCTCTTCTCCCCTTGGATGGAGGGATTCTCGATCCCTCCTTTCTTGATAACCTCCTTCGCGGAGGCAGTAGCTTCCTTGTTCCCCCCTTCGCCTTCTTCTAAAGGCGCAGCCTCCAGCATCCTGGTTAACACGGGATCCGGAGTGGTCTCAGGGAGGGGGGCGGGACTCCTAATCAGTTTTGCTTTCGCTCTCCACTCCTGTTTAAGGACAGCTCTTTTAAGGGCAAGTTTATGATAAATATACGGATAGCGTGTCCGGGCACGGGACTACTTACTTGAGCATCCGGGCGATTGCAGCTCAGACCTGCGTCCTCGGTCAAGTCCGGACACATTGCTTGTGATCCGAAGAACAGTTTGTACATCTCCATGGGCGTTGCGCCCATAAAATGTTGGAGAGCTCGTGGTCCCTCCGGATTGAACTCCCACAGGCGGAGGGGGCGATGTTTGCAGGAAGGATCGGATTTAATCAGCATGACCTGCGCTACTACGACCAGATTGATCTCTCTCTCTCTAGGAGGTCTCGAATATGACCCTGCAACAAGGCCACGTCCTTGGATGGCCCCCAGTCAAGCCCTTTATTGACCCACGACGCGAGCCGCGGTGGAGGACCCGAGCGAAAGGCACGTGGCGCCACCCATTTGGTGCCCCTGGGAGCTGTGATATAAAACCACTCTTGTTGCCATAGACTGAGCTCCTCTTGAAAAGAGCACTTGGGCCATGAAGCGTCAGCATTCTTGCTTATAACAGCCCCTCCGCACTCTGCCTGTTTCCCCTTGATCATCTTCGGCTCCACCTTGAAGGTCTTGAGCCACAATCCGAAGTGAGGGGTAATGCGGAGGAAGGCTTCGCATACGACGATGAACGATGAGATGTGGAGGATGGACTCCGGGTCCAATTTATGAAATTCCAGCCCGTAATAAAACATGAGCCCCCTCACGAAGGGGTCCGTCGGAAGCCTAGCCCCGAAGGAAGTGAGACGCGAACACCACGCTTTCACGGGCTTGGGAGTGGAATAACCTGCCCTTGGGCAGGCAGCCTATCGAGATTTCGCGGTTAGATACCGCATCTCTTAGCTTTAGGGCGTCTTCTTCGTGACGGAGGAAGGCATCCACCGCCTTGAAGGTCGGAGCGGACATCATTGAAGGTCCGGCGCTGAATCTGGAGCTTTGGGTGTTGGAACTCAAACGAAGCGCGGATTCAATGGAGATTGAGAAAAGGGCGGGGCCTTGGTCTCTTTATAAAGAGGTTGAATACCGTGAGCCCTCCCGTGACCGTTCGGGACTCGCCGATAGAGGAGGCATGCCAGCGGCATGACCGGGTTACCCACGCCCGTATTAATGAGAATCCCAGAATAAGGGGACACGATCTCTGCTTTGACAAGACGTGCCAAGGAAACCGCCTCGCTAAACGCGCTGAGGTGGGACAGTGAAAACGATTCGACTAAAGGCTTGGCCGTGGTGTGATGTCACGCTGCGGAATACGTCAGCAGATTGAGTTTGTGTAAATAGTATTCTCTCTACGGTAGTATGTGGAACTAATTTTGCAGAGCTGGACACTATCCTTGTGTTCAAAAACTTCTATGAAGTATTCGGAGGAGGAACCCGCCTTGCAACTCATCGTCATTGAAGCTTGGTTCAGGGGCTATTGAGGGAGTCCCGGATTAGGGGGTGTCCGGATAGCCGGACTATGACCTTTGGCCGGACTCCTGGACTATGAAGATACAAGATTGAGGACTTCGTCCCGTGTCCGGATGGGACTTTCCTTGGCGTGGAAGGCAAGCTTGGCGATACGGATATGTAGATCTCCTACCATTGTAACCGACTCTGTGTAACCCTAACCCTCTTCGGTGCCTATATAAACCGAAGGGTTTTAGTCCGTAGGATGAACAACAATCATACCATAGGCTAGCTTCTAGGGTTTAGCCTCTCTGATCTCGTGGTAGATCTACTCTTGTACTACCCATATCATCAATAGTAATCAAGCAGGAGTAGGGTTTTACCTCCATCGAGAGGGCCCGAACCTGGGTAAAAACATCGTGTCCCTTGTCTCCTGTTACCATCCGCCTAGACGCGCAGTTCGGGACCCCCTACCCGAGATCCGCCTGTTTTGACACTCCCCATCGGGAGTGAGTAATTCCTTCGTAGGCTCGCTGGTCGGTGAGGAGTTGGATGAGATTCATCTTGTAATCGAGTTAGTTTTGTTAGGGCTTGATCCCTATTATCCACTATGTTCTGAGATTGATGTTCCTATGACTTTGCTATGCTCAATGATTGTCACTAGGGCCCGAGTGCCATGATTTCAGATCTGAACCGTTTATGTTTTCACCATTATATCTATGTTCTAGATCTGATCTTGCAAGTTATATGCACCTGCTACGTGTTATGCTCCGTAAACCCCAAGGTGACAGTAATTGGTATACTTTTCGGTGTTGATCGTAGTTTGAGGAGTTCATGTATGCACTAAGTGTTAATGCTTTGTTCCGGTTCTCTATTAAAAGGAGGCCTTGATATCCCTTAGTTTCCTTATGGACCCCGCTGCCACGGGAGTGTAGGACAAAAGATGTCATACAAGTTCTTTTCTATAAGCACATATGACTATTTACGTAATACATGCCTACATTATATTTATGAACTGGAGCTAGTTTTGTATCGCCCTAGGTTATGACTGTTATATGATGATTATCATCCAATGAATTCACCCGATCCAATGCCTACAAGTTTTCCACATATTGTTCTTGCTAAGTTACTACTGCTGCTGTTACTGTTACACTTGCTACAAAACCATTGCTATTACTGTTACTGTTACCATTACCACTGCTATCAAAACTATCATACTATTGTGCTACTGATCACTTTGATGCAAATATTTAATCTCCAGGTGTGGTTGAATTGACAATTCAACTGCTAATACTTGCAAATATTCTTTGGCTCCCCTTGTGCCGAATCTATAAATTTGGCTTGAATACTTTACCCTCGAAAACTGTTGCGATCCTCTATACTTGTGGGTTATCAAGAGCTTTTTCTGGCGCCATTGGTGGGGAGCATAGCTACATTTCTTGAGTCACTTGGGATTATTATCTATTTATCACTATGAAGAATCTAAAGGATACCAAAACCAAGATTTTCCCCTCTAAGACGAGGGGAGGTAAGGAACTGCCATCTAGCTCTGCACTTGACTCACCTTCTATTTTGAGTAAACTTGCAACACCACCACATTCTATTAATCCTGATATGTCACAAGTTATTGATGATGCTACCTCTACTATGAATGATGCTTATGATGATTCTAGTACTATACTTGATGATGATGTGCCATTAGGTGAATTTTTCGATGAACAAATTGCTAGATCTAAAGAAAATGAAATCACTGAAACTGAGGAAGTCCTTGAAACTGAAAATCTTGAAACACCTGTTAGACCTAGCTCTCCTAGATATGAATTGCCTAAGATACCTAAAGGTTATGTTATGGGTGAGGAGAGAGCTAGAGACTTTCTTGCTTGCAATGATAGAGATGATCTTAAGAAATTATTATGCAAACTAAAAGAAAAATCTCTGAATGCTAGAATGAAATGTGATCCTAAGTTTTCTACTTCACCTATATTTGTTACTGATAAGGATTATGAATTCTCTGTCGACCCAGAGTTAATTACTCTGGTTGAATCTGATCCTTTCCATGGTTATGAAACTGAAACTGTTGTGGCACATCTTACTATGTTAAATAATATAGCCACCCTTTTTGCTCATGATGAGAAAATTCGCTACTGCTATATTCTCAAATTATTTCTACATTAAAGGGTGATGCTAAGATGTGGTACAATAGTCTTACTCCTGGTTGTGTGCGTAGTCCCAAGGATATGATTTACTACTTCTCTGGAAAATATTTTCCTGCTCTGGCATAGTTGAGTAAGTTGTGGGAAACCTTTCCATGATGGGCTAGTAGATGTAGGGGATTGTAGGTGTATAGGCCTATCTATGGGTTAAGGGGACCTCTTCGGAAAGACTGTGTCTCGTTCATCCATTTCTCAAACATTATGTAGTGCGAGAAATCCAATGGAGGAGATCGAGTCTTGTGGGGAAAAGTGCACAAACCTCTGCAGAGTGTACAAACTAATCATGATTAGCTGTGTCCCCGGTTATGGACATCTTGAGTATCTAGTTCTTGGATTATCATGTTGATCTCATCACTCTATTTAATTAATTTGTTGGGTTGTTAACTTTTAATTGGGATTGAGATGGGGTTTAACATTCTCAATGTTTTCAACCAACTTTGTAGTTAAATAAAATATATTCCTTTGCAGTAGGAAAAAAATGGCTTTTCACAAAAACATATAACCATAGAGCTTTTCCACCAGCCATATTTGCATCTAGTGATAGTTATTGTTCATCATTTATCCTATGGTGTGAATTTGCCAGTACATTCAATGTACTAACCCTTTGTGGCTGCAATGTCTCATGTTGCGGGAATATTACGACGAGTAAGTGATACGTTAGGGTTACGATTTCTACACTCAATTTTGCCGTTGGTGTTGATGGGAATCCACAACCTTGTTACTTCCGCTATTTGGATTGAGGTAATACTATTTACGTTACTTTATACATGTGATTTACCTCTGTTATAAATACTCGAGTACTGTGTGTGTTAGCATACCGATCCAGGGATGACACTTAAGCACAGGGACTTGACCGTTTGAGGTCGGGTCGCTACAAGATGGTATCAGAGCACATGTTGACTGTAGGACGTGACCCCTAGAAACTCGCAAGCCCATAGGAAAGATTTTCTCTACAGACTTCATTTTCAAAAAGATCTTTTACCTCTCTTCCCTTCTGAGCTTATTCAATGTTCCCTTTTAGTAGACTATACCCCTTTTCCCCTTTTGGCCACACAAAGACTCGACTGATGAGACCACTCCAAGAAGTACAAGATATCGGACAACTAAGACCACTTTGGAATGAAGAGGATTTTACCGTGCATTATACTAATGGAAACTACAACGGTTGAAGACTCCGAAGACTAGGAGAATACGAAGGCTCTGAAGAATTCCCATATTTGTATGACCTAGGAAGGCTACCCTTATGGAACTTGGTAGACTATGGAAGCTGTCAATACCCAAGATCAAGGTCTATCGGAGAAAGACCGGAACATGGAGCATTAGAACTCAAAGTTTTGTCAAGAAAACCTGAGACAGGAGAGATCAATTATGGGATTAAAGCTCATGGCAGTAACATGGGCATAAACACAGGCTATCCATGATGTTATCGCCCACTTATGCTATTGTCACCATGCTAAGTTAAGCATGCTTTTCTTCGAAAGGATTGGATGGTAGAAGGCTGATGGAGCATCTGTCAGCAATGGATGCAGTTTTAACCTTAGCTGGTGTATCGCTAGGATCTGGAGTATTACATCAGGAGTTTTAAGATGGACCTGCAGGAAGCCGTATTTGATGAGAAAGCATTTTGTGAAAAACTTAGGACCCAAAAGCTGAAAGTAGCCAACCTGGAGGAGCAAAACCTCAAGACAACGGAGATTCGCCAAGAAGTGAAGGACAGTAGGACAGTGGTTCATACCAAGGATGTTGAAACCCAGAAGTTTGGAAGGCAACTCCAGAAGTATTGAAGGACGCCACGAGGGACTTTGCGTCAATAGTGATGATCTGGCAAAAGAACTTGAGAAGGACAAGCATGATCGAAAAAAGCCATCGGAGAGATGAACAAGACTGGAAGATTTTGGCAACTTTGAAGATTTATTAACCTTTAGTAGACCAAACCCCTGTTATATACCTACGTAGATGCGATGATTGTGAGTTGTCATTTGTTTGGTGTTTTCCCGCAGCCACAAAATAAAATCTGTCTTTTCAAAACTATTTTGCTTGCATTGTGTGTATCCCTCTCTATCTCTCTTATCCCACCCCAAAACCCATTGACCCAATAGAGGATGAATGGAGATGAACTCATGTTTCTTGGACCAATAAGTCAATTGGAGACGGACCGATGGATTCATAAGATGGAAGATCATATGAAGAATAACACTATAGCCGGAAAGGATATGGCCCAGCATGCTCTTCAGTGCCTTGAAAGAGGTGTTGCTACTTGGTGGAGGATGTACCAAATCGTCAATGGATGGCAAAGAGCAACCACTTGGTAAGAATTTAAGTTGACTTTGCCAAAGTCTTGGTTTGTGTCCCAGAAATTGAAGCTTTATGGAAGTGGTATGAAGAAGCCTTGTGCATGTAAAATTTGTGGAGAAATGGGAAACACCCATAAGGAACACAAGGATGAATGCCCTAATTGTGAAGGAAGTCACTCAACTGAAGAATGCCCAACTAGGCAGATCACTTGTTTCTTGCGTGAAGGGACTACCCACTACCCTGCTCGGTGTCACATTTACCCCATGGAACAAAGAACCATCCAGCAGAAGAAAGAAGCAATGAAAGGAGCCCTTATGGAAAGTTTAGAAGAACCTATGATGAAGGAAGGGGTGGAGGACACACCCGAAGAAGACCCAGTTAAACCCTGCACCAAGTCTTGCTATTCGTGTGGGGAAGAAGGACACCTTTCCCAGAATTGTCTGAAGGGAGATCTAGTAGCATTCCCGACAGCGGAAGTAGAGTATGACCCACAGGAAATAGAAGCCCTGATTGGCACGGAAAAGTCCAGGAAGAGAAATAGATTGGATACCAGGAACAACCCAATTTCTGCAGAGAAGGATCTGAGTCATATCACCTGTTACAGGTGACAGAATTTAGGTCATTACGCCTATAAATGTCGAAAGAATGAGCCAAGAGCCCAAAGGGCGAACACCATCCCCAAGAAGCCTAAGGACTTATCGGAAGTTATGTGTTTACGCTGCCAGGAAATAGGACACTGTGCAAATAAATGTCCCGACAATATGAAAGCTGGAGCTAAGTAGTTGAGAATTTAATATTGGTAATAAGCGTAGTAGGAAGCATTTTTTGGGGGGGATATGGAGTGAGTTATGGAATGGAAGTTTGAGATATTGCACTGAATTCATGAAAGCAATAAAGTTCTTGTGTCATGATTTCATACGCTGAATCTTTATGAGATGTTACTCTATGAAGGAAGATTTTGACCATTTTCGAGGATATGAGAAATATGGTCTATGGAAGAATTGGAGCATTTTAAGGTTGGTAGTACCCTGTGTTGAAACTTGACCCTTGGAAAAGATAATGATATTCCACGGAGTGGACCTTGGACAAAATAAGTATGAGTTTTATCTCGATATGTGGGACACCCCAAGAGTATGAAGATATGAAGTACTATTGGATAAAGGAGGAATAAAGTTGGTAATATGGAGCAATTGTAACTCCATGAGGAGTCTGAGTAATCACGTCTTAGTTTGGTACCCATAGAAGGAAGAGAGACAGTATAATTGGATGGATTTAAAATACTAGGAAGTTGGATGTTGGAATAATGATCAGTTCCCCCGATGATGAGTCCAAGGTTACCAGTGGCGAGATGGGCCATAACCCATAGGCCACAGGACCTGCCAAGAAGCAAGCACATTCTTGCTGAAGAAAAAACCCTGGAAGGAGCTACGACTTTATCGACAGACGGTCTTATAGGAGTTACGCAAAACCTGAGAGAGGTAAAGAAATGATAGATGTTTGTTTGGCTTGCAGAATCAATGGATTCATCCGAACTTGGTTCGTCGACAAGAGAAATTATGCAATGCTTGTGAGGATGACCGAGTGTTAGAATGCGAGATTCGCTAAACCATATACAAGGTAATGATTTGGGTGCGGGATGGATTGATCACCATACCGACTTACTCTTATTATTCGCCTTGCTATCTGAGTGACCTACCTATAGTAGAGTGACGACGATCTAAACCTTGTTTAAACCTTAGAATGGATAGGTATTTTTTCCCTTGTACACGGCAGCTGCTGCCAACCGTAAATTATACGGTGAGGTTCAACCCAGACCCATTTCCTGCTGGAGAAACCATAAATGGTTGACCGCCATGAGTCAATGATTTCTACGGAAGGCGGTAAAATGATATCTTGAGCAGTTATGTATCTAGGACCTTTGACGCAAATGGATGCGTCTCTAACTCCATAGAGATTACTTCTCAATACAATTTCTTTCAAATTTAATAAAATTTATTGTACGGATTGATATCGATAGTTGATTAGTATTGGCGCCAAACCTGTCAGCTAAGAAGACCCAATCTCGGAATAACCTTACCAAGATGAAAGGACAGAAGAATTGCGGTAAAGGTTATGCCACTACTGGAAGAGCCCAGAGAAGGAATTTTCCTGAGAATTTGAGAAGACCGGCCCCGTCAAGAATAAGGATGGAGGATATGAGTAGTGATGGGACCGTAACCATGTTTTTAAGGGTGGTAGCCCCCAAGACCCCGGAAATGATCGATGGATTTTGAGAAGACCCCAAACCCTAACCTATTTCTTGCTAGCCTCTCCGAATCTCGAGGACGAGATTCATTTTAAGGGTGGTAGGTTTGTAGCATCCCAAAATTCTAAATTTTGGAATGTTATATTAAATAGATAGTTTTGATTGTTTGTTTGATTGTTGTGTGATTGATTGACTGAAAGTGAGTGAATTTGAAACTTTTTGAAAGTTAAATGAGAGGGAATAAAGGACTTTCCCAAACTTTCATTTTGCATTTATGATCTATGTGAATTCAAATTATTTTCAAATACAAAACCCTAGAGAGAAGGTGACATGACTTCTTCCATTTAAATAAATGAAAAGGGTATTTGAAAATATTTGAATTTCATTTGGAACTATTTTGAATTCAGAAACTTTAAGCAACTCAATGATTTTCATGAGAGAAGATAAAATGACTTTTTAAAACATATGAAATATGAGTTGAAAGTTTTAAAAGGATCAAATTTAAAATCCTTGGAAATTATTTTCAATTTGGAGATATTTGAGTTTTATTCAAATTATTTTTCTCCAAAAATAAAATACATGGAAAATAGGGTAACATGATTCCCTACATCGAGAAAATTGGAGAAATAAATTTGAATTAATTTTGGTATTTTAAAATGATTTTTATTGGATTTTATTAGAGCAGTAGCAATTGTTTGATTTATTTGTATTTTTGTGGATTTTATTTGACGTTAGAAAATGTTCATGCTGTAGGAAAGCTTTTTCTGAAAATTTTGATATGTTATATGCCTATATAATATTTTTATTATCTTTGTTTGTTTGTGTTTAAAAAATGTTTATTTAAAAAAAATTCCCTCCGCTGAACTGGGCCAGCCCAGCTCCTGCTAGGCCGCGGCCCAGCCCGCACCTCGCACCGACCGACTCCGGGAGGAGTCCGACCAGGAAACGCCGCCGCCGCCTCGTGCCGACTCGGGACGCCTCCCGAGGTTCGCCGCCCTGCCCCTTTATAAGTTGCACCTGGGCCCCCCTGGACCCCGTTGCCGCCGCCGCACCTCGCCGCGTTGCGCCGCCGCCGCTGCTACCTCTTGAGCACTGCGTTGGATTTCCCCGAAGAGGAGAGGATGATGCAGCAAAGTAGCGTAAGTATTTCCCTCCGTTTTTGAGAACCAAGGTATCAATCCAGTAGGAGGCCACGCGCGAGTCCCTCGTACCTACACAAAAGCGATAGCTCAACGCAACCAACGCGATTAGGGGTTGTCAATCCCTTCACGGTCACTTACGAGAGTGAGATATGATAGAGATGATAGATAATATTTTTGGTATTTTTGGTATAAATATGCAAGGTAAAATAAAAGGCAAAGGTAAAAAGCAAAGCAAATATAAAGTGATTGGAGATTGATATGATGAGAATAGACCCGGGGGCCATAGGTTTCACTA
This sequence comes from Aegilops longissima, assembly GCA_021605205.1. NCBI lineage: Eukaryota > Viridiplantae > Streptophyta > Magnoliopsida > Poales > Poaceae > Aegilops > Aegilops longissima. The sequence goes on from CM038680.1 coordinate 278,481,450, forward strand.
GTGGCTTCTCTCAAGAGCATAAGTATTTCTATGGTGGGTGAACAAATTCTTGTTGAGCAATTGTGAATTGAGCATAGTTATGAGAATATCTAGGCATGACCATGTATATAGGCATCACGTCCGAGACAAGTAGACCGACTCCTGCCTGCATCTACTACTATTACTCCACTCATCGACCGCTATCCAGCATGCATCTAGAGTATTAAGTTAATGAAAACAGAGTAACGCCTTAAGCAAGATGACATGATGTAGAGGGATAAATTCATGCAATATGATATAAACCCCATCTTGGTATCCTCGATGGCAACAATACAATACGTGCCTTGTTGCCCCTTCTGTCACTGGGTAAGGACACCGTAAGATTGAACCCAAAGCTAAGCACTTCTCCCATTGCAAGAAAAACCAATCTAGTAGGCCAAACCAAACTGATAATTCGAAGAGACTTGCAAAGATAACCAATCATACATAAAATAATTCAGAGGAGATTCAAATATTGTTCATAGATAAACTTGATCATAAACCCACAATTCATCGGTCTCAACAAACACACCGCAAAAAGAAGATTACATCGAATAGATCTCCACGAAAGAGGGGGAGAACATTGTATTGAGATCCAAAAAGAGAGAAGAAGCCATCTAGCTACTAACTATGGACCCGAAGGTCTGAAGTAAACTACTCACACTTCATCGGAGAGGCTATGGTGATGATGTAGAAGCCCTCCATGATCGATTCCCCTTCTGGCGGAGCTCCGGAACAGGCCCCAAGATGGGATCTCGTGGATACAGGAAGTTGCGGCGGTGGAATTAGGTTTTTGGCTCCGTATCTGATCGTTTGGGGGTACGTAGGTATATATAGGAGGAATGAGTACGTCGGTGGAGCTTCGTGGGGCCCAGGAGGCAGGGGGCGCGCCCTAGGGGGGGCGCCCTCCACCCTCGTGACCGCCTCGTGGCTTTCTTCACGGAGGGTCCAAGTCTCCTAGGTCTTATCTGATGAGAAAATCACGTTCCCGAAGGTTTCATTCCGTTTGGACTCCGTTTGATATTATGTTTCTTCGAAACACTGAAATAGGCAAAAAACAACAATTCTGGGCTGGGCCTCCGGTTAATAGGTTAGTCCCAAAAGTAATATAAAAGTGGAAAATAAAGCCCAATATAGTCCAAAACAGTAGATAATATAGCATGGAGCAATAAAAAAGCTGGAGACGTATCAGGCGTCCCCAAGCTTAATTCCTGCTTGTCCTCGAGTTGGTAAATGATAAAAAGAGAATTTTTGATGCGGAGTGCTACTTGGCATAATTTCAATGTAAATCTTCTCAATTGTGGTATGAATGTTCAGATCCCAAAGATTCAAGACAAAAGTTCATATTGACATAAAAATAATAATACTTCAACATATTAACAAAGCAATTATGTCTTCTCAAAGTAACATGGCCAAAGAAAGTTTATCCCTACAAAATCATATAGTTTAGTCATGCTCCATTTTTGTCACACAAGAATGCTCTCATCATGCACAACCCCGATGACAAGCCAAGCAATTGTTTCATACTTTAATAATCTCAAACTCATAAACCTTCACGCAATACATGAGCGTGAGCCATGGATATAGCATTATGGGTGGAATAGAATATGATGATGGGGGTTATGTGGAGAAAACAAAAAAGGAGAAGATCTCACATCAACGAGGCTAATCAATGGGCTATGGAGATGCCCATCGATTGATGTTAATGTAAGGAGTAGGGATTGCCATGCAACGGATGCACTAGAGCTATTGATGTATGAAAGCTCAACAAAAGAAACTAAGTGGGTGTGCATCCAACTTGCTTGCTCACGAAGACCTAGGGCACTTGAGGAGGCCCATCGTTGGAATATACAAGCCAAGTTCTATAATGAAAAGTTCCCACTAGTATATGAAAATGACAAAACAAGAGACTCTCTATCATGATGATTATGGTGCTACTTTGAAGCACAAGTGTGGCAAAGGATAGTAACATTGTCCCTTCTCTCTTTTTCTCTCATTTTTTTCTCTTTTTTTGGGCCTTCTCTTTTTTATGGCCTTTCTCCTTTTTTTTATTCCTCACTTGGGACAATGCTCTAGAGAATGATAATCATCACACTTCTATTTATTTACAACTCAATGATTACAACTCGATACTAGAACAAAGTATGACTCTATTTGAATGCCTCCGGCGGTGTACCGGGATATGCAATGAACCAAGAGTGACATGTATGAAAGAATTATGGACGGTGGCTTTGCCACAAATACTATGTCAACTACATGATCATGCTAAGCAATATGACAATGATGAATGTGTCATGATGAACGGTATGGTGGAAAGTTGCATGGAAATATATCTCGGAATGGCTATGGAAATGCCATAATAGGTAGGTATGGTGGCTGTTTTGAGGAAGATATAAGGAGGTTTATGTGTGAAAGAGCGTATCATATCATGGGGTTTGGATGCACCGGCGGAGTTTGCACCAACTCTCGATGTGAGAAAGGGCAATGCACGGTACCGAAGAGGCTAGCAATGATGGAAGGGTGAGAGTGCATATAATCCATGGACTCAACATTAGTCATAAAGAACTCATATACTTATTGCAAAAATCTACGAGTCATCAAAAACCAAAGCATTACGCGCATGCTCCTAGGGGGATAGATTGGTAGGAAAAGACCATCGCTCGTCCCCGACCGCCACTCATAAGGAGGACAATCAAATAACACCTCATGTTTCAAATTTGTTACATAATGTTTACCATACGTGCCTGCTACAGGGCTTTCCAACTTCAACACAAGCACTTCTTAAATTCACAATTACTCTATGTGACACCCTCGATTCAATCGTACACTAATCATGCACGCAAATGTGTACGGTCAAGATCAAGGACTCACGGGAAGATATCACAACACAACGCTAGACACAAAAAAAACAAGCTTTATATTACAAGCCAGGGGCCTCGAGGGATCGAATACATAAGCTCGAATACACAAGAGTCAGCGGAAGCAACAATATCTGAGTACAGACATAAGTTAGACAAGTTTGCCTTAAGAAGGCTAGCGCAAAAGCATCTACGATCGAAAAGGCAAGGCCTCCTGCCTGGGAGCCTCCTAACTACTCCTGGTCGTCGACGGTCTCCACGTAGTAGTAGGCACCCTCGGCGTAGTAGCGATCGTCAAAGGTGGCATCGGCTCCAGGGCTCCGACATCTGGTTGCATCAACCGGAAAGAAGAAGAAAGGGGAAAAGGGGAGCAAAGCAACCGTGAGTACTCATCAAAGTACTACAAGCAAGGATCTACACTACATATGCAACATTATCAAAGGAAGGCTGTATATGTGGACTGGAGTTGCGAAATGCGAGAATAGAGAGAAGGCCTAGTCCTATCGAAGACTAGCATCTTAAAACCACCATCTTGCAACAACCGGAGGGATTAGAGTAACATAAAGTAAAGTAGTAGAAATGTTATCAACCTCGGCGAGAGATCCTTTCTCGACACCTGCGAAAAAGCAATCCCAGAGCCATACTATCCAGTTATCATCACAATCCATTTCTCATATCCATGTCTCATCATAGTCCATCTCTCTTCTCAGGTATCCAGTTCAAGTTGTATCGATCGGGATACAACTCCAAGTGTCCGTTACCGTAGGACAGGCTATCGATAGATGTTTTCTTCCCTGTAGGGGTGCACCAACTTACACACCACGCTCGCTTAACTCCGGCGGACACACTTTCCAGGTCATGCCCGCCTCGGCCAAACAATACGCGCAACCCGACCTAGGCTTAATAGAGAGGCCAGACGCGGACTAAACCTATGCCCCGGGGGTCATGGGCCATCTCCCGGAACTCCTGCACGTTCTGAACGCGCGCCGGTGAGCGACCTAGCTACCTTCCTAAAAGGCGGGAGCTTACCGGTCCAACCCGTAGCGCCCGCTCGGTCGTGACGTCTATTAAGCTTCGGCTGATGCATACGACGCAGAACGCCCATACTATGCCCACTAGATGGCTAGTGCTATCAGGCCAGAGGCCCCTCGGATCAAATATCCAAATCGTAGTGGATTAGGAACGCACGGTAACAAGCGAGACTCACGAAGATGTGACCCGTTGCCCGTCTCGAGGACTTGCGGCAAGGGCTAGGAATGCCCGCCACGCCTCGTAATTATCTCGCGGGCACCCTCCGGTCAACCCGACTCCACATCACTGCAATTAAGCTCGCGGGCACCCTCGTGGTCGACCCGTCTTTAGTAACATGGCTCGATGTAAAGTCATAGTAATCATAGTAACTATGTGTCCAAACATCAAAGGGAAAACCGAGGAATCACCCCGGTGAATTCCACTCGATGTAGTCATCAAGGTGAGCGTAAGAGGATTCACCCTCGAGGTCCACACTTGAGGGTTGCAGCACAGTCGTGTCGGAAGTGGTAAAGAGGAAATCACCCTCGATGACCACGACCGAATAACTACACTACAGGTTAACATCGAAGTCTTGATGAGGTCTCACCCTCGGTACTCGATAGTAACCCGATAGTGTCGAGCAACTAAGGAAGTGATGTGCGGTGGTGGGGCCTGGTCTTCGATCCCGTTGATCGGGTCTTCTGATTATCCAGCGGGGCTGTCGGGACAAAGTGGGGGTCACTGATGGATCTCTAAGCAACCTATACTAAGCAGTTTAGGATAAGCAGGTAAGGTACAACAGTAGATACAAAAGCAGGCTATGCATCAGAATAGGTGCAAACAATAACAGTAGCAAAATCTAATGCAAGCATGAGAGAATGGAATGGGCGATATCGGGATGATTAAAGGGGGGGCTTGCCTGGAAGCTCTGCTGAAAGGGAAGAAGGGTCATCGTCGACGTAGTCGATCACCGGGGTATCGGCGGCGGTCTCGAGGTCTACCGGAAAGAAAATAACGGAGGGGGAACACAAATAAATAATAGAGCAATCAAAGCAACACAAAGCATAACATGGAAATACGCGGTGCTAGGGGTGACCTAACGCAGTACTAAGCGATACCGGCAAGGGGGAAACATCCGGAAAGCATTCGGTGTTTGGCGTTTTAGACGAAAGAACCGAGGTGGATTATTGCATGTTAAGCTATGTTAGGGCCGTCTAGTGAGCGAGCGGATCATGTATTCAGATTCGTCTCGTTTTTCTGATCAACTTTCATGTAGAAAGTTTTTCGATCCGAGCTATGATTTATTTTATATTAATTTTCAAAATTTTAAAAGATTTTCTAAAGTTATTAATAAACCTAAAAGGAGTTATTGCATCAGCATGACATCATCATGACATCAGCAGTCAACAAAGTGCAGATTGGTGAGTCAAACTTCTGAGTGGGTCCCATGTCATTGGCACAGTTTAATTAAACAGGCTTAATTAGACTAAATTGTTCATTAGGTTAATTAAACAAAGTTAATTAATTAATTAACCAATTAATTAATCATTTTTAATACATATATATATATATATATTTAACACAGGTGGGGCCTTTTGGCGTGTACAGGAGAGCGGTCTTTGGCGCCCGTGGTGCGATTCTTGGCGCGGGCGTGGCGCCCGTTTGGTGTCTGAGGCCCCAGAGGGCGCCGCCATGGCTGGCCGTAGTATGGCGTCGCGACCGGTGCAGCAGAGGCACATGCGAGCGGGGGTCGACCGCGACGCGGACGGGTCGAACGGGCGAGGTCGAGGGCCTTGGCCTTGGCGCAGCGAAGCGCGAAGCGCATAAGCGATAGGCGCGGCAAAAGGCTGGTGCAGGCACGCGTGCCGACGTGGTGGCGCTCGGGAAGAGGGAGAGAGAGGGGAGATGGAGGGGGCGCTCACGGCCGTTGCAGAGTAGAGGGTCGACGAGGCTCAACGGAGCCGATGAGGAGGCGAGGCGACGTGGAGCGGCCCCGACGATGGAGAGGCGGGCGGAGTTGAGGAGGCGTCCGGCGGGGTCCGGTGATGGCATGAGGTGGCGGCGACGTCGACGGTGTTGAGCAGGCTTCGGGCCACGAGGGAGAGGAGACGGGGCTGCGGGGAGGAGGCCGGGAGGGGCGGCGCTCGGCGATTCGGTGGCGGGTCGTCGGCTGGGAGAGCCTGCATCACCGTGGTCGAAGCGGCGCCCGATCCAGATCGGGTCGTGGGGTGGGGGAGAGGAGCGAGGGATCGTGGGGGAAGTGGGGGTGTGGTGGTGGATCGGGCTAGGGTTCGAGGAGGCGTGGGGGGGTTAAGCGGGGAGAGGTGGGCCGGCCGGGATGGGCTGGCCGACTGGGCCGGGGGATGGTCTAGGCCCAGGGGCAGTGGGCCTTTTCACACATTTTTTGTTTCTGGCTTTCGTTTAAAACTTCTCTGCTTTCTTTTATTTTCAAAAAGCAAAACAGTTTTATAATTTATAAAACTTACACTTAGCATAAGAGTATAACTTAGGCTACTGCCACATTAAGCTTAACATTATAATACATTAGCTTAGCATTTTTTTAACTTAAAAAGCATTTAATTTAAATGTTTTAGCCACTGTTTTAACTAGTTTAGGGCACTTAGACATTTTGGAAAAAAAATTAGTTCACTTTGTAATATTATCAAAGAATAATTGCCACATGATGAACATCTTAGATTTCATGTGTGATAAATATGAATTTTTGGACTTTAGATTGGATTAGAATTAGAATTGTGATTTGGACCAAGTGAAGATTAGCAACAGTAACATGATGACATGGCACCATTAACAGGAGATTACTGTAGCATGACACTGGGGGTGTTACAAATCTCCTCCACTACAAGAAATCTCGTCCGAGATTTAAGTGGGAAGTAAAGAAACAACCGGGAGAACTGGCCCTTATAGGGTTGATTATCCGTGAACAATTCAGGAATGAGGTAGAAATATCTCGGTAGAAACTTAATAAAACATCGAGAGCAAAGTATGAAAGTACAATAGGAAGTTTCAAGCGAATGGATAAACGATTGATACCTGAACAGAGTGTGAGAAAGGGGTTTAAAGCATCGGGAATAGATCATCTCTCGAAAGGTGGCTCGCGACATGATACGAAGCCAAATGCAAGAATATTTCAGAATCAAAGATATACAGGAGAGTCAGGTTCTGATCCTGTGAAACTGTGGGTTATGGGCCCACCATGTGGGTTAAAAGTAGAAAGGGGGCCGATAGCAAGGCATGTCAGGTGATAGACTGTCAGGTATGTTGCCAACATCGTTGGTACCAAGGGCGAGGGACGAAGAGAACTATTTTCCTGCTCGTTGAACGAGGCGGACCAATAGGCAAAGTTCTCGTCCATTGGGGGTTACCGGAATGTCATCAACATTAGTAACAGGGTCGTACTGACCGAATTGTACCTCGAGGCATTCTTATAAGCAGGGAATTATTTCTTCTTTTATCATATAGTTCAAAAGAAAGACTAACAAACCAATGGAAAGGAAAATGTGATTATCAGGATTAATCAGATCAAAGGAAAGGAAAAATGTGTTTGCACACAAGAATTTAGGGTATATCCTTCCCAAGGAAAGGCGGGCCATGATATACATGATAGGACAGCAAGTTCAAAAGTATTTAGACAAAGGGGCGAGGGAAGAATCATGATATTACCCACACCACGGTGTTTGCATAATAAATCAAGAAACATGTAGCATTGCGCTTCCAATGTTCTGGTTGATATTCGGAATACCACCGTCATGCTTCGAGGTAGCAATGATACGGTGTTTCAAGTAAAGGTTGGAGTTGAAGATCACAAGAAATACTCAAGGAACAATTGCAAGAATGGCAAGGAGCTCAAAGTATAACCAAGACATGATCAAACATGTGTTGGGAAGAAGACAATAGTGTTGTTGGTGATATCACCAATCATCGAGGGGCAAGGATGGTACTTTTCAACATGAATTCGACTGATATCCTGGAAGAAGTCAAAATATTGCTGATGATCACAACACCTTGTCAAGAGATTTCATGAAGATGTAATCGATGGCGATGACATCAAGTCAAAGGAATGATGAAGCAAAAGGTTATTGGAACCACGGATACGACACAAGCTCAAAATCAAGCTTGTTGTTCGAGGTGAATTGATAAAAAGAGGAAGATCGGCGTAAGCTTAGCTCATCGTCGAAAATTGTGCTCTGCGAAGAAGCTCCGGGTAGCACAGTTAAAATTTAGTATGATAATGATATAGCCGATCAGGCTAGGAATGACTTGACGGATTATTAAACTCGTAAGCAATGAAAATTACTTAAGTTATAGAATCAGAGTGCGGAATCGATTCACTTATCAGTGTTCTCGAGTGACTAATAACCCGGAACCCGTGGAAAATTTAGAATCGGCAAAAATAATAGTAGAGGAAGAACTCATAAGAAGTTATGTAGTTTCATGATATTCCCGAGAGATCTGGAGGGTAATACTCGATGATGATCAAAGCAGAGGTTGGACTAGGGTATTGCTCTGCGAAGACAAGTGCTTGAACTTGCACGAGAAATGGTATTTAAAGGAGAACATGGTGGAACCACGATTGCAAAGGCGGATCTCAGATATAAGATGAACTTATATCAAGGGAATAATTAACTTAAGAGAAGCTTTAATGATAAGATCTACATCGTGTCCATGGGCATGAACACAAAGTTCAAGGTCGACTCCCACTTCTTCAATGCATAACCTTTCATTCATTGCTCTTACAAAAAATTGATTTGAGTGCGAAGGTCTACCTGGTGAAATACCAGAGGAGTATGAACCTTGGAAAACTTTCGGGTTCACACAGATTAAGGAAGGCATAGGTTCAACCCATCTGGGCATCTTAGGAACATATACCACAAACTCCACGAGTAAAATAACACAAGCTTGAAGGCAGAGCATGGTTGAGAAGGCAGAGGATATAATTTACCAAAGGCATTATGTATCCGAGGAAAGGCTCAAAAGGTTATTGAATATGAAGGACGTTGTCGGATAAAATCCAACAAAGGATCTGGCAGTCCACATAGGATTTGATGTGAGTATCAGTACTCAATCAGAAGAGGGAAAGAATGCAAAGGCATCGAATTATGGATATATCTGGATAATTTCAAAGCTTGAATACAAAGGAATTACGATTTTTAAATCAGGAGATCTGAAGCAGAAGCTCTGATCAAAAGATAATTGAGTTGAATCGATACAGATCGACAATCAAATAAGGTTTGATTTGACAAGAACAAGCTCATGTTTGGAGTGACGTCTGAGCTAGAAGGATGAATGCTAGGATCTGACTGAGGATTACGAGCATTCACGACATATTGGATCAAGGGACTCGAAACGATAGTGACAGAGGATGTCAACAAAGATTACTAGAATTATGGAATTAACCATAATGCAAGCTAACAAGAATTTCAACAACAATAGGCTCTTTGAGGATTTTCGAAGATCGAATAGTATTTCAAAGACTTTTGTGAAACATGTGAACAAGCTGGGAAAAACAAATCCTTGATATGTGTGAGGATTAATTTGTCGGTGTATTCAGGCGACAAGGAACGCAAGGCACTAGGCACAAAAGGATTCTCGGAACAACGACAAGTATTTGAGGCATCTTGTAATAACAAAACAGCTGGGGATGAAGGTATGAGCGACAAGGATATGTAGTTAGTCATAGCGGCTTATCGGTGGTAGGGAATTGCAAACGCGATGAGCACAAGTTATCGGGATAACATCGAGAGTATCTTCGAATCTTACGTGCAGCGAAGCGATCATACGTAATAAAGGGCTCTCCGGGACGAAGTAGTTATGAGAACCTAATGTTAGAGTTAGCAAAATCGTTTAACCCGAATGGAAGAGAGATCAGAGTCCCAGAGTATAGACGAGGAATAAAAGATCCTAATACCACCCAATGGCGACGTGGGCCCGTAAGCCACACAGCCAAGTTAGTAAAACGGTTTCGGTTTCTAGACTCAACTTCGGCCATGGAGTTGGAAAGGGGGATCCTACAGGCAGTCGGCTCTGATACCAACTTGTGACACCCTCGATTCAATCGTACACTAATCATGCACGCAAATGTGTACGGTCAAGATCAAGGACTCACGGGAAGATATCACAACACAACTCTAGACACAAATAAAAAAAACAATCTTTATATTATAAGCCAGGGGCCTCGAGGGCTCGAATACATAAGCTCGAATACACAAGAGTCAGCGGAAGCAACAATATCTGAGTACAGACATAAGTTAGACAAGTTTGCCTTAAGAAGTGTAACATCCCAAATTTTGGAATGTTAATATAATTAATTGAATTGTTTGTTTGTTTGCTTGAGTGAATTAAACTTGAGTGAAATTTGAACCTTTTCAAAAACTTTTGAAAGAGAGGGAATAAAATGACTTTCCCCTTCTCCGGTAAATTCAAATTCATCCTATTAAAATCAATGAGAGAAGATGACATGACTTCTTCAACTATAAAGAATTTGAACGGAGTTTTGCAATTTAATTCTTTCAAATATTTGCACTTGCTTCTCTATTTTTCTTCCCAGAAATACCCGAAAAATAAATTCTTGCAAGCAAGAAAGAGCGGAGGAAAATGACCCTCCAAAATCAGGGCATTTTGAAAATATTGAGCCAAGAAAAACCAAAGTCTTTATTTAAAAATTATTTGCAAAAGGAAATAAAGCCTTTAGGGATTTTCTGAAAAATATTTTTTTTTATTTTGGCCGTGGAATAATGCTCATCATCTACATTTTATTTTTCTGATAATTTTAGTATATAAAAACTCTTTATTCCGAATTGATTTGATTTCCTTTTTATTGTTTTAGTTTCCTAATTTTAAAAATAGGAATGGAATCGTTTTTATTAGGAAAAACCTGCTGGCCCATTAAGCACTTTCCTATTCTAGCCCAACAAGAGATCATCTCCTTCCTCTGTTTCCTCTCACGTTAAAGAAGCTTTCCATGTCCATGGAGACAGAAATCTCCACCTTCCTGATCTCCTCGTCTTTCCATCCCAGCGCCTCCCGAGACCGCCTATAAAACCCCCTCCCTCTCCTCGTTCCATTTTTCCCATCACCACGCCCCCTCCCTGCCCGTAGCCTTCTCGCCACCGTCCTCCTTTTCCTGCCTAGAAACGCTCACCAGGAGCTCTCCTGAAACTCCCATCGCCCAGCGCCACCTCCCAAGCGCCGACCCCTCCTCCGCCACCCCCACCCTCGCCGGGCGACCTCGCCCCGGCCGAGCAGCCCTCCACATCGCCGTCTCCTTCCTGCCATCTCTGCCTCACGTACAGGTAACTCCGTTTTCGTTTTCAGATTTATTTCCGTAACAGATTTAGTTCCGTTCTTGTTTAGCTTATAACTTTTGATCTAGAAGTCCAATGATGCTGATTCTTTTTGCGTTAGATCACAATTTTCTTGTAGTTTCCAAAATATATAATTTGTCTATGTTTGGATTTATAAAAATTGAGTTAGATCAGATTTGAATTAAAGCTTGTTTTGCTTATTCGGGAGTTTCATAATAGATTTTTATTTAATTCTTTTTGCTCCTAGTTGCTTAATGAAATATTTTCTGTTTAGTTAACATAAAACCATGATTAGACGATGTTAAGAAATTTTTGTTATATAAAACTATTTTTGTTGTTATTTGAAGTAGGAAAACTTTGAGTTGTTTTTTCTTTAAGTTTTCCTTTGGGTTTTGCTTTGTTGGTTTTGGTGTGTTACTTTGTTATCTTATGTTATGCTATGTGCTTATTATAGTTATTGTTTGCCTCGGTAGAATTTCCGAGTGCGAAGATTGCTACTCTGAAACCCTAGTTTTGAAGATCGTCAACAAGGCAAGTTCACTTTGACCATGCTTTCTTACCTATGTTTTATTGCATTTAGTGGCACCTTTGCAACCACCCCTCAGTAGTGTTATTGAAATTCTTGTAGTTGAGTAGTATGCATGAGGTAGGAACCCATCACCCTGTTACCAAGCCGGGACGTTATTTTATTCTAATGCTACGCTGTAGTAGGCGGGGTTTGGTATGAGTGATCGAGTGGTGTGAAGATGGAGGACTCTCGTCAATGACGACAAATCCATGATGGCATCTGCAAGGACTGCATCTTCAAGGCCACAAGATTTCAAGACTCAAGACAAGAATTCAATACACACTCTTTGGGTGAAGGGCGGTTGACGGCACCTGGAGAAACCAGTGGTTGGCCGGGATGCATGGAGAAGCGCCATGACATCTTGCGAAAGCTTCACCCAGACTCAAAGAGACGGAAGAATACTTCATGCCCGGAAGCTTACCCGCAACCGCAAGTCATTATGGGCTCGCTTGGTTGACCTTAGTGGTGACTCTGGCTGGGGCGGTGCTAGCAGATGTAGAACTACGGTAGGATTGGATGGGTACGGACAGTGGTCGAGGAACTCTTTGGAAGACCATGTTTGGTCATCTTGTTCTCAAACACCCTGAAGTGCGAGAACGTAAAAGAGGATCGAATCTTGCGGGTAAAGTGTACAAACCTCTGCAGAGGGTTAAAACCTAATCGATTAGCCGTGTCCCGATTACGGACAATTTGAGCATCTGGACTTGGATCTATTTGAACTCTCAACACGGATTGATAACTTAATTGTGGGCAACTTATGATGATTTTGGGCTATGAGACATCGGTTGGCGGAACCATGTCATGACAGAAAAAAACTCCATAGTACAGGCTTCATTTTATTCCTTTGATGTAGGGAAAATAAAACCAGCTTTTATGCAAAACAAAACTCAGACACAGAGCCACAAAGCCATATTGCATATAGTATAGTTTTATCATCTGTTCTTTTTATTGTGATCTTGCCGGTACATTCAATGTACTGACCTACACGGCTGCAACGTATCATGTTGCAGATACTTTCCTCGATGAGTAAGAGTTACGATCTGAGGTTACGGTCTACACTCAACTGCCGATGGCGTTGATGGGACTCCACACCCGTTTGATTGTTTCCGCTGATTATTATGAGGTATATATCATTTCGTTATTTATACATGTGATTGCACTTTGATATATACATTAATGTACTGTGTGTGCCAAGATACTGATCCGAGGATGGCACGATAACACGAGGCTTGACCGTCGAGGTCGGGTCGCTCTGAGAGATGGTATCGAGCACATGTTGACCGTGGGGCGTGACCCTAGAAATCGGAAAGCCCTTGGACAGGATATCTCAAAACTTTATTTACAAAAAGACTCTTACTTCTCATCTTTTCTGATTTTATCAAATAGACCCTCTCACCTCAAATAGTTAGAATATACCCTTATCCTTTGATCACCCGGAGGATCAATCAAGACGCTCCAAGAAGGATTTGATATCGAGAACTGATGGCCCCTTCAGAGTAAAGAGGATTTCACCATGTATTAGAAGCTAGAATAGTTGAAGACTCAAGACTTGAAAGGATCTGAAGAATTATTAGACCTTTAGAAGACCAAACCCTGTTATACACCTCGTTAGAAGCGATGATTTGTGAGCTGTCATTTGTTTGATGTTTTCCGACAGCCCCAAAATAAAACCTGTTTCTTCAAAAACTATTGTTTGTATTGTGTGTATATCCTCCCCACCTCTCTCTCATCTCACCCTAAAACCCTTGAACCCCATAGATGATGAATGAAGTTGGACTGATATTCTCTGGACCAAGACTCAGCCCGAGGCGAGCTATGGATGCGAGAACATGGAAACCCACTTGGGAGCAATTTGGTTTCAAGGAAGTATGAGGTCCAATCGCTCTTTAGTACTTTCTGAGAAAGTGCTGCAACCTGGTGGAACATGCATCAAGCCATACAGGATTTAATGGAGCAAGAACTTGGGAGGAATTCAAGAAGACCTGTTGAAATCACGCCTTATCCGGAAACACAATGATGCACCAAGAAGTAAACCTTGTGCTGCAAGATTTACGGAGAAATAGGACACACCCAGGAGGAACACAAGGATGGATGCCCTCATTGTGAGGAGAAACACCCAGCTAAGGAATGCCCAACTAGCCGTGTGACTTGCTTCCTGTGTGAAGGAACCACCCACTACCCGTGCAAAGTCACATTTACTCCACGGTGCAACAAACTATTCGAATCGGGAAGATGGAATGAAAGAAGCCCTCAAGGAAGATCTAGAAGAACCAATAATGATCGAAAGTGTTGAAGACCGGATGGAGAAGGTCTCAACAGATTTTACCCCAATGCCCGCTATTCATGTGGAGAAGAAGGACATTTTCACAAGATTGCACCAAGGAAAGAAAAGAGTATCCGGATACTTCCCGACGGAAGCAATAGAGTTTGATCCACAGGGAATAGAAGGTTTGATCAGAACGAGGAAACCCAGGAAGAGAAAACAAAGACACCCTCAGAACAATCCATTTCTCATATCCATGTCTCATCATAGTCCATCTCTCATCTCAGGTATCCAGTTCTAGTTGTATCGATCGGGATACAACTCCAAGTGTCCGTTACCGTAGGACAGGCTATCGATAGATGTTTTCTTCCCTACAGGGGTGCACCAACTTACCCACCACGCTCGCTTAACTCCGTCCGGACACACTTTCCAGGGTCATGCCCGGCCTCGGCCAAACAATACGCCGCAACCCGACCTAGGCTTAATAGAGAGGCCAGCACGTCGGACTAAACCTATGCCCCCAGGGGTCATGGGCCATCTCCCCGGGAACTCCTGCACATTGCGAACGCGGCCGGTGAGCAGACCTAGCTACCTTCCTAAAAAGGCAGGAGCTTACCAGTCCAACCAGTAGCGCCCGCTTTCGATTCTTGACGTCTATTAAGCTTCGGCTGATGCATCTGACGCAGAACGCCCATACTATGCCCACGTGATGGCTAGTGCTATCGGGCCGAGGCCCTCGGATCAAATATCCAAATCGTAGTGGATTAGGAACGCGCGTAACAAGCGAGACTCACGAAAGATGTGACCCCTTTGCCCCGTCTCGAGGACTTGTGGCAAGGGCTAGGAATGCCCGGCCACGCCTCGTAATTATCTCGCGGGCACCCTCCAGGTCAACCCGACTCCACATCACTCGCAATTAAGCTCGCGCGGGCACCCCTCAGGGTCGACCCGTCTTTAGTAACATGGCTCAGTGTAAAGTCATAGTAATCATAGTAACTATGTGTCCAAACATCAAAGGGGAAAACCCGAGGAATCACCCCTGGTGAATTCCACTCGATGTAGTCATCAAGGTGAACGTAAGAGGATTCACCCTCGAGGTCCACACTTGAGGGGTTGCACGACAGAGTCGTATCGGAAGTGGTTAAAGAGGAAATCACCCTCGATGACCACGACCAAATAACTACACTACAGGGTTAACATCGGCGTCTTGATGAGGTCTCACCCTCGGTACTCGATAGTAACCCAGTAGTGTCGAGCAACTAAGGGGAAGTGATGCGCGGTGGTCGGGGCCTGGTCTTCGATCCCGTTGATCGGGTCTTCTGATTATCCAGCGGGGCAGTTGGGACAAAGTGGGGGTCACTGATGGATCTCTAAGCAACCTATACTAAGCAGTTTAGGATAAGCAGGTAAGGTACAACAGAAGATACGAAAGCAGGCTATGCATTAGAATAGGTGCAAACAATTAGCAAAATCTAATGCAAGCATGAGAGAATGGAATGGGCGATATCGGGATGATCAAAGGGGGGGCTTGCCTGGAAGCTCTGCTGAAAGGGAAGAAGGGTCGTCGTCGACGTAGTCGATCACCGGGGTATCGGCGGAGGTCTCGAGGTCTACCGGAAAGAAAATAACGGAGGGGGAACACAAATAAATAATAGAGCAATCAAAGCAACACAAAGCATAACATGGAAATACGCGGTGCTAGGGGTGACCTAACGCAGTAGTAGGCGATACCGGCGAAGGGGGGAAACATCCGGGAAAGCATTCCGGTGTTTGACGTTTTCGGACAGAAGAACCGGAGGTGGATTGTTGAATGTTCGCTATGTTAGGGCCGTGTGGTGAACGAACGGACTGCGTATTCAGATTCGTCTCGTTTTTCTGATCAACTTTCATGTAGAAAGTTTTTCGATCCGAGCTACGATTTATTTTATATTAATTTTCAAAATTGTAAAAGATTTTCTAAAGTTATTAATAAACCTAAAAGGAGTTATTGCATCAGCATGACATCATCACGACATCAGCAGTCAACAGTGCAGTTGACTGAGTCAAACTTACAGGTGGGTCCCGCTGTCATTGGCACAATTTAATTAAACAGGCTTAATTAGACTAAATTGTTCATTAGGTTAATTAAACAAAGTTAATTAATTAATTAATCATTTTTAATACACATATATATATATTTAACACAGGGGTGGGCCCTTTGGCGATGGCCACCGGAGAGCGGTCTTTGGCGCCCGGCTGGTGCAGATTCTTGGCGCCGGGCTTGGCGCCTGTTTGGTGTCTGAGGCCCCAGGCGTCGCCACGGTGGCTGGCCGGAGTATGGCGTCGCGACCGGTGCAGCAGAGGCACATGCGAGCGGGGGTCGACCGCGACGCGGACGGGTCGAACGGGCAGAGGTCAGGGGCCTTCGAGGCGCAATGCGCCTTGGCGGGCAGAGCGCATAGCGCGCAGCGGCCTTGGCAGTGCAGCGCGCAAGCCCGGCGTGGTGGCGCTTCGGGAGGAGAGAGAGGGGAGATGGAGGGGGCGCTCACGGCCGTTGCAGAGTAGAGGGTCGACGAGGCTCAACGGAGCCGATGAGGAGGCGAGGCGATGCGGAGCGGCCCCGGCGATGGAGTGGCGGGCGGGGTTGAGGAGGCGTCCGGCAGGGTCCGCTGATGGCATGAGGTGGCGGCGACGTCGCCGGTGTTGAGCAGGCTTCGGGCCACGAGGAGAGAGGCACGGGCTGCGGGAGGAGGCCGGGAGGGCGGCGCCGGCGATTCGGTGGCGGGTCGACGCGTGGGGAGACGCTGTCACTGTGGTCGGGCGAGCGCCCCCGATCCAGATCAGGTCGTGGGGTGGGGGAGAGGAGCGAGGGATCGTGGGGGAAGTGGGGGTGTGGTGGTGGATCGGGCTAGGGTTCGAGGAGGCGTGCGGGGGGTTAAGCGGGAAGAGGTGGGCCGGCCGGGATGGGCTGGCCGACTGGGCCGGGGGATGGTCTAGGCCCAGGGCAGTGGGCCTTTTCACACATTTTTTTGTTTCTGGCTTTCTTTTAAAACTTCTCTGCTCTCTTTTATTTTCAAACAGCAAAACAGTTTTATAATTTATAAAACTTACACTTAGCATAAGAGTATAACTTAGGCTACTGCCACATTAAGCTTAACATTATAATACATTAGCTTAGCATTTTTTTAACTTAAAAAGCATTTAATTTAAATGTTTTAGCCACTGTTTTAACTAGTTTAGGGCACTTAGACATTTTGGAAAAAAGTTAGTTCACTGCCAATATTATCAAAAGAATAATTGCCACATGATGAACATCTTAGATTTCATGTCTGATAAATATGAATTTTTGGACTTTAGATTGGATTTGAATTAGAATTGTGATTTGGACCAAGTGAAGATTAGCAACAGTAACATGATGACATGGCACCATTAACAGGAGATTACTGTAGCATGACACTGGGGGTGTTACACTCTACTAGCATGACTTTGATATTATCACCTCCATATCTCAAAACAATTATCAAGCATCAAACTTTTCTTAGCATTCAACGCACTCAAAAGAAAGTTTTACAAATCTTGAATACCAAGCATATTATTATTACTAAGAAAATTACCATGCTATTAAGACTCTCAAAATAATCTAAATGAAGCATGAGAGATCAATAGTTTCTTTAAAACAAATCCACCACCGTGCTCTAAAAGATATAAGTGAAGCACTAGAGCAAAACTATAAAGCTCAAAAGATATAAGTGAAGCACATAGAGTATTCTATCAGATTCCAATTCATGTATGGCTCTCTCAAAAGGTGTGTACATCAAGGATGATTGTGGTAAACTAAAAAGCAAAGAATCAAATCATACAAGACGCTCCAAGCAAAACACATATCATGTGGTGAATAAAAATATGGCTCCAAGTAAAATTACCGATGGAAGTAGACGAAAGAGGGGATGCCTTTTTCGTGTCCTTGGATTATCTTGGGGGTGCCATGGGCATCCCCAAGCTTAGGCTCTTGCCACTCCTTGTTCCATAATCCATCAAAAGAATTTACCCAAAACTTGAAAACTTCACAACACAAAACTCAACAGAAATCTCGTGAGCTCCGTTAGCGAAAGAAACAAAAGACCACTTCAAGGTACTGTAATGAACTCATTCTTTATTTATATTGGTGTTAAACCTACTGTATTCCAACTTCTCTATGGATTATAAACTATTTTACTAGCCATAGATTCATCAAAATAAGCAAACAACACACGAAAAACAGAATCTGTCAAAAACAGAACAGTCTGTAGTAATCTGTAACTAACGCAAACTTCTGGAACTCCAAAAAATAATCCAAAATAGGAAGACCTAGGAAATTTGTTTATTGATCATCAGCAATTGGAATCACTATTTTATCACGTTCTGGTGAATTTTAATAATTGTTTTCGTGAACCAAAAGTTTCTGGAAATTACAGCAAGATCAAATAACTATCATCCAAGAAGATCCTATAGGTTTAACTTGGCACAAACACTAATTAAAAGATAAAACCACATATAAACAGAAGGTAGATGGATTATTTATTCCTAAACAGAAAAAACAAAAAACAAAAATAAAATTGGGTTGCCTCCCAACAAGCGCTATCGTTTAACGCCCCTAGCTAGGCATAAAAGCAAGGATAGATCTAGGTAGTGCCGTAGTAATAAGATAGATCGGTGAAACTCATTTCATATTCCCTACGTTCGGCAGAAAGTTTTCTTTGAGGCAAGCAAAAGTAGTCAAAATGGCTAAATTTAATAGGGCAAAAATCCCCAAGATCAACTTTAGGAGGTATAGGTTCCTCTTTCGGCCCTTCATAATGCACAACCAATTCATCATTATAAGCGTTCTTTTGACAGAACCTTGTGAGCCTACACTCAAGAGAGTATCCTAGCTCATTATTTCGAATAGCCAAATCATCATTAAGTTCAGAGATTCTATCAATTAAAATATTGGTTGGCACCTTTTTTTTAAGGTTTTCATTGCAAGCAACATAGTTAAGAGATTGGAAACGCATAATTTCTTCTTGATCAAAGAGGATAGATTCTATGGGAGGACGACCAACGTCCACCCTATAATGCGCAAAGATTTCTTTGGCTTCCTTGATTATAAATCTGAATTCATGAGCCAAAAAGATAGTAGCGACACGCTTAACAGAGGAGTGTTCGATATTAGAAAATTCTAGGAAAATTCTTTGTATAGAAGGGTGCATATGCATAAATTGCCTTTCAAGTTCAACGATAAGCATGGCAATAGCATCCGCAAGACTACTAGTTCTATGGAGAATAGAACCGCCCATAGAGGGCAAAGGACCGACACAAGTAAAGAAATCTTGAATAACTCCTTTTCCAATAATATTACCACTACCGATTCGAAATCTTTTTGTATGATAGGTAGGGGATTCTTCAGCAGGAGCTTTAGAATTTTCTATGATATTATTATCGCCCATATCGGCAATAATTTCCGAATTTCAGACATAACGGTAAGCAAGCGAGAAAAAGGCAAACGGAAAAGAGAGGGCGCATAAAACGGCAAGGGTGAAGTGGGGGAGAGGAAAACGAGAGGCAAATGGCAAATAATGTAGTGCGGGAGATAGGGATTGTGATGGGTACTTGGTATGTTGACTTTTATGAGACTCCCGACAGCGGCGCCAGAAATTTTTCTTGCTACCTCTTGAGCACTGCGTTGGATTTCCCCAAAGAGGAGAGGATGATGCAGCAAAGTAGCGTAAGTATTTCCCTCGGTTTTTGAGAACCAAGGTATCAATCTAGTAGGAGGCCACGCGCGAGTCCCTCGTACCTACACAAAATGATAGCTCAACGCAACCAACGCGATTAGGGGTTGTCAATCCCTTCACGGTCACTTACGAGAGTGAGATCTGATAGAGATGATAGATAATATTTTTGGTATTTTTGGTATAAAGATGCAAGGTAAAATAAAAGGCAAAGGTAAAAAGCAAAGCAAATATAAAGTGATTGGAGATTTATATGATGAGAATAGACCCGGGGGCCATAGGTTTCACTAGTGGCTTCTCTCAAGAGCATAAGTATTTCTAGGTGGGTGAACAAATTACTGTTGAGCAATTGACAGAATTGAGCATAGTTATGAGAATATCTAGGCATGATCATGTATATAGGTATCATGTTCGAGACAAGTAGACCGACTCCTGCCTGCATCTACTACTATTACTCCACTCATCGACCGCTATCCAGCATGCATCTAGAGTATTAAGTTAATGAAAACAGAGTAATGCCTTAAGCAAGAGGACATGATGTAGAGGGATAAATTCATGCAATATGATATAAACCCCATCTTGTTATCATCGATGGCAACAATACAATCGTGCCTTGCTGCCCTTCTACATCCTTTGGGAAAGGACACCGCAAGATTGAACCCAAAGCTAAGCACTTCTCCCATTGCAAGAAAAACCAATCTAGTAGGCCAAACCAAACTGATAATTCGAAGAGACTTGCAAAGATAACCAATCATACATAAAAGAATTCAGAGGAGATTCAAATATTGTTGATAGATAAACTTGATCGTGAACCCACAATTCATCGGTCTCAACAAACACACCGCAAAAAGAAGATTACATCGAATAGATCTCCACGAGAGAGGGGGAGAACATTGTATTGAGATCCAAAAAGGGAGAAGAAGCCATCTAGCTACTAACTATGGACCCGAAGGTCTGAGGTAAACTACTCACACTTCATCGGAGAGGCTATGGTGATGATGTAGAAGCCCTCCGTGATCGATTCCCCTTCCGTGAGCTCCTAACAGGCCCCAAGATGGGATCTCGTGGATCTGAGAAAGTTGCGGCGGTGGAATTAGGTTTTGGCTCCATATCTGATCGTTTGGGGTGCGTGAGGTATATATACGAGGAAGGAGTACGTGGGTGGAGCTTGAGGGCCCACGAGGCGGCGGCGCCCTAGGGGGGCACCCTCCACCTCGTGACCGCCTCGTGGCTTTCTTGACAGAGGTCCAAGTCTCCACAGGTCTTATCGATGAGAAAATCCTGTTCGAAGGTTTCATAACGTTTGGACTCCGTTTGATATTCTGCTTTTGAAACACCAAATAGGCAAAAAACGGCAATTCTGGGTTGGGCCTCCGGTTAATAGGTTAGTCCCAAAAGTAATATAAAAATGGAAAATAAAGCACGATATGGTCCAAAACAGTAGATAATACAGCATGGAGCAATAAAAAATTATAGATACGTTGGAGACGTATCAGCCGGCGCCAGATCCGTTGTCGCCATGATGGCGCATCACCATGGCACCGCCGCCCATTCTTATTGCCAGCGCCCTGCAGCAGCGCCGCTTCGCCGCATCACCCCCGCCGCTTGCTTGCCACGCCACGCTGCCAGCCGCCGAGCTGCCGCCAACCGTCGCCGCCGCCGCCGGAATTCCCGCCGATGCCGAACCGCCGTGAACCGGTATAACCACCGGTCCGATCCGGTTTTTCTTTTAAGTTTGTTTAAAAAAACCCTAGACTAGATACGTTTGTTTTTCTAGGTTTTATTAAACAATGAATGTCCATTGTTTAGGTCTTATAAATGAACGTTCGTTATTTAGTCTTTTCGTTTTCTGTTTATTTACGTTAGGGACCTATTCGTAATTATTATTTTTACAGATTAGTCCCTGATCTTCATCGCTCGTAACTTTTGCTTGTTAGTCCAAATTCAACGAAACCAACGCTCACTTCTTCGTTATGATCCCCTCTATCCAGTAAAACAACCTAAACATGTTTTTGAAAGTTTTAAAATTTGAATTCAAACAGATTTGTATTTGAACTTCGTTTGATCGTAACTCGAGTTTTATAACTCCGATTTAGTTGATTCATTTTGCAAATCAAGCTCTTGACCTAAACTTTATGATAAGGCCAAATTCACATAGTTTTGGTAGTTAGAAATTGTTTTATGTTGCAAGAGTTATTTGCTTGGTTTTGATGTTTTTTGAATCGTCTTCTTCGATCTTTCTGATCTTTTGAGTGGTTGCTTATGTGTGGTTACTATTGCTTGCTTACGATAGATTGACTGGAGTGTGAATCATCTTCATCAACAATACAGGCAAGATCACACTTTGATCATATCCCTTTCATACCCAGTTTTTATGCATTATTTTCAACCCTCAAACATTGCATGAGTAGGATTGATAACATGTGGGTATTCGGAAGTAGTTGATGAGGTAGGAACCTATTTCCCTACATTCAAACCTTGGGAGTTACTATTACGTTATGCTTATATTGCCATGCTATGCTCGTAGACGTGGATTGGGTTTGAATATATCCATGACAGATGTGAGAATTGATATTTAATGGTTAACTTAAGGTGGCAACTCTAATACACATCTGGGTGGATTGAGGCACCTGGGGAATCCAGTGATTGCGTGTATTTTTGGAAATCCCGGGGTACCGTGTGATTCTCCTATGGACTGCCACCCAGGCTCAAAGGGATCATAAGATTATTCATGCTAGAAACTTCCGTGTGCAACCACATGCCATTATGGGCTCTGGCATAGTTGAGTAAGTTGTGGGAAACCTTTCCATGATGGGCTAGCAGATGTAGGGGATTGTAGGTGTACAGGCCTATCTATCGGTTAAGGGGACCTCTTCGGAAAGACTGTGTCTCGGTCATCTGTTTCTCAAACATTATGTAGTGCCAGAAATCCAAGGGAGGAGATCGAGTCTTGTGGGGAAAAGTGCACAAACCTCTGCAAAGTGTACAAACTAATCATGATTAGCCGTGTCCCCGGTTATGGACATCTTGAGTATCTAGTTGTTGGATTATCATGTTGATCTCATCACTCTATATAATTAATTTGTTGGGTTGTTAACTTTTAATTGGGATTGAGATGGGGTTTACCATTCTCAATGTTTTCAACCAACTTTGTAGTTAAATAAAATATATTCCTTTGCAGTAGGGAAAAATTTGCTTTTCACAAAAACATATAACCATAGAGCTTTTCCACCAGCCATATTTGCATGTAGTGATAGTTGTTATTCATCATTTATCCTATGGTGTGAATTTACCAGTACATTCAATGTACTGACCCTTTGTGGTTGCAACGTCTCATGTTGCAGGAATCTTACGACGAGTAAGTGATACGTTAGGGTTACGATTTCTACACTCAACTTTGCCATTGGTGTTGATGGGAATCCACAACCTTGTTACTTCCGCTATTTGGATTGAGGTAATACTATTTACGTTACTTTATACATGTGATTTACCGCTGTTATAAATCCTCGAGTACTGTGTGTGTCAGCATACCGATCCAGGGATGACACTTAAGCACAGAGACTTGACAGTCTGAGGTCGGTCGCTACATATGTGTTATGATCTGTAAACCCAGGGGTGACAGTAATTGGGATACTTTTCGGTGATGACCATAGTTTGAGGAGTTCATGTATTCACCAAGTGTTAATGCTTTATTCCGGTTCTTTATTAAAAGCAGGCCTTCATATCCCTTAGTTTCCTTAGGGACCCCGCTGCCACGGGAGGGTAGGACAAAAGATGGCATACAAGTTCTTTTCCATAAGCACATATGACTATTTACGGAATACATGCCTACATTATATTTATGAACTGGAGCTAGTTCTGTATCGCTCTAGTTTATGACTTTTATATGATGAATATCATCCAATGAATTCATCGATCCAATGCCTACGAGTTTTCCTCATATTGGTCTTGCTAAGTTGCTACTGTTGCTGTTACTGTTGCACTTGCTACAAAACCATTGCTATTACTGTTACTGCTAATGTTACCATCACCACTGCTATCAAAACTATCATACTACTGTGCTACTAATCACTTTGCTGCAGATATTTAATCTCCAGGTGTGGTTGAATTGACAACTCAACAGCTAATACCTGCAAATATTCTTTGGCTCCCCTTGTGTCGAATCTATAAATTTGGGTTGAATACTCTACCCTCAGAAACTGTTGCGACCCCCTATACTTGTGGGTTATCATTGTCCTTCTTCTCCACAGGAATAGAAAGCGTTGGAGTAAAATCTTATTAGGCCTTCTTCCGGGTCTTCCTTCATCACATGTTCTTCTAAACGTTTCCTGAGGGCTTCTTTCTGCTGTTAGTAATTTCTTGTACCTTGTGGTAAATGTGACACTGAGTAGGGTAGTGCATAGTTCCTTCACACAGGAAACCAGTAACCTACCTAGTCGGGCATTCTTCGGCTGGGTGTTTTTCCTCACAATGAGGGCATCCACCCTTGTGTTCCTCCTGGGTGTGTCCTACTTATCCGCAAATCTTGCATGCACAAGGTTTCTTCTCGGGTTATCACAGTGCTTTCGGATGAGATGGGATCTTAATAGAGTCTTCTTGAATTCCTCCCAAGTTTCTACTCCATTATGTCCTTGTATGAGTCGATGCATTTTCCACCAGGTTGTAGCACTTCCTGTTAAGTATTGAAGAGCGTATTGAACATCATACTTCCTTGAAATTAAATTTTCCCAGAAGTGATCCTCCATGTTTTGTATACATCCGGTTGAGTCAATGGTCCAGAGAATACCGGTCCTTCTTCATTCATCATCTATTGGGTCCAAGGGTTTTAGGGAGAGATAAGAGAGAAAGACAGAGAGAGAAGGTTACCCATACAAATAATCAACAAACAATTCCTAGCCCAGAGTTTCTACCGTCTGTAATGGGCCAATTTTCTATGGTTTCATTACGACATCTTCATTTCTTCAGGTCTTCAATGCTCGAGAGTTTCCAATTCCTGATGCTTTTCCCATATGAAGGCCTTTGTTATTCTTCCGTGACTTACGTCTCTCAAGGTGAAATAAACATAAACCTATGAATATTGTATCTATCAACCACACAATAAACACAAAAAATATAATAACAAACAAGCATTCATTTATTAAATCAACCACACAATATTGTATCGCCACCCACATAAGTTGTTATGGTTAGATACTTTAATCACAAAACGTTCATCTTTATTTCTATCATGGTGGGACTACTACTAAGCTAACTTCTTAGGAACCTGATCCTTGTCTCCACTGGACTTCTATTGTGTGGACTTGATCTCCACCAATTCTTCTCCTAGATTATCCATGTGGATGTGGAGTTTCTTGTGACGACCCTGTATGTCCTGGAGTTCGTCCTTAAGCTTCTGGATCTCAACATTTTTGGCATAAGCCATGGTCCTGCTACCCTTCAGTTCCCGACACATCTTCGGGATCTCGAGATTTTCCTCCTCCAGCTTGGTTACCTTCAGCCTCTAGGTCTTGACCTCTTCTCATAGTGTTGCATTGTCAAACAGGGCTTCTAGAAGGTACATTTGAAGATTATTGACGTATTGTTCTAAATCCTGGTTATAGACCAACAGTGGGGAGAACTTCATCTTCTGCGCATCTGCTAGGGCAATAGTTGCTCCATCAACCTTCTGCCATCCAACCTTTCCAAAGTAGTGTGGGTTTAGTGCAGCACGATGATGATAGCATAAGCGTGCAATAGCATCATGGACAACAGTGTTTATGCCCATATCACAGTCACCATTTATCATTCCACAATTGGTGTCTCCAGCCTTGGGATCTTCTTTGCATCCAGAAACTTGAGTCTTGACTCCCCATGATCCAGACTTCCTCTTAGTTTCCTTGATCTCAGGTATCGACAGCTTCAGCAGTCTGACTAGCTCCACAAGGAATGGGCCTCCAAGAACCTTCTCGTAGTGTTCTCTTTTTTTCAAAATGTAGCTCTCCATCTATAATTTGAAATAAGGAAGGTTTAGTACAAGAATTCAACAGTTACGAGAGCAGTATAAAATAAAATTCATTCCTATCGGGGTCTTTATATTACTAAGCCATTTTCTAGGGTCACATCCTACAGTCAATATGTGCTCTGATACCATATTTGTTGCGACCAGGCCTCAAACGGTCAAGCCTCTGTCTATCTGTGCCATCCTTGGATCAGTATGCTGGCACACATAGTACATCAATGTGTATATCAAAGAGCAATCACATGTAAAATATCATAAACCTGATATATACCTCATAAGTCTCAGCAGAAACAATCAAACGAGCGTGGAGTCCCATCAACGCCATTGGCAGGTTGAGTGTAGACCGTAACCCTATACATCACTCTTACTCGTCGTAAAAAATCTTGTGGCATGATACATTGCAGTCGTGTAGGTCAGTACATTGAATGCACCGACAAGATCACAATGAGAAAACAAATGATAAAACTATACTATATGTAATATGGCTTTGTGGCTCTATGTGTGAGGTTTTTTTGCGTAAAAGCTGGTTTTATTTTCCCTGCATCAAAGGAAATAATCGGAGTTTGTACTACCAAGTTTTCTACCATGACATGGTTCCACCAACCAATGTCTCATAGCCCATATCATCACTAGTTGCCCACAATTAAGTTTTCAATCCGGTGTAGAGAGTGCAGAGATAGATCCAAGTCCAGAGGCTCAAATCGCCCGTAACCATGGACACGACTAATCGATTAGGTTTTAACTCTGCATAGTGTTGTGCACTTTACCCACAAGATTTGATCCCTCTTTTACGTTCTCGCACTTCAGGGTGTTTGAGAACAAGATGACCGAAACATGGTCTTCCGAAGAGTTCCTTTGACCACTATCCAGTGCCCATCCAATCCTACCATAGTTCTACATCTGCTGGCATTGTCCCAGCTAGAGTCACCTCTAGGGTCAACCAAGCCAAAGACCATTGTGACTTGTGGCTGCACAAGTAAGCTTCTGGGCATGAAGTATTCTTCTGTCTCTTTGAGTCTGGGTGAAGCTTTCCACAAGATGTCATGACGCTTCTCCATGCATCCCGGCCATCCACTGGTTGCTCCAGGGTGCCCATCAAATCCATCCTTCACCCAGTAGTGTGTATTGAAATCTTGTCTCATGTCTTGAGGTCTTGGAAATGCAGGCCTTGAAGATTGCCATCATGAAGTTGTCTTCATTGATGTAGAGTCCTCCATTCTCACACCACTCCTGAGCACTCATAACAAACCCCGTCTACTACAACATAGCATTAAAAATAAATAACATCCCAGGCTTGATAACAGGGAGATGGGCTCCTACCTCATGCAATCTACTCAACTACAAGAATTCAGAATCACTACTCGAGGGATTGTCGAAAAGGTGTTACTACATGCAAAGGAAACTTAGGTAAAAATAGATGGTCAAAGTGAACTTTCCTGATAAGTTGATGAAGATATTAACGCTCTAAAAACTTGATAGAACTATTCGTCACTCTTCGATGAAATCTATATAGCCAAAGATAGTATTCAAATAAGCAAACAATTCTAGCAATCAATACCAACAATCAAAATCAAAAAGCAATAAAGAAAACAATAATGAAATGAAATAAAGCCAAAATAAAAATCCAAGAAACTTTAAAGAAAACTAGGGGGAACCAACTCACACAATATCAACCAATAACTCTCATAAGAGCACTATATTATTCTAAAAACCTTTCTATAGCAAAGAAAATACAATTTTAATAAAACAACAGTAAATATTTTATTAAATTATTATCTAGCAAAAGTATTAATTTGAAAGCTATTATAACTTTCGAGTTAACACTAAAACAATTATAACAACCCAAAAACACTAAGACAAAGTAAACAATACTAAAGTAATTATAAAACTAATTTATTTCTAATAACAGAACAATAATAAGATAAAGTGGCACAAATAATTACTTTTAACACTAAGGAAACTATTTCTATCAACTATCACTATGAGCTAAGCAAACCAATACAAAAACAGTAGCTAAATACTAATAATTAAATAAAAAATTTATGTACCCTAGTCTAACAGAAATATATAACAACATGTAAAAAGCTACAAAAGAATGATCTAAAAATAATTAAAACTATAATTCAATGACTAAATGTGACATCCCAAATTTTCAATTTGGCATGTTATACATAGGTCATCCATGCATATCATATTTTATTGCATTCTCGTTTGCCATCCTCGAAAATCCTAAGCAACTCAAGGACCCTCGGAGAGAGTTGGGGATTTTTCGATTTTCATATTTGAATTTTATCAAATAATGAAAGACGAGGATATTGGATTTTATTATTTTTCTCTCCGGAAAAATATTCCATTTTAAATAAATAAATGAGGGGAGATAATATGAATTCTCCAAAATAATTGAAATATCGGAGGAAAAATGTTAAAATCATTATTTGGTTTTTATTTGATTTTATTTGGAATTTTAATTGCCCTAGAAAAATTTGCACGCTTTAAAAAGTTGCATTTTAGGGGCCAAGAAAAGTTCATCTAGTTCTAAATATTTTATTTAGACGGAGAAAACTTGTTTTGGAATTTTTAGATTTTTATTTATTTTTCTAGGATTTTTTTTATTTTTGGCGGAATGATTTAAAAAAATAATAATGGACCCGCGCCCGATTGGGCCAAAGGCCCAGCCGAGCCAGGCCGGCCCACTCGCGCCGCCGCCTTCCCAGCACCCGTCGTGCTGACGGACGCCGAGGGCGAGTCCGAGCCGGACTCCACCCCGGCGCCTTTCCCAAGCCGAGCCGCCCGCCCCTTCCCTAAGCCGCCCTACGCCTATAAATGCCGCCACCACCACCACACCACCACCCCACCACCACCCTGCCGCCCGCCGGAGCCCGAGCCGAGCCGCCTCGAAGTCTCGATCCGCCGTCGTCGCCGCCTCCCGCCGTCGCCGCCCTCTCGCCGAGCCGCCGCCTCTCGCCGACCCCGCCCCACCCGGAACCCGCCGAGCCGCCACGCCGCCGGGCCGCCCTCGCCGGAGGTACCCGACCCTGCCGCCATTTTTTTAAGAAAACCCTTCGGTCTTTTTTTTAATATAAAACCCTAGATCGTTTTTTTATAGATCGGTTTATTTCGTCGGTTTATTTACTTAGCGAACGTCCGTTCGTCGTTCGTTCTAACAAGCGCGTTCACTGTTTAGTTTCTGTTAACGAACGTTCGTTCATTTAGCAGTTCATCGCTTTTCTTTTATCAGATTTATTCAACGGTTATTCTGATCGCGATTTCTGATCCAATTTTCAAACCTGTTTATCTTTTCGCTCGTTTATCGGAATCAGGCGATTCAAGCGCCTGGAGTTTCATCTCGAAACCCTCTTTCCGAATAATCAACTTAAACCAGTTTTTATCCTTGTAAAATTTGACCCTAGTTCAGATTAGTAAACGGAACCTATTTCTTTCGCCGTTTGAGTTTTGTTGTTCCGTTTGGTTTGATTTTTTTTTTGCAAACTGGAGTTCTTAAGTTGAACTCTCTGGTCAACCTCTTTCAGTTGAAGTTTCGTTTGTGCATCTTTGCTTGTTTACTTATGTATGTATTGTTTGCTTGCGATAGAATTCCGGGAGTGCGAAGCGTGTTACTACGAGTCTCTAGGATTCACGGATCGTCAGCAAGGCAAGTAACACTTGATCATATCTTTTCATACCCAGTTTTTATGCATTAGCTCAACCCTCCAACATTGCATGATTAGGATGGCATTAATTTGTGGGTTGGGAAGTAGATGATGAGGTAGGAACCTATTGCCCTGTTACTTTCAAACCCTTGGGAGTTACTTCTACGTTATGCTTATATTGCCATGCTATGCTCGTAGACTTGGTTTGGGTTTGAGAGATATTCACGACAGATGTGAGATTGTTAATTAATGGTTTACTTTAAGGTGGCAACTTAAATACACATCTGGGTGGATTGAGGCACCTGGGGAACCCAGTGTTGTCTATTTTTTTTGGAAATTCCGGGGTACCCGTGTGATCTTCCTATGGACCGCCACCCAGGCTCAAAGGGAACTGAGATTATTCATGCTAGAAACTTCCATGTGCAGCCACAAGCTATTATGGGCTCTAGCATAGTTGAGTAAGTTACGTGAAGCTCTCGAAGAGGTAGGTCAGCAGGTAGTGGGTTTTATAGGTTTGGTATGATCTATCCGGAGTAGAGAGTTAATGTTTCTGAAAGACTGTGTCTCGGTCATCCGTCTCTCAAACACCATGCAGCGCGAGAAACCAACGGAGGCGATCGAGTCTTGTGGGGAAAAGTGCGCAAACCTATGCAGAGTGTAAAATCTAATCATGGTTAGCCGTGTCCCCGGTTATGGACAATTCTGAGTATCTAGTACTTGAGTATTCACATGTATCTCATCACTCTAAAATTAATATTGCTGGGTTGTTAATCACTTTAATTGGGATTGAGTTGGGGTTATACCTTCTCAATGATGTTTCAACCACCATGATAGTTAAAGTAAAATTTATTCCTTTGATGTAGGGAAAATTGGCTTTTCATAAAAACTGTAAACATAGAGCTTTCCACCAGCCATATATGCATGTAGTATAGCTTATTCTTTCATTACTCTATGTGTTACATTGCCAGCATATTCCATGTGCTGACCCGTTCTCGGGCTGCAACGTATTATGTTGCAGACTTTTCAGACGAGGAGTAAGGATTGTAGGTCGTTGCCGTGTAGCTCAGTTATGCCGTTGGAGTTGATGGACTCACTTTATCTTCCAAGCCTTCCGCTGTTATCACATTAGATGGCCTTAAGCCATATTATTGTAATAAGTTCTCTTTTGAGACATTCGATGTAATAAGTGTGTGATTGCTACTCTGTTATAAAACCTTCGAGTACTGTGTGTGTCAGCATTACCGATCCAAGGATGACACAGAAGCACAGAGACTTGACCATCTGAGGTCGGGTCGCTACAAGATGGTATCAGAGAACACGCTGAGTGTAGGACACGACCACTAAGATAAAACCATAGGTCACTCCTCTCTACTCATTTCTGACCTCTCTCCATTTTTCCACTCTTTAGGATGACGGAGATGAAGTACAAGTTTGCCCAACCGGATGAAGACACACCTTTCGGACGCCACTTGAAGGAAGTCACTAGGTACCTGAATATTGGAATACCAAGCTTCACCGGAAGAAGAATGCTGGAAGATTCAAGCTCTAGTTCCCTGAAGGACGTTTGCACCAAGCACAGAGCCCATAGTATGTGTTTTCAATGCACCAACATGGAGTTTAGGAAAGAGTATGGCAGCTCACATTACCATGGGACGCATTGGAGAAGTCTACAACAAGGAGCTTAAAGACACCATATACCAAATATGTGGGCGCCGAGACGAGCAATAGGAAGTAATTAGCACCAAGAAGGATAGATCCATTGCAGCTTACATCCGTGGAGCTAAACCAGCACATTCGACGTCATGAGAACCGGATGTGCTTGACATGCTGGATTTGAAGAAGGCGAAAACTAAGATCATCGAATTGGAGGAAGAACTCAAGTCTACACGCGATGGATATGAGGAAGAAATCAAGATACTACTGGAGAAGAACGACGACCTAGTCAAAGAGATTGGAGTTTTCATGGGAGGACCAGCACCCAAGGAAGAGGAGCAAGAAGAGGAAGAAGACCCTGCTTGTCCAGACAACTACATCATCATCGACGACACCGACTCAGATCCAAGTGATGATGACTATGAAGACGAAGCTGGAGCAGACATCATGGAGTCTTCCACCGATCAAAATTTCTAGATGACCACCAAATATTAGTAGTATTTTTCCCCTGTAACTAGTAGTAGTTGAGCACGTATGCGATAGTCCTAGATCGTTTTGTATGCCCTTGCTTGCTTGATTGAATGAATGTGTGTTTTGCCTCATGTGCATATGGCTAGTGTTCTCTCACTAGACCTCTTTCTATTTCTAATCTCTCCCATCTAAACCCTCAGATGCCTCCGAGATGTGACCCCGGTTTTGTTTTCCCACCGGAGCTCACTCAGTTGATCCAACAGCGAGAATGCCTTGATGCAATTGCTAGTTCGTAACCAGGGCAATGCCAACAACAACAACAACAAC
This sequence comes from Aegilops longissima, assembly GCA_021605205.1. Classification (NCBI taxonomy): domain Eukaryota; kingdom Viridiplantae; phylum Streptophyta; class Magnoliopsida; order Poales; family Poaceae; genus Aegilops; species Aegilops longissima. Next base: position 278,513,318 of record CM038680.1, read on the forward strand.
AACCCGCCGCCAAAGGGACAATTTAGCCCGCTTTACGAGGTTACAACCGCGGTGTTTTCCAAAGAGCACCGAGCCAATAGTTGCGATGACTGGTTACGCCGTATTGGAAGGAGTTAACCACCGCAGGATGCACGGATCTTGAAAGAGTGCGCTTTGCCGCACATCAATTGGATGGACCAGCAGCCGCATGGTGGGAGAATTACACGGCTACTTTTCCTATAGCCAATGTCACTTGGGACCAGTTCAACAAGCTTTTCAGACGGTCCATGTTTCAAATGGAGCCATGCGGATAAAGAAGCGTGAGTTCCGCCACTTACGCCAGGGGAATCGCATCTTGTGGCCCGATGACGTGGATGAGTTTAGCAAGTTATCACGCTATGCCCCTGATGATGTGGCCACGGATGCCGTGAAGCAAGACAAGTTTATGGAAGGATTGAATGATGAGATGAGTATGCAGTTGATGGTGGCAACTTTCAACAACTACCAGGAGTTGGTAGATAAGGCCCTAATGATTGAAGGAAAGCAGCAGCAAATTGAGAGTCGTAAGAGGAAGTATGGACAAGGAAGTATAACTCAGAGCTCACCGAAACCTCGCTTAACCCCGAACTCGGAGGACTAGTTCATAACCATGGAGGACATAACCATCTTTGGAGGAGGATCGCATAATGGTGCGAAGAATGGGAATGGAAATGCAACCAACAATAATCGAATCGCTCTAACCCAGCTACACCCGCCAAGAGAGACTTGAGCCAAGTTATTTGCTTTAAGTGCGGGAAGACAGGGCACTATGCCAACGACTGCCCTGAAGGAAAGAATGGAAACGGAAATGGGAGCGCTGGGAAGAAGCCCAATCCATTCAACAAAGGACAAGTGAACCACGTTAACGTGGAGGAAGTTGAAGAGCAGCGGATGCGTAATAGGTAAGTTTTGGTTCACCATTTACCGCTATTGTTCTTTTCGATCTTGGTGCATCACATTCATATATATCAAGGGATTTGTGGATAAGTTTAAGTTACCAACCTGCACCCTTAGAACCCCTCTTTTAGTGAGCTACTTTGGAGCAGAATATATGGCTAGCGATGGTGCACCCAAATACCCCTAATCATTGGCACGCATGTTTTTCCGTCGACCTAATTATCTTGGAGTCGCAAGGATTGGATGTGATATTAGGTATGGATTGGATGTCGAAGTTTGGAGGAAGTATCGATCGTGCTAGCAAGTCAATTTATCTTACCACCCCGGAGGGAAAAAGGATTAAGTATGTATCTAGGCATATGCCTAGGAGGAGCCAAGTGAATACCCTCACGGAGTTGTACAAGAGGAAGTACCGTAGTGAAGGATTATCCAGATGTTTTTCCGAAGAGTTACGGGCATGCCACGGATCGAGACATCGAGTTTACGATAGAACTAATACCGTGTACAGGGCCAATCTCAAAGAGACCTTTATCGGATGCCCGCAAATGATCCGGAGGAAATTAAGAAGCAGATCAAGGAGCTATTGGAGAAAGGTTACATTCAGAGAAGTTCATCACCACAGGGAGCACCAAGATACTTTTGGTGGAGAAGAAAGATAAATCCCTAAGGATGGTTGTTGATTACCGAGCTCTGAATGAAGTAACGATAAAGAACAAGTATCCCTTACCGATGATTAATGATCTGTTTGATCACTTGCAAGGAGCTAAGGTGTTTTCTAAGATTGATCTACGATCAGGATACCATCAGTTGAAGATCCGAGAGAAGGATATACCAAAGACAGCATTCACCACACGATATGGATTATATGAGTATACGGTCATGTCGTTTGGACTGACTAACGCCCCTGCCTATTTCATGAGTATGATGAACAAAGTGTTCATGGAGTATTTGGACAAGTTTGTTGTGGTGTTTATCGATGATATTATGGTTTACTCGAAGAACGAAGAGGAGCACGCAGAACACCTACGTTTGGTTCTTGAGAAACTCAGGGAACACCAGTTATATGCCAAATTCAGCAAGTGCGAGTTTTGGTTAAAGGAAGTTGGATTTCTTGGGCATGTTATATCAGGAGAGGGTATAGCAGTAGACCCCAGTAAAATTCAGTCAGTCACTGAATGGTTGGCACCCACTTCAGTCAGCGAGATTCGCAGTTTCCTTGGACTGGCAGGATATTATCGGAGACTCATTGAGAATTTTTCCAAGATTGCTAAACCAATGACAGAATTGCTAAAGAAGGATACCAAGTTCAAATGGACAGAGGATTGTGAGACAAGCTTCCAAGAGTTGAAGAAACGGTTGACTACAGCCCCAGTGCTGACATTGCCAGATATACATAAGGAGTTTCAAGTGTATTGTGATGCCTCTCGCTTGGGACTTGGATGTGTTCTTATGCAGGAAGGAAAAGTTGTTTCATATGCTACACGACAACTGAAGCCTCATGAGTTGAACTATGCCACGCATGATTTGGAGTTAGCAGCTGTAGTACATGCGTTGAAGACCTGGAGACATTATCTCATGGGAAACCGTTGTGATGTGTACACGGATCATAAGAGTTTAAAGTACATTTTCACACGTATGAGTTAAACCTCGCATGGAGGAGATGGCTGGAACTTATAAAGGATTACGACATGAAGCTACACTATCATCCAGGAAAGGCCAACGTTGTAGCAGACACTTTGAGTCGGAAGAGCTATGCCAATATCCTTGAAGGTAGAGGACTGCCAAAGGAGTTAGCAGAGGATGTTATGGAACTTCAGTTGGAGATTGTTCCAAGAGGTTTTCTTGCAACAATGGAGGTTCAGTCGACCTTGTTAGACAAGATTCGAGATGCTCAAAAGGAAGATAAAGAGATTGCTGAGATAAAGGAAAAGATGGGCAAAGGAAAAGCCAAAGGTTTTCGCGAGGATGAGCACGATACCTTGTGGTTTGAGGATCGGATTTATGTTCCCAACAATTCGGAGATCAGGAAGTTAATACTTCAAGAGGCCCATGACTCACCATACTCGATTCACCCCGGAAACACCAAGATGTATTTGGACTTGAAAGAACGTTTCTGGCGGACTGGTATGAAGAAGGATATTGCCGAGTATGTAGCCGTTTGTGATGTATGCCAGAGAGTAAAGGCAGAGCATCAAAAGCCAGCAGGACTGTTGCAGCCTATGCCAATACCCGAATGGAAGTGGGACAAACTTGGCATGGATTTTATCACCGGATTACCCAGAACCAAAGCAGGATATGATTCAATATGGGTAGTTGTGGATTGTTTGACCAAAGTAGCTCACTTTATCCCAGTGAAAACAACTTATACAAGTGCCAAGTTGGCCAAGATATATATGACCAGGATCGTATGTTTGCATGGAGTTCCGAGGAGTATCGTATCAGATAGAGGAACACAGTTTACTTCAAAGTTTTGGCATCAACTACACGGACTTTGGGTACCAGATTGGAGTTTAGTACGCGCTCCACCCATGCAGACGGATGGATGACAGAGAGAGTCAATCAGATTTTGGAGGACATGTTGAGAGCACGTGCGCTAGATTATGGATCTAGTTGGGATGACAATTTGCCGTCGCAGAATTCTCATACAACAACAGCTACCGAGCCAGTTTGAAGATGGCACCGTTCAAGCTCAGATGGACGCAGATGTAGAACACCATTAATGTGGGATGAGGTTGGAGACCGTCGCTTGTTTGGACCAGATTTGATCAAAGACTCGAGAGGAGAAGGTTAAACTGATCGAGATGCACTAAAGATTGCTCAGTCTAGACAGAAGAGTTACGCAGATTCAAAATGCAAGGAAGTAACCTATGAAATCGGAGACAGAGCATATCTGCGAGTATCACCTCTGAGGGGAGTGAAACGTTTTGGAGTAAAGGGAAAGTTAGCCCCAAGATTTGTAGGACCGTACCGTATTTTGGAACGGATGGGAGAAGTTGCCTACAAGCTGGAGTTACCTGAAGGACTGTCAGGAGTTCACGATGTGTTTCACGTATCACAACTGAAGAAGTGCCACGCTGAGATGGCCGACATACCGTTAAAGGATACAGTGCCCCTGGAGGCGATACAATTAGATAATAACTTGACTTATGAGGAGAAGCCAGTAAAGATTCTCAAGTTTGATAGCCGAGTCACTCGCAACAAGGTGATCAAGTTTTGCAAAGTTCAGTGGATCCACCATACTGAGGAGGAAGCCACCTGGGAGCGAGAAGAGGATATTCGCAAGGACCATCCGCACCTATTTTCTAGCCAACCCGAATCTCGAGGGCGAGATTCATCTTAAGGGGGGTAGGTTTGTAACATCCCAAATTTTCAATTTGGCATGTTATACATAGGTCATCCATGCATATCATATTTTATTGCATTCTCGTTTGCCATCCTTGAAAATCCTAAGCAACTCAAGGACCCTCGGAGAGAGTTGGGGATTTTTCGATTTTCATATTTGAATTTTATCAAATAATGAAAGACGAGGATATTGGATTTTATTATTTTTCTCTCCGGAAAAATATTCCATTTTAAATAAATAAATGAGGGGAGATAATATGACTTCTCCAAAATAATTGAAATATCGGAGGAAAAATGTTAAAATCATTATTTGGTTTTTATTTGATTTTATTTGGAATTTTAATTGCCCTAGAAAAATTTGCACGATTTAAAAAGTTGCATTTTAGGGGCCAAGAAAAGTTCATCTAGTTCTAAATATTTTATTTAGACGGAGAAAACTTGTTTTGGAATTTTTAGATTTTTATTTATTTTTTCTAGGATTTTTTTTATTTTTGGCGGAATGATTTAAAAAAATAATAATGGACCCGCTCCCGATTGGGCCAAAGGCCCACCGAGCTGAGCCGAAGCCGGCCTTGCCGCCGCTTTCCTCAGCCACACATTGCGTGTGCACGGATGCCGAGGGCGAGTCCGAGCCGGACTCCACCCCGGCGCCCTTCCCAAGCCGAGCCGCCGCCCCTTCCCAAGCCGCCCGCCCCACCTATAAATGCCGCCGCCCACCGCCACACCACCACCCGCCACCACCCAAGCCGCCGCTTGAGCGCGGAGCCGAGCCGAGCCGCCGAGCCCGATCCGCCGTCGCCGCCCCTCTCGCCGAGCCGCCGCCGCCGCCCTCGCCGAGCCGCCGCCGCCTCTCGCCGACCCGCCCCACCGGAACCCGCGGAGCCGCCCGCCCGCGGACGCGCCTGCTGAGTACCCGACCCGCCGCGGTTTTTAAGAAAACCCTTCGGTTTTTTTTATAAAACCCTAGATCGTTTTTTTATAGATCGGTTTACTTCGTCGGTTTATTTACTTAGCGAACGTCCGTTCGTCCGTTCGTTCTAACAAACGCGTTCACTGTTTAGTTTCTGTTAACGAAAGTTCGTTCGTTTAGTAGTTCGTCGCTTTTCTTTTATCAGATTTATTCCGCGGTTATTCTGATCGCGATTTCTGATCCAATTTTCAAACCTGTTTATCTTTTCGCTCGTTTATCGGAATCAGGCGATTCAAGCGCCTCGAGTTTCATCTCGAAACCCTCTTTCCGAATAATCAACTTAAACCAGTTTTTATCCATGTAAAATTAGACCCTAATTCAGATTAGTAAACGGACCCTATTTCTTTCGCCGTTTGAGTTTTGTTGTTCCGTTTGGTTTGATTTTTTTTGCAAACCGGAGTTCTTAAGTTGAACTCTCTGGTCAACCTCTTTCAGTTGAAGTTTCGTTTGTGCATATTTGCTTGTTTACTTATGTATGTATTGTTTGCTTGCGATAGAATTCCCGGTGCGAAGCGTGTTACTCTGAGTCTCTAGGATTCACGGATCGTCGACAAGGCAAGTAACACTTGATCATATCTTTTCATACCCAGTTTTTATGCATTAGCTCAACCTCCAACATTGCATGATTAGTATGGCATTAATTTGTGGGTTGGGAAGTAGATGATGAGGTAGGAACCTATTGCCTGTTACTTTCAAACCCTTGGGAGTTACTTCTACGTTATGCTTATATTGCCATGCTATGCTCAGAGACGTGGTTTGGGTTTGAGAGATATTCACGACAGATGTGAGATTGTTAATTAATGGTTTACTTTAAGGTGGCAACTTAAATACACATCTGGGTGGATTGAGGCACTGGGGAACCCAGTGTTGTCTGTTTTTTTGAAATCCGGGTACCGTGTGATCTTCCTATGGACCGCCACCAGTGCTCAAAGGAACTGAGATTATTCATGCTAGAAACTTCCGTGTGCAGCCACAAGCTATTATGGGCTCTAGCATAGTTGAGTAAGTTACGTGAAGCTCTCGAAGAGGTAGGTCAGCAGGTAGTGGGTTTTATAGGTTTGGTATGATCTATCCGAGTAGAGAGTTAATGTTTACGAAAGACGTGTCTCGGTCATCCGTCTCTCAAACACCATGCAGTCGAGAAACCAATGGAGGCGATCGAGTCTTGTGGGGAAAAGTCATAAACCTCTGCAGAGTGTACAATCTAATCATGGTTAGCCGTGTCCCGGTTATGGACAATTCTGAGTATCTAGTACTTGAGTATTCACATGTATCTCATCACTCTAAAATTAATATTGCTGGGTTGTTAATCACTTTAATTGGGATTGAGTTGGGGTTATACCTTCTCAATGATGTTTCAACCACCATGATAGTTAAAGTAAAATTTATTCCTTTGATGTAGGGAAAAATTGTCTTTTCGCAAAACTGTAAACATAGAGCTTTCCACCAGCCATATATGCATGTAGTATAGCTTATTCTTTCATTACTCTATGTGTTACATTGCCAGCATATTCCATGTGCTGACCCGTTCTCGGGCTGCAACGTATTATGTTGCAGACTTTTCAGACGAGGAGTAAGGATTGTAGGTCGTTGCCGTGCAGCTCAGTTATGCCGTTGGAGTTGATGGACTCACTTTATCTTCCAAGCCTTCCGCTGTTATCGCATTAGATGGCCTTACGCCATATTATTGTAATAAGTTCTCTTTTGAGACATTCGATGTAATAAGTGTGCGATTGCTACTCTGTTATAAAACCTTCGAGTACTGTGTGTGTCAGTATTACCGATCCAGGGATGACACAGACGCACAGAGACTTGACCATCTGAGGTCGGGTCGCTACACTAAAACAACTATATAAGCAAAACAATACTGTTTTGCAATAAACCTAATTTAAAATAAACTAAAAATACTCAAATTAAACCTACTGAAGAACAAAGTCACAAGTGACCAGTAGCAAAAAGGAACACTCAAAAATCTAACCTAGAATTCCAACTAGAGCCAAAATAGTGATTTAAAAAAATTCACTAAATCCAATTTTAAAGTACTCAAATTTGAAATCCAAGGGTACCATCCTAAACTTTATAAAATTTTGAATCTAATACAAAAAAATCACTAAATTTGAACTTAAAACAAAAATCTTTTAAATTTCTAAAATCAGAAGTCAAAATAGAGAACAAAAAGAAACAGAAAAGAAAATTTACTAACTAGCGGGCAAGGGCGACGTGGTGCTAAGGGATTTGGTGAGGCCGGTGGACGTTCTAGAGCTACGGGTGGACGACCGAATTGTAATGGAAAACGTTTCAGGAAAAATAAAAAAAGATCTAATCTACGTCGTAGGCTAGAGATCGAACGATGGAGAAGCTCACCGCGGTGGCGACAGCGGCGATGGCGTCGGTGGTGATGCATGCAGCATCTCTGACGATCGTCGGCGTCCGGGAAGGGCTTGAGTGGATGCGGCACTCGACGGCGATCTCAGCGGTGGCCGTGGCATCGTCAGACGTGGATAGAGGAGGTCGGCGGCGCGCTCAAGGCGCAGATGGCATCGGGTGGTTGGCGGCAGCGTTGTTCCGGTGGGTTTAGCTCGAGCGAGTGTATGGGAGGGTGTAGTGGAGTGAGGCGAGGTGAACTGTGGAGGTGGCGAGCGCTCGAGGCAAGTGGACGGAGTGGGGTGAGCTCGAGGTCTCGGCGGGTGTGGCGTGCTCCAGCGATGAATTGCACCGGCGAGAGGGGGTCTCCGGGGGCGAGCAGGGGTGGAACGGGTCAAGGAGATCCGCGGGCTTTATAGGGAGGGATACGTGGGGAAGGGACCGCACATGAAATAAGGGGAGCAGCGGCGGGATTCGGTCACCGACGAGGAAGGAAGGAGGGGCGCGGGGAAAGGAAGGCGGGCGGTCGGGCGGTGGGGCCGCCTGTCAATGAGCATGAGGGGGTCTGGAGCGGATCAGATGTTCGATCTGAATCTTTTTGTATCACGGCCGGGCGAGATTTGCTAGTGGGCCGCGTCGTTGGTTTCCCTTTTTTCGCAATTTTTCATTTTTTTAATTTCCAGAAAGATAAAAGAAATAGAAAGGGAAATAAATAAAAATATACTATAGGCATATAATATATCAAAGTGTTCATAAAAAAATCCTAAAACAAGAACTAATTTTAAAGTTCAAATAAAATCAACAAAAGTTCAGATAATGAAAACAGTGCCACTGTTGCATTTAAATTGAAAAAATATATTTTAAAATACCAAATTGCTTTCAAATTTGTTTTACTCCATTTTTTCTGTTGAAGGGAATCATTTTACCCTAATTTCCATATAGTTTATTTTTGGAGAAATATAATTTGAATGAAACTAAATAACTCCTAATTGGTTTTGAATTTGAATTTCAAACCAAAATCAAATCTTTTTTGCTTTCTCTGGGCCAAATATATTTCAAATGCCTCTGAATTTTGAAGTGTGATATTACTTCTCTCATTTTGTATAACTTATCAGAGAATTTGAAATTCAAATAATTTCAAATTGAAGGTGAGTTTCAAATAACTTCAAATTGACTTTTTAAAATGTTTGTTTGAAACTTCCAACTATCTTTGTTCAATTTGAAGATAAAATTTTATCTTCTCTCATGAAACTCATTGAGTTGCACAAAGTTTCTGAATTTGGAATTCAAATCCCTTTTCATTTCTTTAAATGGAAGAAGTCATATTTTCTTCACTCTAGGGTTTTATGATGAAATGAATTTGAATTCATTGGAGATCAAAAGCAAAGATGAAAGTTCTCGGAAAGTCCTTTTATTCCCTCTCATTCAACTTTCAAAAAGGTTCAAATTTAACCCAATTTCAGTTAGTCAATCAAACAATCAATCCTATTTAATTTATATTACATTTCAAAATTTAGAATTTCGGGATGTTGCACTTCTCTCTCGAACACATAGCATATGGTGGGTGAAGAAATTACTTGGGGCAATTTATAGAAAAGCGCTAGTTATGACGATATCCAAGGAAATGATCATGTATATAGGCATCACGTCCCACACAAGTAGACTGACTCATACCTGCATCTACTACTATTGCTCCACCAATCGACCACTATCCAGCATGCATCTATGGTATTAAGTTCATGAAAAACGGAGTAACACCTTAAGAAAAATGACATGATGTAGACAAAGTAAACCGAATCAATATGAATAAGCCCTGGCGTTTTCCATTAATGGCAATGATGCAAATACGTGTCTTGTCCCCTTTTGTCACTAGGATATAGAGCACCAAAAGATTGAACCCATCACAAAGCACCTCTCGCACTGAAGATAAATCAATCTGGTTGGCCAAACCAAACGGATAGATCGGAGAGAAATACAAAGCTATGAATATCATGCATAATAAATTTCATAAAAGAGTCAATAGCTTCTCATGAATATTCATATCATAAATGTAGCGACCGACCTCAGACGATCAAGTCTCTGTGTTTAAGTGTCATCCCTGGATCGGTATGCTGACACACATAATACTCGAGGATTTATAACAGAGGTAAATCACATGTATATAAATAACGTAAATACTATTACCTCAATCCAAATAGCGGAAGTAACAACAAGGTTGTGGATTCCCATCAACACCAATGGCAAAGTTGAGTGTAGAAATCGTAACTCTAACGTATCACTTACTTGTCGTAAGAATCCTGCAACATGAGACGTTGCAGCCACAAAGGGTCAGTACATTGAATGTACTGGCAAATTCACACAATAGAGCAATGATGAATAAAGGCAATCACTACATGCATATTTGGTTGGTGGAGGCTCTATGGTTATAATGTTTTATTGAAAAGCCAATTTTTTCCTACAACAAAGGAATATATTTTATTTAACTATCATGGTAATTGAAACATCATTGAGAAGGTTCCTCCAACTCAATCCCAATTAAAGTAATCACTAACATCCCAACAAATTAATTTAGAGTGATGAGATCAATATGATAATCCAAGAACCAGATACTCAAGATGTCCATAACCGGGGACATGGCTAATAATGATTAGTTTGTACACTCTGCAGAGTGTAACACCCTCAGTGTCATGCTACAGTAATCCCCTATTAATGGTGTGTAACATCCCAAAAATTCTAAATTTTGGAATGTTATATTAGATAAATAACTATGCTTGTTGTCTGATTGTTTGTTTGATTGATTGAGTGAAATTTGAAACTTTTGAAAGTTGAATGAGAGGGAATGAAATGACTTTCCCAAACTTTCCCCTTTGCCTTTTCTTGGATCTCAATGAATTCAAGTTCATTCCAACACCAAACCCTAGAGTGAAGATGACATGACTTCTTCCATTTGGAATGAAAAGGGTTTTGGAAAATTTTGAATTTCAACTGAAAATATTCCAAATTCAAAGCTTTATGCAACTCTATGATTTTCATGAGAGAAGATAAAATGACTTCTTCAATTATATGAAATATGAGTTGGAGGTTAAAAAGAATCAAATTGAAAGTCATTTGAAAGTATCTTGAAAACACTTTTCAAATTTGAGTTTCATTTGAATTTGAAAAAAATGAATTTTTATAAAGTTTGGATTTTGCCCCTGGAAAAATGTTCAAATGATAGGGAATATGCCCCTGATCATTTTGGTATATGTATGTCCTATATAAAATATTTATAGTTTATATACTATATCTGTTTTTGTTTTCAAAAAATAAAACTAGAAAAAAAAAGACCTCAGCGCCACCAAAGCCATCGCCCAGCCAGCTTGAGGCAACCGCAGCGCCAGGCCAGCGAGCAGCCCACCAGCGCCAAATGAACCGCCCAATGAGCCAGCCCGCACCCCTAGCCGAACCGTTTGGATCGGCCGACCGATCCAGCGCGCGCCTTCCTCCCCTCACCGACAAGCGGGCCCCACCGTCGTCTACCCCTCGCCCACGCCACTCGCCGCGCCGCCGCTCGCCGGATCCCGAAGGATCCGGGATTCGATCTCCCTCCCGATTCACCCCCTCGCCCAAGCCGAGGCGCCCAATATAAACCCCTCCCGCACCCCATTCCCCCTCGCCCCTCACGGACCCTCTCCCTCGCCGCACGCGCTCACCGGAGCCCGAACACGCCGCCGCCGCCATTGACCTCGTCGTCGTCGCCCTAGCCTTCCCCGAGCCCCAACGACTCCACCAGACCCACCCCCTCGTCGCGCCAAGACCCGCCGAGCACTCACGACGCCCCCGACCACCGGAGACGCAGCGGCCTTTTCGCCGCCCGAGCCGCCGCCGCCGTCCAACTCCGGTAACTCGCGGACTTCTTCTCCCGTCCGATCTAATCTCGACGGCTAGGATTAGAACCCCCGAAGGGGTATGCACTTATAAATAAAACCGGGTTTTATTCCGGTTCGTTCCGGTTTATTCTTAGTTAGGGTTTTTATTTTTAATCGGCCCGACTCGTTTAAACCCTAGGGCGTAGTTTAGTTATTTAACGCCGAAGCGTTAGTTAGGCCCATTAGGCCATTTTTCTTTTATTTTCATTTTCTGTTTTAGCAGAATAGTTTCAGATTTGAAAAATTCATATCTTTTAATCTACTTAATATTTTTAAGTGATTATTTTTTTATTGGTTTGCAAATTTCTTATAGTTTCTGTAGAAAATATATTTAGCTATGTTAAAATTATTTAAAATTTGCTTTATTTTAAATTTAGACAGAATAGTAAATCTGCTATAAAATTAGTTAGGAAAATTATTTTTGGGTGATTCTTTTTGTCCCAACTTTGTTTTGACATTGCCTAACCGTAGGAATTTATTTGGGCATTTTAGGATTAATAAAAATAGTTTTAATCAGAATCATGCTATTCTTAATTAATTAACTAGCTACTGTTTTCCTATTATTTTAATTAGTAAATAAATTTATTTCTCACATGTGATTGATTATTCTAGGTTAGTTTCTGTCACTTTAGAGCATGAACTTTTATTTATAATAAATAAAACTTTTATTTTATTTTTCTTACTAAAATTTGAATTAGGCCTAATAGGAGTTTTATAATAGCTTTTAAGGTGATTCTTTTTGCTCCTAGTTGCATAATGCATTCTTTTATGTTAAGTTAACACAAACCCATGGTTAGGTTATGTTGAGAGAAATTTTGTTATGTAAAACTATTTCTAGTTGTTGCTTGAAGTAGGAAAACTTTGAGTTGGATTTCTTTGAGTTTTCCCTTGGGTTTTGATTCGTTTGTTTTGTTAGTATGTTATTATGTTAAGTGGTCATATGTTGTATGCTTATTATGATTGTTGTTTGCCTCGGTAGAATTTCCGGAGTGCGAAGCTTGCTACCACGAGTCCCTAGTTTTCGAAGATCGTCAGCAAGGCAAGTTCACTTTGACCATGCTTTCATACCTATGTTTTATTGCTCTTAGTGGCATCTTTGCAACAACCCTCCAGTAGTGATATTGAATCCTTGTAGTTGAGCAGTATGCATGAGGTAGGAACCCATCACCCTGTTACCAAGCCCGGGACGTTATTTATTTTAATGCTACGCTAGAGTAGACGGGGTTGGTATGAGTGCACGAGAGTGGTGTGAAGACGGAGGACTCTACGTCAATGACGACAACTCCATGATGGAATCTGCAAGGACTGCATTTTCAAGGCCTCAAGACTTCAAGACTCGAGACAAGAATTCAATTCACTACTGGGTGAAGGACGGTTGACGGCACCTGGAGAAACCAGTGGTTGGCGGGATGCATGGACAAGCGCCATGACATCTTATGGAAGCTTCACCTGGACTCAAAGAGACGGAAGAATACTTCATGCCCTAAGCTTACCTGCAACCGCAAGTCATTACGGGCTCGGCTTGGTTGACCTTAGTTGTGACTCTGGCTGGGGCGGTGCTAGCAGATGTAGAACTACGGTAGGATGGGATGAGCACCGGACAGTGGTCAGAGGAACTCTTCGGAAGACCATGTTTCGGTCATCTTGTTCTCAAACACCCTGAAGTGCGAGAACGTAAAGAGAGGGATCGAATCTTGCGGGAAAAGTGTACAAACCTCTGCAGAGGGTTTAAACCTAATCGATTAGCCGTGTCCCCGGTTACGGACAATTTGAGCATCTGGACTTGGATCTATCTCGAAACTCTCAACACCGGATTGATAACTTAATTGTGGGCAACTTATGATGACTTTGGGCTATGAGACATCGGTTGGCGGAACCATGTCATGATAGAAAACTCCATAGTACAGACTTCATTTATTCCTTTGATGTAGGGAAAATAAATCAGCTTTTACGCAAACAAAACTCAGACACAGGGCCATAAAGCCATACTGCATATAGTATAGTTTATCATCTGTTTTTCTCTTATTGTGATCTTGCCGGTACATTCAATGTACTGACCTACATGGCTGCAACGTATCATGTTGCAGATATTTCCTCGACGAGTAAGAGTTACGACACAGGGTTACGGTCTACACTCAACCTGCCGATGGCGTTGATGGGACTCCACACCGACTATTTGTTTCATTGTGACTTATGAGGTATATATCAGTTTCGTTAATTATACATGTGATTGCACTTTGATATATACATTGATGTACCGTGTGCCAAAGATACTGATCCGAGGATGGCACGAAGAACACGTAGGCTTGACCGTCTGAGGTCGGGTCGCTACATGGTGCCAGGTCACCATGCTTACTGAGCTAATTATTACTTGATGAAAAATCAAAGTCAAATTCAAATTCAAATTATGAGGGGAATTCAAAATTTCTCAAACATGAAAACAAAAATGTTCATCATGTGCCAAATATTCCACAACTAATATTGGTGGTGAACCAACATTTTTGCAAAGGGTTTGAGTGGCCTAAACTACTTAAAACAGTGACCTAAGCAATAAATTAAATGCGTTTTTAATTTATAAAATTGGCAACTATTCCAAAAGCCACCCAACCTTTTTGTGGAAGTGCCCTTTAATTCTTGAAATTGTTTTTGCTAGTGGCATAATTTTTCAAGTCATTATTGGCTAAAAAGAAAATGCAAAAGCCGTTTTACAAAAAAAAAAGAAGAAAGAAAGGAAAAGCAGAGGAGAGAGAGAGAGCCCTCTACCTCACTTGGGCTTCGGCCCACCCGAGCCAACTAGCCCAACAAGCCATGTGACCCACTACCCCTCCCACTGTTCGAACGACCGGGCGCCTCGGCGCCACCCGACCACCTAGCCGGCCTCGCCGGGAGAGGATAAGGGAGACGCCTCGGGCTCCCCTCTCCCCTCCCACTTGCCCTACCGCCACTACCGCCTCTCCGTCCCCCTGCCTCTCCCTCTCCTCAGATCCCCTTCTCTCCCCCCTCACCGAACGCCATCGCCGTTGCGGCTCCGTCGTTTCCCCGGCTACCAGCGGCCCCGTGATTGCTGGCTGCAACGGAAAGCTCTGCCAACATCCTCCCCTTCCCCTGTTGCGTTCGGTTGGAGTCGGGGAACCCCGTAGCTGCCGCGTCGTCATCGTCCTCTTCTCCAGCCGCCGAGGAACTCCGTCGACCTCCCCTGACTGCTGCTGCTACTAAGCTGACACCGGGCCTCCTTGTGCCTAAGCGGTGAGCCGGCGTTCGAACCCCCCTCCTCCCCCCTTCATTTCCCCGCTCGTAGCACCGCCGCCCACAAGACCGAGCCTTGGTCGCCACCATGGCCGCGAGCTCGATGTAGCCGAGCTCGGCCAGAGCCAGCCCGCCTCACCTGTGAGCTCCTCAGGACGCGGCCGCACCATGTGTGCCCCTGGCACCGTACATCCTCGCGCGCGTCCACTCGAGGCCTCCCACAGCCTTCCCGTGTTTGCCGTCGCAGCGTCCGGAGCTCTGCTCCCGCGTGCGCTCACTACCTATTTGTCGCGCCTACAGGCCACTCTGCCCGCGCCCGGCTCGTGGCGCCCTCTCGCTTTCATGCCACCCACGCCACGCGCGCTGCAGCGCCTCGCCCGTCGACCACCGAGCTCCATCGCCGCCATTTCGATGTTCTCGCCTCACCGACCTCCCCGCGCGCGCTTGCCCCTGGTCGACGCGCCACGCCGAGCCCGACGAGCGCGGGTCCGGCGCCCAACGGCTGCCGGAGCCAGATTCCGCGAGGGCCGGCGCCTCTCCGTCAGCGACGGGCTCGCTGGGCTCCCCAACGCCGGTGCCGACGTGGTCGTCCGGTCCACCTAAGCGGGTCACCGCCCCATGGCCCCGGGGGCCGGCTGGCCTGTTGACCTAGTCAATGGCTGGTGGGCATCGCCCGATCGCCAATGGGTCCCCATGGGCCCTGTTGACTAGTCAACTAGTCATTGACAGTGATGCAACAATGACGCCATGATGACGTCATATTCCTTTTCGCTTTTTAAATAATTCTGGAATATTGTTTAAACTTTAAAAATTCATAGTAATTAAACCGTAACTCCGATGAAAATGTTTTCTATATGAAAGTTGCTCAGAAAAATCCAACGAATCCGAATACGCGGTCCGTTCATCTATCACATGCCCCTAGCATGCTGAACATGGGACATTCCCCCGGTCATCTCAGATGACATAGTCCGAACCGGAAAACATTCCCGGTTGAATTTCCCCTTCTCCTATATCATGTAGCCTTACGTTAGGTCACACCCGGCATAGCTTATTGCCATGTTATGCTCTGTGATGCTATGCCTGCTTTATATTTACTGTTTCTTCCCCCTCTTCTCTCCGGTAGACCCCGAG
This sequence comes from Aegilops longissima, assembly GCA_021605205.1. Classification (NCBI taxonomy): domain Eukaryota; kingdom Viridiplantae; phylum Streptophyta; class Magnoliopsida; order Poales; family Poaceae; genus Aegilops; species Aegilops longissima. The sequence continues at coordinate 278,529,194 of CM038680.1, forward strand.
ACCGATGCCGCCCCTGTGATCGACTACGTCGATGACGACCCCCTTCATGCCAGAGCAACCAGGCAAGCCCCCCCTTTGATCATCCCGATATCGCCCATTCCATTCTCTCATGCTTGCATTAGATTTTGCTACTGTTATTGTTTGCTCCTATTCTGATGCATAGCCTTCTTTTGTATCTGCTATTGTATCTTACCTGCTTATCCTAAACTACTTAGTATAGGTTGGTTAGTGATCCATCAGTGACCCCCACTTGTCCTTGTTGCCCCTGCTTCATCATCGACGATTTGATCTACTTGGTCGAAGACCAGGCCCCGACACCGCACATCACTTCCCCTTAGTTGCTCGACACTACTGGGTTACTATCGAGTACCGAGGGTGAACCTCTTCAGCACTTCTGATGTTAACCCTGTAGTGTAGTCATTCGGTCGTGGTCATCGAGGGTGATTTCCTCCTTAACCACTTTCGATACGAATCTGTCGTGCAACCCCTCAAGTGTGAACCTCGAGGGTGATTCCTCTTACATTCACCTTGATGATTACATCTAGTGGAATTCATCAAGGGTGATTCTCGGTTTACCCTTGATGTTTGGACACACGGATACTTGGACTTTACCATCATTACTTGGAAAGGCGGGTCGACCATGAGGGGTACCCGCGAGCTTAATTGCGAGTAATGTGGAGTCGGGCGGACCTGGAAGGTGCCCGTGAGATAATTATGAGGCTTGTTACCGCGCGTTCCTAATCCACTACGATTTGGATATTTGATCCGAGGGGCCTCTGGCCTGATAGCACTAACCATCACGTGGGCATAGTATGGGCGTTCTGCGTCGTATACATCAGCCGAAGCTTAATAGACGTCAGCGACTGAGCGGCGCGCGCCGGGTTGGACTGCGTAAGCGCCTACCTTGTTGAAGGAGGTAGCTAGGTCTGCTCACCGGCCGCCCTCGCAACATGCAGGAGTTCCTGGGGAGATGGCCCATGACCCCTGGGGGCATAGGTTTAGTCCGGCGTGCTGGCCTCTCTATTAAGCCTAGGTCGGGTTGCGGCGTATTGTTTGGCCGAGGCCGGGCATGACCTAATTCGGGAGATGCGCACCCCCGTGCCGCTCAAGATGGTCTAGCCAGAGCCACGGAGCAGTATGTAAAGGACATACGGGTGAGGAAATTTGACGGTTATATATGCCAAGAGCCCTCGAGACTTAAAATAGTTAGAATAACTGATTTAAGGATCATTTGTTATCAGGATCTTACAAAAAGAATACCCGATTGTCCCGGAGCTTGAAGAATGCAAGGCCCAACTTGAGGCCGCACTAGCCGCTTCTGAGGGGAGCCACGAGGACCCCCTCCGTAATATATGCTTCAAAAGATAAGTAATTTGTGAAGTGCGGCGTGTGTGTAAATCGACAATAATATTGCAGATGGCGCAGGACTAGATCCGGACAAGCAACAGCTCTTGCGCCGTTGAAGGCGGCGAGAATGTGCTTACAAGGGTGAGGCAAGAGAAAATAATCTCAAGATGCCAACACCCAGCTGGGTGAGGAACTAAAGGATGTTCGTGCTCAATGCGACTCCGTGAAGGAGAATCGGCGACTTCGTCGCGGCATTTATAGTAAGTGCTTGAGCAAACTTTGAAAAAGAGTTCGGCAAGGGAGTCAATTAACAGAGTTATGTCTGTAGGTATGCTCACGGGTCATCCTGCAGAGGAAATGCCCGGTTCTACGGGTGACCTTCTTCCCGAGCTATTGCAACTGCATGAACGAGTTCGGTAGGTGATGAAAGGCGTTGCCCAGGCCTTGTGGCCATCTATCTCCCTGCCCAAAGGCCTTGGAGAGCTTGCAGATAAGCTTCAGGGAGCACGGCGGCGCTTCCGACTATGGAAGATATCGGCCTGTCGTCAAGGCGCCAGGGAGGCCTGGGCCATGGTGGAGACGCGGTACACAAAGGCGGACCCAAACCACATGGCCGAGGTTGGACCTGTGGGGCCCGACGGGAAGGAGATCCCTGTGAGCTTAGTGTACGGCCAAGGAGAGTTGGCCGCAAAGTATTCCCAGCGGGACTATAAACTAGACAACCTATTAGATGGCATTGAAGAGGAATACAATCAGTCAATTTGACTATGTAATTTAAAATGACATGTAAAATGCCTTCTAGCCGGATTGTAGATCGTTTGTCATAGCGGACCTTTTCGCTTCAACCTCGGGACACAATAGTCCGGAGTGTGTCCGAATACCCTTGCGGTTATGTAAAAACCGGGGCATGCGTGGAGACCAGGCGTAGGGGTCATGAGTGCTTTATCAGACAAGTGCCCAACTAGTTATGTTATATTACATGGTTAGTAAGAAACATCTTCCAGGGAGAATAGTTCCGTTAGGGGTTCCTTTCCCTGGGAGACATGCCCTAAAGTGCATGTCCGGACTGCAAAAAAGCAGAAAAGCATCCGGGGCAGATAAATGAAAATAAAAATCATCTTTTAGTTCACCGACCAAATATTCCCTTAAGAACGCTAGCTTTCGGCTTCACCCAATCAGAGGTACACGTCCGGTGACCGGCGGTAACAATCGCAGAGGTGCTCCTTTACCACCTAGCCGAACAATCGGGAGCGTGGGAATGCGACAGAGCCAGCAACCCAGCTTGGCCAAAACTTAAGTCATATCGATGCATATAATGGTGAATAAAAGGTACATGCGGAAGTGTGACACATGTGTTGGGCATAAAGCCCAGATAAATAAGCTTCATTAAAGAAGCCCCAGGTATAATGAGCGCGGATAGCGCGTCAAGTGTGTGCGAACAATGCGCAAACGAGCCTTTAACGGCTTTGGAAATAAGGAGGGAGAAGGAGAGAAATAAAAGACAACTTAAAGTATAAAATATAGACGGAGGAAGGAGACGAACTCAGAATCCGGCGCTAGGCATAGAATCTTCGGAGACGGACTGCGTTCCACGGGTCTGGCTCGAGTCGGTTATCCGATGCGTTTCGTAGACGGTACGCTCCGCCGGTCAGGACTTGGTCGATGATGAAGGGACCCTCCCATTTGGGCTTGAGTTTGTCCTTTTTCTTGTCCGACAGGCGTAGAACTAGTTCGCCAACATTGTAAGCTTTGGCCCGTACTTCCCTGCTTTGATATCTTCGAGCCTGCTGTTGATAGAATGCGGAATGAGCTTTTGCCACGTCAGGCTCCTCCTCCAAGGCGTCCAAGCTGTCCTGCGGATCGAGCTCGGCTTCTCTTTCTTCGTACATGCGCACGCGAGGTGAGTCATGAATTATGTCGCAGGGCAAAACTGCGTCTGCGCCGTATACCATAAAAAATGGTGTGAATTCGATAGTGCGATTCGGCGTGGTCCGCAGCCCCAGTCTGGTCGAGCTCCTCTACCCAAAGTGTTAGATTCCTTGAGGGACCGCACTAGTCTGGGTTTAATGCCGCTCATGATTAGACCGTTTGCTCGCTCGACTTGACCGTTAGTTTGGGGGTGATAGACTGAAGCGTAGTCGAGCTTGATGCCCATGTTTTTGCACCAGAGTTTGACCTCGTCGGCCGTGAAGTTCGTGCCGTTATCAGTGATGATGCTATGGGGGACACCGTAACGGTGTACTACCCCTGATATGGAGTCTATCACCGGTCTGGATTCGGCCGTCTTTACAGGCTTGGCCTCTATCCATTTGGGGAATTTATCCACTATGAACAATAGGTATTTTTGCTTGTGGGTTCCTCCTTTAAGGGGTCCAACCATGTCAAGCCCCTGCACCGCTGAAGGGCCGGGTGATGGGTATAGTTTTGAGGGCGGTGGGTGGCATGTGGCTTTGATTAGCAAAGAGCTGGCAACCGACGATCGTTGGACTAAGTCTGAGCATCTGCCGGGCGTCGGGCAATAAAATCTGTACGGAAGGCCTTGCCTACAAGGGCCGGGCTGCGACATGGTGCCCACCGAGTCCGGCATGAATTTCAGCCAGGAGATTCCGCCCTTCCTCTTCGGAGATACACCTTTGAAGGACTCTGGTTTTGCTTTTCTTATAAATCTCTCCCTCATGGACCTTATAGGCTTTAGACCGCCGCACTATGCAGCGGGCCTCGTTTTGGTCCTCTGGAAGTTCCTGCCTAGTTAGGTAGGCTAGGAATGGTTCTGTCCATGGGGCAATGACTGCCATTATTGCGTGGGTTGGCGCTGTTATTTCGTTGGCGGAACCACCAACTATGTCGGAATGTTCGGAGTGGGGCAGTGTGGTTGGGTCCGGGTTGTTATTTCCGGACTCTCCCTCCCATAATACGGATGGCTTGAAGAGCCTCTCTAGGAAGATGTTGGGGGGCGGCATCGCTTATGCGCCAATGCGTGCTAACACGTCTGCTGCTGGTTGTTATCCCTGCTATATGGTGAAATTCGAGCCCCTCAAACCGAGCTGACATTTTAGGGCGGCATTGCGATAAGCTGCCATTTTGGATCCTTGGCATCAAAGTCCCCATTTATTTGGGATATCGCGAGGTTCAATCCCGTGCACCTCTAGGCGTTGAATGCCCATGGAGACGCCATCCGGAGAACATGTAGAAGGGCCTCGATTCGCCGCGCGTTGTTGGAGTCCGTGTACATTATTTGAAGTACGTATTGGACTGTATCTCCGATTGGGGACGTCAGAACGACGCCAGCCCCCAGGCCGTCCAACATTTTGGAGCCGTCGAAGTGCATGATCCAGTTGGAATATGTGCCGTACTCTTTAGGGACTTCGGCTTCAGTCCATTCGGCGATGAAGTCAGCCAAAACTTGTGACTTAATAGCTCACCGTGGCTTGTAGGTTATGTCGAACGGGAGGAGCTCAATGGCCCATTTAGCAATCCGCCCGTTATGCGCGATTGTTTATAATGTCATTAAGAGGTACTTCGGAGGCTCTTGTTATCGAACACTCTTGGAAGTGGTTTCGCAGCTTCCGGGATGCCATGAACACCGCGTATGCTATCTTTTGGTAATGCGGGTACCGTGACTTGCATGGAGTTAGGACAGTGGACACGTAGTAAACTGGTTTTTGGAGAGGGAACTTGTGTTCATCCGTTTCTCGTTCGACAACGAGCACCGTGCTTACAACTTGATGGGTTGCTGCGATGTATAATAGCATTGGTTCGCCCATGTTGGGCGCGGCCAGGACCGGATTTGTTGCCAATATGGCTTTGATTTCTTCGAGTCCGGCCATGGCAGCATCCGTCCACTCGAAGTGTTCGGTGCGCCGGAGGAGGCGATAAAGGGGTAATGCCTTTTCTCCTAAGCGGGAGATAAAGCGGCTTAGAGCCGCCACGCAGCCAGTCCATTTTTGTATTTGTTTGAGGTCTTTGGGGATATCCAATTGTGACAGAGCTCGGATCTTGGCTGGGTTTGCTTCAATTCCTCTACCAGATACAATGAAGCCCAAGAGCTTTCCGGCTGGTACGCCGAAAACGCATTTTTCCGGGTTGAGCTTGATGTCGTATGTTTGGAGATTATCGAATGTGAGCCTCAAGTCGTCGACTAGGGTTTCGACATGCTTGGATTTGACGACCACTTCGTCTACGTATGCCTCCACTATTTTGCCGATCTGGTTTGCCAGACATGTCTGAATCATGCGCTGATATGTTGCTCCGGCGTTTTTGAGCCCAAAGGGCATTGTGTTGAAGCGAATGGGCGTATGGAGTGATGAATGCCGTTCTTGCTTGTTCGCTCTGCCATCTTAATTTGGTCGTAGCGGAGTATCGTCGAGGAAACACAATGAATCGCTCGGTAGCGTCGATAATTTGATCGATGCGGGGAGGGGAAGGATCCTTTGCGCAAGCCTTGTTAAGGTCCTTCAAATCGACACATAGGCGCCAGATTTGTCCTTCTTTGGTACCATTACCAGGTTTGCTAGCCATCCGGATGTTTAATATCTCGATGAATCCGGCCTCCAATAGTTTAGCTAGCTCCTCTCCATGGCCTGTCTCTTGGGTTCGAGAAACGTCAAGAGCTTGTTTGACTGGCTTGAATCCTTTTAGGATATTTAGGCTGTGCTTGGCCAGCCGGCGTGGGATTCCTGGCATGTCTAAAGGGTGCCAGGAAAAATGTCCCAATTTTAGCGTAGGAATTCTCGTAGTGCGGCGTCCACATTAGGGTTTAATTGTGCCCCGATGGAGGCCGTTTTTGTAGGGTCCGTTGGATGGACTTGGAATTTGACTATTTAAATGCGCGGTTTAAAAGAGGTGGACTTGGATCTCTTGTCGAGTATCACATCATCCCTGTTCACCGTGGAGCGCAATGTTGTGAGTTCCTCTGCCGCTAGGGCTTGGATAGTGCCTCAAGGGCAAGTGCGGCTGTTTTATTTTCGGCGTGGGCGCTATGTCCGGTCACTAGCGAGAGTGATAATTCCGTTGGGTCCGGGCATTTTGAGCTTCATGTACCCGTAATGGGGTATAGCTTGAAAAATTGTGAATGCCTCTCGCCCTAATAGGCGTGGTATCCGCTGCTGAGCAGGGCCACTTGGAATGTGACCTCCTCGGACCTATAATTGTCCGCGTGCGAAACACCACATCGATGTGATCTTTCCTTTACAAACATGCTTCCCGACCGGGATTATTCCTCTAAAGGTTGTGCTGCTTTGCTCAATGCGGCTCCAGTCTATTTCCATTTTTCAAGGGTTTCCTCGTAGATGAGGTTTAATCCTTGCCGCCGTCCATGAGTACCTTGGTAAGGCGAAAGCCGCCTTTGTTGGACCGAGGACCAATGCGGCTGGTGCTCGGGCTGTTGAATTTAGGTTAGCCATCGGATTTATTGTTGCTATCTGGTAGACTTGACAAGGCTGCGGAGTGTTCGTTTCGCATATTATTTGATGCAAAAGTCTCGAAGATCTGTTAATACCATCTTGGTATTGCTGGGCTGGTGCTCGAGCTAAGAGCTCTTCGCCACTTTTGGCCACCGCCGTAGTATCCAACATGCTCTAAGGCTATGAGTTGGAGTGGCGCCTACGTGCTATGAATTTTGCAGGGCCATTGAGCCAACCCTCGAAGACGGTTCCATGCCCTTTGGGGTTTTTTTTGCTTTTGGTATGTAACCCGGTGCACGGTGATGATGCACCCTTTATTTGGACTAGGGTCATATTCGGGGCGGATTATCCCAAAATTTGATTTGGTTTTCGAGCGCTTCCATCGCGTTGAAGATTTCGTACTATGGGCGCCAAGTCAGCGGCGTGTAATTTCCACGATGACTTATGGCGTGTAGGATTCCCTTGTCCGTGCAATTATTGCGGAAGAATGAGATTATGTCCTCCTCGCGGCAATCCTTTATCCCGTCCATAACCAGGAGGAATCGGCCCGATAATGATGTCTTGTTTCACGGGCTCTTGCGAATTTGGGATAGATTGCTTATGTTTGGGTGGGCGGGTGGAATTAAATTCCGAACCCCGTCCGATCTAAGATTCAGGGGCCAAGAAGTTTCCGAACTTGGAAGCTTGGGTTCTTGGAGGTTGTCCAATGAATCTAGCCCGTTGCCTGACTTTAAGTTCAGGGCTTGAGTGGTGTCCTCCCTTCCACGGGAATCCGGCAAGGAGGGGTCAGGAATCCGGACATAGCTAGTCCTTAAGGTAGGAGAAGAGTCTCCGTATTGTTCCTCTACCACAGCAACGTGGTGGGTAGCCAGGGGAGAGTTGATCTCTCTCAGATCGGTTTTAGGCCTAATCTAATCGTAGTCTGTAGCGACTCCCAGGGCTGCGTTGCGATCCAAGAGCTCGTTCAAGCAAGAGAGCTCCATCGGATCTAATTGCTTTCGATGACCCAAGAAGTCATCGTTGGCGCGGCGGCCGAACAAGCGGTCATAAGAAAACCGCCTAGCCGGAGAGTTTGGCCGGTGGCCAAAGCTCCTTTAGCAATGGTGCCGTCTTTAAAGACGGGATGAGGCATCCTTCCCGACAGCGACGCACAGAGGAACTCTCAATGAAAGCACCAATGTCGGTGTCAAAACGCGGATCTCGGTAGGGGGTCCCGAGCGTGCGTCTAGGCGAATGGTAACAGGAGACAAGGGACACGATGTTTTACCTGTGTTCGGGCCCTCTCGATGGAGGTAAAACCCTACTCCGCTTGATTAATATTGATGATATGGGTAGTACAAGAGTGCATCTACCACGAGATCAGAGTGGCTAAACCCTAGAAGCTAGCCTATGCTATGATTGTCGTTCGTCCTATGGACTAAAACCCTTCGGTTTATATAGACACCGGATAGGGTTAGGGTTACACAGAGTTGGTTACAATGGTAGGAGATCCACATATCCGTATCGCCAAGCTTGCCTTCCACGCCAAGGAAAGTCCCATCCGGACACGGGACGAAGTCTTCAATCTTGTATCTTGATAGTCTAGGAGTCCGGCCAACGGTGATAGTTCGGCTATCCAGACACCCCCTAATCTAGGACTCCCTCAATACTCAACTATGCTAGAGCCCATAATAGCTTGTGGCTGCACACGGAAGTTTCTAGCATGAATAATCTTATGATCCCTTTGAGCCTGGGTGGCATTCCATAGGGTGATCACACGGGTCCTCCGGGATCCCCTTGGGCAAGCACTGGGTTCTCCAGGTGCCCGGGCAAACCACTGGGTGCTCCAGGGTGCCCCTACCAATCCACCCGGATGTGTATTAAAGTAGCCACCTTAAGTTAACCATTAATGATAACTCTCACATCTGTCATGAATGCACTCAACCAATCCACGTCTAAGAGCACAGTAGAGCAGTATGAACATAATGTAGAAGTAACTCCCAAGGTTTGAATGCAGGACAATAGGTTCCTACCTCATCAACTACTTCCCAATACCCACATGTTATCAAGTCCTAACCATGAAGTGTTCGAGGGTTGAAACTAATGCATAAAAACTGGGTATGAAAGAGATATGATCAAGGTGTGAACTTGCCTCGTACCGTTGATGAATAAGATTCGCACTCATAACTCCTGATAGTTCTACCCGTCACACTCCGGCCAATCTAGCGTGAGCAAGCAATAGTAACCACAGATAAGCAATCACTCAGAAGATCAGAAAGAACGAAGAAGACAATTCGGAAAACATCAAAACCAAGTAAATAACTCTTGCAACATAAACAATTTCTAACAATACCAAAATTAGGTGAATTTGGCCTTATCAGAAAGTTTAGGTCAAGAGCTTCGATTAGCAAAAAGAATCAACTCAAACGGAGCTACGAAACTCAAGTTACGATCAAAAGAAGTTCAAATACAAATTTGTTTGAATTCAAATTTTAAACTTTCAAAAATGTGTTTAAGTTGTTTATATGTATAGAGGGGATCAAGACGAAGAAGTGGGCGTTGGTTTCGTTGGATTTGGACAAACGAGTAAAAAGTAGTGACCAATTGAAGTACAGGGACTAATCTGTGAAGAAAATTTATCACGAATAGGTCCCTGGCCGAAAACTAAAAAGAAAAATTAAAATCCTATCGAACGAACGTTCGCTACAGAACATAACGAACAAATACCATTCGCTACCGAACCCTAGCTAATGAACGCTCGCAGAATAAACTAACCTAAATAAAAATTAACCGATCTAAAAGAAAAGCCGAAACTAGAAAAAAAACCGGGGTGGTTGTTGCGGTTTATACCGGTTTAGGCGAGGAAACCGGTGACGGATCGGATCTGCGGCGGAGCTCCGGCAAGACGGCGGCAACGACGACGCTGGCGAGACTCTGACAGCAAGCAGCAAAGCAATGACGCGTGCAAGCGCGGCGCGCGACAATCTGACAATGGCGGTCTGGGCGAGAAATCTGCGTGGCCTTGAGATTTGCGAGGGCGGGCGCTACCGACGGAGAAGAGGGGTCTGGGGCCCGCTTATAAAGGGGGGCGGCGCTGGCCTCGGGAGGAGTCCCGACCGGACTCGGGCGGCGGCGCGGCTTCGTGGGGGACTCGGTCTCCCCGACGATGTCGGTGGCAATGATCTTGTTGGTTGGGCTGGTAGCTAGTTAAATTTGCCCATCGGAGGAAAGGTTTTTTTAACAACTTTTGACGGAGAAGAAAATAAATACAAACCAAAATAAAATAAAATATAATATAGGCATATTATATATCAAAAAATTTAGAAAAAGATTTTCTACAACTTGAACATTTTTCTAGCATCAAATAAAATCCACAAAATTCAAATAAATCAAACAGGCTACTCTTGCTCTAATAAAATCCAATAAAATCATTTTAAAAATACCAAAATACTTTCAAATTTATTTCTCTCCAATTTTATGATGTAGGGAATCATTTTACCCTAATTTCCATATATTTTATTTTTGGAGAAAATAATTTGAATAAAACTCACATAACTCCCAATCGAGAATTTCAAAAGGATTTTGAATTTAATTCTTTAAAACTTCCAAATCATATTTCATAGGTTTTGAAGAAGTCATTTTATCTTCTCTCATGAAAATCATTGAGTTGATTGAAGTTTTTGAATTTGGAAAAAATTATTTCCAAATAAAATTCAAATCTTCTGAAAACCCTTTTCATTTATTTAAATATAAGAAGTCATGTCATCTTCTCTCTAGGGTTTTGTATTTGAAAAGAATTTGAATTCATGGAGATCATAAAAGCAAAGGTGACAGTTTGTGAAAGTCATTTCATTCCCTCTCATTTAACTTTCAAAAGTTTTCGAATTTCACTCACTTTCAGTCAATCAATCACACCACAGTCAAACAATCAAACAAAACTATCTATTTAATATAACATTCCAAAATTAAGAATTTTGGGATCTTACAAACCTACCACCCTTAAAATGAATCTCGTCCTCGAGAATCGGAGAGGCTAGAAATAAATAGGTTAGGTTCGGGGTCTTCTCCAAATCCATCGATCGTCACAGGGGGTCTCGGGCGCTACCACCATTAGAAGCATTGTTACGGTTCCATCAAAACTCATACACTCCATCCTTATTCTTGACAGTGTCGGTCTTCTCAATTTCTCGGGAAAATTCCTTCTCTGGCTCTTCCGGTATAACCTTTTCCACAATACTTCTGTCCTTTCATCTTGGTAAGGTTATTCTGTGACTGGGTCTTCTTAGCTGATGGGTCTGGCGCCAGTACTAAATAACTATCGATATCTCATGGTGGTCAACCATTTATGGTTTCTCCTGCAGGAAATGGGTCTGGGTTGATCCTCACCGTATAACTACGATTGGCAACAGCTGCCTTGTACAAGGGAAAAATTGCTATACCATTCTAAGGTTTAAACAAGGTTTTGATCGTCGGCTCTCTACTCTAGGTAAGTCACTCAGATTTACCGTCCCATATAGCAAGGCGAATAATAAGAGTAAGTCGGTATGGTGATCAATCCATCTCGCACCCAAATCATTACCTTGTATATGGTTTAGCGAATCTCGCATTCTAACACTCGGTCAGCCTCACAAGCATTGCATAATTTCTCTTGTCGACGAACTAAGTTCGGAAAATCCATTGATTCTGCAAGCCAAACAAATATCTATCGTTTCTTCACAACTCTTAGGTTTTGCGTAAATACCTATAAGATCGTCTGTCGATAAAATCATAACTTCTTCCAGGGTTTTTTCCTTCAGCAAGAGTGTGCTTGATTCTTGGCAGGTCCTGGGGCCTGTGGGTTATGGCCCATCTCATCACTTGCAAACCTTGAAATCATCATCGGGGCAACTAATCCTTATTTCAACATCCAACTTCTAGCATTCTTCAATCCGTACAATTGTACTGTCTCCCTTCCTTATATTGGTACCAAACTAAGACGTGATTACTCTGACTCATCATGGAGTTGCAATTTGCTCCATATTACGAACATTATACCTCCTTTATATCCAATAATACGTCATCCCTTCATATTCTTGGGATATCCCCCATATCGAGATAAAACCCATACTTATTTTGTCTGAAATCCACTTCGTGGAATATCATTATCTTTTCCAGGGTTCTAGTGTCCTCACAGGGTACTACCACCCTCGAGAGGCACAGATTCATCCATAGACCATATTTCTCATATCCTCGAGAATGGTCAACAATCTTTCTTCATAGAGTAACAACTCATAAAATCCAATAGGTTCCAATGGTGCTAACTTTATTGACTCTCCAATCATTTAAACCTCCCGCATTTCCATTACATGCCTCAACTCAACACCTCAATATTAAAGAAATGTTCTCACTACTACTACCATACTTCTCACATACTCAACTATTTATCACAAGTCTCCTTCTCCTTGGGAAAAACTCTGGCAAAGTGCCCTGCTTCATTACAACTGAAACATATTACTTCCGACAAGTCTCGTGGTTTCCTTATGACTACATAGCCTCCTTGGGTCCTCAGCTTTCTTTTTGGGCAACTGCTGAAGTAGTGCCCTGACTCCTTGCACCTAAAACAGGTGATATGACTCAGGTCCTTCCTGGAATCCAGTCTATTTCTCTTCCTGGACTTTTCCTCTCCGATAAGGGCTTCTATTCCCTTTGGGTCATACTCTACTTCCTCTGTCGGGAATTCTACTAAATCCCCATTCAGATAATTTTGGGAGATGTGTCCTTATTATCCACATGAATAGCATGACTTGGTGCAGGCTTTAATTGGTTCTTCTTTAGGTGTGTCCTCCACCTCTTCTTTCATCACAGGTCCTTCCAAAATTTTCATGAGGGCTCCTTACATCGCTTCTTCCTTCTGCCGTATCGTTCTTTGTACCATGGGGTAAATGTGACACTGAGCAGGGTAGTGAGTAGTCCCTTCACACAAGAAACAAGTGATCTGCCTAGTGGGGCATTCTTCAGCTGGGTGACTTCCTTCACAATTAGGGCATTCATCCTTGTGTTCTCTATGGTTGTGTCCTATTTCTCCACAAAACTTGCATGCACAGGGTTTCTTCATATCACTTCCATAAGGCTTCAATTTTTGGGACACAAACCGAGACTTTGGCAAAGTCAACTTAAATTCTTTCCAAGTGGTTACACTTTTGCCATCCATTGATGGTTTGGTACATCCTCCACTAAATAGCATCACCTCTTTCAAAGCACTGAAGAGCATGCTGGGTCATATCCTTTCCGACTATAGGGTTATTTTCCATATGATCTTCCATGTTCTGAATCCATCGGTCCGTCTCCAATTGACTCATCGGTCCAGAAAATATAAGCTCATCTCCATTCATCCTCTATTGGGTCCAAGGGTTTTTGGCTGGGGTAAGAGAGATAGAGAGGGATGCACAAAATACAAACAAAAGTTTTGAAAAGACATATTTTTATTTGTGGCTGTTGGAAAACATCAAACAAATGACAGCTCACAATCGTCGCATCTAATGTAGATATATAACAGGGGTTTGGTCTTTTAAAGGTCAATAAATCTTCAAGGTCGTCAAACTCTTCAAGTCTTGTTCATGCCTCCGATGGCTTCTTCCGATCGTGCTTGTCTTTCTCAAGTTCTTTTGACAGATCATCTCTATTGACGCGAAGTCTCTCATGGCGTCCTTCAATATTTCTGGAGTTGCGTTCCAAACTTCTGGGTTTTCTATATCCTTGGCATGAACCATGGTCCTACTGTCCTTCAGTTCCTGACGAATCTCCGGTATCTCGAGGTTTTACTCCTCCGGCTTGGCTACTTTCAGCTTCTGGGTCCTAAGTCTTTCATGAAATACTTCCTTGTCAAATACGGCTTCCTGCTGGTCCATCTTAACTTCTGCTCTAGATCCTGGTGATACACTAGCTAAGGTTAAAACTTCATCTCTTGCTGATAGGTTCTCCATAAGCCTTCTACCATCCAATCCTTCTAAAGAAATGCATGCTTAACTCAGCACGGTGACAATGGCTTAAGTGGACAATAACATCATGGATAGCCGTGTTTCTGCTCTTGTCATTGCCATGAGCTATCATTCCATAGCTGATATCTCCTGCCTTAGGGTTTTCTTGACAAAACTTGGAGTTCTAATGCTCCATGTTCCGGTCTTCCTCCGACACACCTTGATCTCGGGTATTGACAGCTTCCATAGTATGCTAAGTTCCATAAGGGGTGCCTTCCTAGGTCATACAAATCTGGAAAATTCTACAGGTCCTTCAAATTCTCCTAGTCGTCGGAGTCTTCAACCGCTGTAGTTTTCCAATTACACGGTAAAATCCTCTTCATTCCGAAGTGGTCTTAGTTGTCCGATATCCTGTACTTTTTGGAGTGGTCTCATCAGCCAAATCTTCATGTGGTCAAAAGGGGAAAAGGGTATAGTCTAACTAAAAAGGGATATTTGAATAAGCTCAAAAAAGAAGAGAGGTAAAAGATCTTTTTGAAAATGAAGTTGTAGAGAAAATCTTTCCTATGGAAAGTTTGTAGGGTCACGTCCTACAGTCAACATGTGCTCTGATACTATCTTGTAGCGGCCCGACCTCAGACGGTCAAGTCTCTGAGTTTAAGTGTCATCCTTGGATCGGTATGCTGACACACACAGTACTCGAGGATTTATAACAGAGGTAAATGACATGTATAAATAACGTAAATACGATTACCTCAATCCAAATAGTGGAAGTAACAACAAAGTTGTGGATTCCCATCAACACCAACTGCAAAGTTGAGTGTAGAAATCGTAGCCCTAACGTATCACTTACTCGTCGTAAGAATCCTGCAACATGAGACGTTGCAGCCACAAAGGGTCAGTACATTGAATGTACTGGCAAATTCACACTGTAGAGCAATGATGAATAAAGGCTATCACTACAGGCATATTTGGCTGCTCGAGGCTCTATGGTTATAATGTTTTTGCGAAAAGCCAATTTCTCCCTACAACAAAGGAATATATTTTATTTAACTATCATGGTAATTGAAACATCATTGAGAAGGTTCCTCCAACTCAATCCCAATTAAAGTAATCATTAACATCCCAACAAATTAATTTAGAGTGATGAGATCAATATGATAATCCAAGAACCAGATACTCAAGATGTCCATAACCGGGGACACGGCTAATCATGATTAGTTTGTACACTCTGAGGTTTTGACTTTTCCCCACAAGACTCGATCTCCTCCGTTGGATTTCTACTTTACATGGTGTTTGAGAGACGGATGACTGAGACACAGTCTTTCAGAAGCATTAACTCTTTACTCTGGGTAGACAGTTACACCTACTTTCCCTCTACATCCGCTAGCCTACCACTGAAAGAGGTCATGCAACACACTCAACTATGCTAGAGCCCATAATAGCTTGTGGCTGCACACGGAAGTTTCTAGCATGAATAATCTTATGATCCCTTTGAGCCTGGGTGGCATTCCATAGGGTGATCACACGGGTCCTCCGGGATCCCCTTGGGCAAGCACTGGGTTCTCTAGGTGCCCGGGCAAACCACTGGGTGCTCCAGGGTGCCCCTACCAATCCACCCAGATGTGTATTAAAGTAGCCACCTTAAGTTAACCATTAATGATAACTCTCACATCTGTCATGAATACACTCAACCAATCCACGTCTACGAGCACAGCAGAGCAGTATGAGCATAATGTAGAAGTAACTCCCAAGGTTTCAATGCAGGACAATAGGTTCCTACCTCATCAACTACTTCCCAATACCCACATGTTATCAAGTCCTAACCATGAAGTGTGCGAGGGTTGAAACTAATGCATAAAAACTGGGTATGAAAGAGATATGATCATGGTGTGAACTTGCCTCGTACTGTTGATGAAGAAGATTCGCATTCATAACTCTTGATAGTTCTACTCGTCACACTCCGGCCAATCTAGCGTGAGCAAGCAATAGTAACCACACATAAGCAATCACTCAAAAGATCAGAAAGAACGAAGAAGACAATTCGGAAAACATCAAAACCAAGCAAATAACTGTTGCAACATAAAACAATTTCTAACAATACCAAAATTAGGTGAATTTGGCCTTATCAGAAAGTTTAGGTCAAGAGCTTCGATTAGCCAAAAAGAATCAACTCAAACAGAGCTACGACACTCAAGTTACGATCAAAAGAAGTTCAAATACAAATCTGTTTGAATTCAAATTTTAAACTTTGTTTAAGTTGTTTATCTGGATAGAGGGGATCAAGACGAAGAAGTGGGCGTTGGTTTCGTTGGATTTGGACAAACGAGTAAAAAGTTGTGACCGATTGAAGTACAGGGACTAATCTGTGAAGAAAATTTATCACGAATAGGTCCTTGGCTGAAAACTAAATAGAAAAAGAAAAATCCTATCGAACGAAGTTCGCTACAGAACATAACGAACGAATACCGTTCGCCACCGAACCCTAGCTAATGAACGCTCGTAGAATAAACTAACCTAAATAAAAATTAACCGATCTAAAAGAAAAACCGAAACTAGAAAAAAAAACCGGGGCGGTTGTTGCGGTTTATACCGGTTCAGGCGAGGAAACCGATGGCGGATCAGATCTGGCGGCGGTTCCGACATGGCGGCGGAGCTTGGCAAGGCAGCCGACCACGGCGACGCTGAGACTCTGGCTGCTCGGCGAATGGGCAGCAAGCGGCGCGGCGGCGGCGGTTATGGCGGCGTGCATCTGGTGGCCGGTGAAGTCTGACAATGATGGTCTGGCGAAGTCTGCGGCGAGGGCGCGAGATTTGCGAGGGCGGCGGTGCGGCTTCAGCGGAGAAGAGGGGCCGGGACCCGCTTATAAAGAGGGGGGCCGTGCTGGCCTCGGGAGGAGTCCCGACCGGACTCGGACGGCGGCGCGACGTCGTGGGGGACTCGGTCTCCCCGACGATGTCGGTGGCGGCGGCGCACTGGCTGGGCCTGGCTGGCTAGTTGGGCCGGCCTAGTCGGAGAAAAGGTTTTTTTAAACAACTTTTGACAGAGAAGAAAATAAATATAAACCAAAATAAAATAAAATAAAATATAGTTATATTATATATCAAAATTTTCAGAAAAAGATTTTCTACAACTTGAACATTTTTCTAGCATCAAATAAGATCCACAAAAATTCAAATAAATCAAACAGTGCTACTGCTCTAATATAATCCAATAAAATCATTTTAAAAATACCAAAATACTTTCAAATTTATTTCTCTCAATTTTTTGATGTAGGGAATCATTTTACCCTTCAAAAGGATTTTGAATTTAATTCTTTTAAAACTTCCAACTCATATTTCATAGGTTTTGAAGAATTCATTTTATCTTCTCTCATGAAAATCATTGAGTTGCTTAAAGTTTTTGAATTTGGAAAAAAATATTCCAAATAAAATTCAAATCTTTTCAAAACCCTTTTCATTTATTTAAATGGAAGAAGTCATGTCATTTCCTCTCTAGGGTTTTGTAATTGAAAAGAATTTGAATTCACGGAGATCATAAAAGCAAAGGTGACAGTTTGGGAAAGTCATTTCATTCCCTCTCATTTAACTTTCAAAAGTTTTCGAATTTCACTCACTTTCAGTCAATCAATCACACAACAGTCAAACAATCAATCAAAACTATCTATTTAATATAACATTCCAAAATTTAGAATTTTGGGATGTTACAATAAACCCGCAATTCATCGGATCCCAACAAACACACCGCAAAAGAAGATTACATCAGATAGAACTCCAAGAAGATCGAGGAGAACATTCTATTGAAGATAAAAGAGAGAGAAGAAGCCACGTAGCTACTAGCTATGGACCCGTAGGTCTATGGTGAACTAGTCACAAAACATCGGAAGGCATCAAGGATGATGTAGAAGCCCTCCATGATCGATTCCCCTTCCAGCAGAGTACCCGTAAAGGCCTCCAGATGGGATCACGGAAGAACAGAAGCTTGCGGTGGCGGAAAAAGTGTTTCAGATGGCTCTTTGTTGGTTTGGGAATATTTCTAAATTTATAGAAGTGGAATTAGGTCAAATGGAGCTTCATGGGGCCCGCCAGCTCAGGGGGCGCGCCCCTCGACCTTGTGGCTTCTCGTATCTCGTGTGGTCTCCTCCCAAAGCTTCCAGGGCCCTTTTGGTCCAGAAAAAATTAATCCAAAGATCTTTTTTTCATTTGGACTTCGTTTGATATTGATTTTCTACAAAGCCAAAAAAACAGCAATTGGCACTCGACACTAGGTTAATAGGTTAGTCCCAAAAATGGTATAAAATAGCATAAAACTACATATGAAACATCCAAGATTTATAATATAATAGTATGAAACAAAAAAAATTATAGATACATTGGAGATGTATCAACAAACCCCCGGTTTTGTGAATCCTAAGAAAGCTAACCATGTTTACATACTTCATAAAGCTCTTTATGGTCTCAAAGAAGCTACTAGAGCTTGGTACACATGCTTGACAAAGTTTCTCATTGAAAAAGGTTTTGAAAATGGTAAAATTGATGCAACCTTATTCACGAAGAGAGTGATGGTGAATTATTTGTGTGCCAAATTTATGTTGATGATGTCATATTTGGATCCAGTAACCCTTATTTTATTGAAAAGTTTGGAAGGTTGATGTTAGAGAAGTATGAGATGTCTATGATGTGTGAACTCAAATTCTTCCTTTGTTTGCAAATCAATCAAACTAGAGAGGGTACCTTCATTTCTCAAACAAAGTATACCAAGGACTTGTTAAAGTAGTTCAACATGCAAAATAGCAAATGCATGAAAACACCTATCCCTACTAGTGGACATCCTAACCTCACTAAATGTAACATCCCAAATTTCCTATTTGGAATGTTTTACAATTATAGCTAAGCATCCTATGCATCCTGTTTGAATTTGATTGTCTTTTGAAGTTTCAGAGCTATTTGAGTTTGAATTTGAATTCCAAACTTTGGCATGTGGGAAACAATTCAAAAACTAAGCCTGATAAATACTTGATCAAAAGTATGAGAGGAGCAAACATGACACTCCAAAAAAATATCAGAGGAAACAATGCCAAAAGATTTGGATTCAAATCTGAAATTTATTTGAATTTGAGAAAAATAGATTTTTATGAAGTTTGGATTTTGCCTTTGGAAAAAATGTTCAAATGAAAGGGAATATTCCCCTGATCATTTTGGTATATATACACCCTATATAAATTATTTATAGTTTGGGTTTTATTTTTGTTTTAGTTTTAATTAAAAAAATAAAAGAAAACCCCTCGGGCGCCAGCCAGGCCACCCCAGGCCCAGCCAGCGCCGCCTCACCCCTCGCTCCCCTCGCCGAAACCCTTAGGCCTCGGCCACCCGACCCCTCGCCCCTCTCTCCCTCTCGCTGACCCGTGGGACCCCCCCTCTTCTTCCCCCTCGCCCACGCCACGCCGCTCATGGGAGGTCCACCGGATCCCAAGGATCCGGATACCCGACCGCCCCGATGCCCTTCCAAGAGGAGCCGAGGCCCTGGCTATAAAGAGCCGAGCCCCCGCACCCCATTTCCCCCGAGAGCTCGCCGCACCCCCTCTTCCTCCCGCTCGACGTCGCCGGAGTTCCGAGCCCTCCCCGCCGCCATTGTTGCCGCCGTCGACGCCCTGGTGCACCCCCCCCCCCCCAACACCACCGAACCCTTCCCCGACCCCGTGCGCGTCTTCCCGACGAGTCGCCGGAGCTCGCCGACGTCCGGACGCCTCGAGCACTTTCGCCGCCGCCACCGTCGCCGAGTCCGTAAGTCACCGCAATCCCCACCGTCCGATCCTAGATCTAGGGCTAGGATTAGAACCCGAAGGGTTAGGTTTTAGTTAGAAAACCGGCCGGGTCTTCTCGGTTTATTTTTAGTTTAGGTTTTTTTTATTAGGCCGGTTCGTTTAGTTTAAACCTAGGGCCCGTTTAGACTAAACTACGCCTAGTGCACAGTATAGGCCCATTAGGCCTTTTTCTTCTTATTTTGATTTTCTGTTTTAGCGAATAGTTTCAATTTTCAAAAATGTATATCTTTTATTCTGTTTAATATTTTGAGTGATTCTTTTTTGTTGGATTTCAAATTTTATGTAGTTTCTGAAAAATATATATTTAGCTATGTTAAAAATAATTAAAATGCTTTAATATTGTTTTAGTCAGAATAGCAAATCTGCTATAACTTTAGTTAGAAAAATTATTTTTGCATGATTCTTTTTGGCACCACTTTATTTTAACATTGCAAAACCCTAGAAATTAATTTTGGTATTTTAGGATTAATAAATAATTAGTTTTAGACAGAATCCTATTAATCCTAATTAATTAACTAGTTCTGTTTTCCTAATTAATTAATTAGTAAATTAATTTATTTTTAACTTGTGATTAGTTATTCTAGGTTAGTTTCTGTCATGCTAGTAGATGAACTTTTATTTATAATTAATAAAAGTTTTAAATTAATTTTCTTAATAGAAATTGGATTAGGCCTAAAATGAGTTTTATAATAGCTTTTAATTAATTCTTTTTGCTCCTAATTGCTTAGTTAATCCTTTTCTGTTAAGTTAACCTAAAACCATGATTAGGTTATTTTAAGGAATTTTGTTATTTAAAAAACTATTTTTGTTATTGTTTGGAGTAGGGAAAAACTTTGAATTGGTTTCTTTGAGTTTTTCTTTTGGATTTGGTTTTGATTGTTTGTTGTGCTATGTTACTATTGTTATCTTGTGTGATCCTCTTGCTTTGTGCTTATTATGTTATTGTTTGTCTCGGTAGAGTTTCCTGAGTCTGAAAGCTTGCTACTACGACTCTTTAGCTTACGAGGATCATCAGCAAGGCAAGTTTTGATCATGTTATTTCTATACCTATGTTTTTGTGCATTAGTAGTTGTCACCACCCCACCATTGCATGCAGTAGTGAAATCTTGAAGTCATTAAACTTGAGTAGTATCATGTGGTAGGATGAACCAATCCCTTGTCACCATGACCCCGGACGTAGTAGTTATTTTGCTATGCTCGTGAGACGGATTTGGGATGAGTGAAATTCATAAGCAAGATGTGAGAGTCAATGATGATGACAACCCATGGACTACAATGATCAAGATGGACTTGGAAAATCACTCTTGGGTGGAGGATTTGTTGACGGGCACCTGGAGCACCCAGTGGTGGCGGGATGCATGGAGAAGCGCCATGACATCCTGCGAAAGCTTCACCCAGACACGAAGAGAAGGATGGATGCCCCATGACCGGAAGCTTACATGCAGCCGCAAGCCATTATGGGCTCGCTGGGTTGACCCTAGTAGTGACGCTGGTGGGCGGTACTACGAGAAGTAGACGAACGGTAGGATTGGATGGGTACCGGCGGTGGCGGAAGAACTCTTTGGAAGACCTGTTTCATTCGTCCGTCTTCAAACACCATGAAGTGCGAAGACTTTAAAGGAGGGAATGATTCTTGCGGGAAAGTCGCAACCCTCTGCAGAGTTAAAGATCTAATCGATTAGCCGTGTCCCGATTCACGGACATTTGAGCCTCTGGACCTTGGAAGTATTCGGATATCTCAACACTAAAATTAATGGATTAATTTGAGGGTTTATGACTTAATAATTTGGGAACGAGATTTTGGTTGGCGGAACCATCTCAATAACTACCAACAATTTGTAGTAATTTGCAAATAAGTCCACTTGTAGTAGGGTAAAATTTGCTTTTAAAAATGATGAAACTTAGAGCTCCACACCAAAAATGCATATAGTGTTAGTAACTTTATTATTGTTATTCTTCATGACTTGCCGCTTATTCCAAAAGCTGACCTACATGGCTGCAACGTATTATGTTGCGTAGATATATTCGATCGGGGTGAGGCTACGCTCCGCTTGGCGATTGCCCTTTGAGTCGGATGGACTCGCTTACCTTCGACGCTTCAAACTTTTTAGTTTATTTCTCATGAGTTGGCCTTGAGCCGAATTTATTCCCTTGTAATAAAGACTCTATATGAGAATCGTTTAATGATATTCAGGTGTGATTGAACTTTGATTACTTTATCGATGTCTTGTGAGTACCAAAGATGATCTTGGGATGGTACAGATACGTAGATTTGACCGATTTTGGGTCAGGTCGCTTCTGAGATGGTATCGAGCACACGCTGACCGTGGATCGTAACCCCTAGGATCGGAAAGACATAGCGAGACCATTTACTTTGAACCCTTTTCATTCTATATTTCTTCCTGTTCAATTCGACTCTTCTCCCTTTGCAACATTCTAGATGGCCGTCGAGTTCACCCCAGTTTTGCTACGGAGTTCGCCACCCGATGAGACGATGCCCTTCGAAGGAAGCTGGTCCAGATGGTGAAGCTGCTGAAGATTGCTCGCCCTCGATCACCGGAAACCCACTAATGCACTTCCGACGGACACCCGCTTCTGATTGAGGTGCATATCCTGGGAGAACCTTTGGAGGACACACGGAGCCTATCAACTTTGAGTTCACCGAGTTCAACTGGATCATCGGAAGGGACGTGGCGATCTACCGAGCACTTGGACATCTCCGAGAGGAGTACAGGGCGAGCTCGATCACTCGAGACCTCGCCATGGTTTCTCGCAGGGCAAGGAATGGAGATATCATCCGTACCATTGAGGACGATTCCACTCTCTCGTACATTCAGGGACTTGGAGTGTCTTCTCGAAGCGGAGATTCAGGGCTCGCCGTAATTCAAGACACACGGAAGCTTTTGTTCCGCGAATCGAATCGGAGGAGAAGGCACGCAGAGACTTCCTTGGCCATGAGGAAGAAATCACGGACTTCATGGAGATAGTCGACGACCTGAAGATGAAGCTTGCCGCGATAGAGGAAAAGATGGACTTGGGAGAGGACCTTTACCCGAGTGGAGATGAAGCACCCCTCATGAGCAATGATCAGGATTTCGAAGGGAGTACCACTGAAGGAAACCCCAAGAGGAGGCGCCACTGATGAAGACTTTTTAGTCGACCACCATGTTATCTTTATTTCTTTTCGTCGATCAGTTAGGCCGATGTTTTTCCTTCGATTAGTCATGAGCTTTTGTAATCGAGTTTGAACCATGTTTGAGTGGAATGAATAAATGTTTGGTGTGTTATGATTGTGCATTCATATGGGTAGTGTATTTCTCCTAGACCATTGTTCTATTCTAATTTTCTCACCCACTCCAAAACACCAGATGCCTCCGAGACGTGACCTTTGGTTTCCGCGGAGCTCACCCAACTGCTCCAAAGAAGATAATGCAATCGATGCAGCTCCTTATTCGAATCGAAACAATACCGCCAACAATCCACCACCACCGCCACCACCCACCGTGGACAACTTGACTCGTTTTCTGAGGTTGAATCCGCCAGTGTTCTCTAGTAGCACTGAGCCGATTGTGGCTGATGATTGGCTCCGCAAAATCGGAAGAGAGCTAGTCACCGTTGGATGCACCGATGTTTGAGAAGGTGCGCTTTGCAAGCATCAACTGGATGGACCTGCAGCTTCTTGGTGGGAGAATTACACCGCCACTTTTCCCATGGGTGGCATCACTTGGGATCAATTCCAGCAGGCCTTCGACCGCTCATGTCTCATTGGAGCCATGAGTCTCAAGAAGCGTGAGTTCCGCAACTTACGCCAGGAAATCGTCTTGTGGCACAAGACGTGGAGGAATTCAGCAAGCTTGCTCGCTATGCCCCGATGATGTGGCCACAGATGCCGCCAAGCAGGAGAAGTTCCTTGAGGGACTCAAGGATGAACTGAGCATGCGACTTATGGTGGCTACTTTCAACAACTACCGTGAGCTGGTAGACAAGGCCACCATTCTTGAAGGCAAGCAGCAGCAGATAGAAAGCGCATAGCGGAAGTACAGCCAGGGAAGCACAACTCAGAGCTCAGCAGAAGCCCGCTATGCACCGTACTCGGAGGGCACACCCATCATAACCATGGAGGTCATAACCATGGTGGAAATGGAAACAACCGCAGCCAGGACAACAAGTCAGGCCATGGCAATGGCAATGGCAATGGTAATGGCAATCAGCACCGTTCTGCCCCGGCTCCGAAGGATCTGAGCCACATCACCGCCTTCAAGTGCCGAAGACAGGCACTATGCCACCGACTGCCGGAGGCCAAGCGGAGGAATGGTAATGGCAATGGAGGCTCAGCCAAGAAGCCCAATCCGTTCCTCGTGCTCGGGTGAACCATATCGACGTGGAGGACGTCTATGATCAACCGGAACAATCGTGGTTGGTAAGTTTTATTGAATTCACGTTCAGTTTTGGTTCTCTTTGATTCGGTGCAACGATTCATTCATATCAAGGGTAGTTGTGGAAAAGTACGGATTACGCACTAGAACCCTTAGAAGCCCCCTTCGCGTCAGTTCCGCAGGAGGAGAAATAATGGCGGGTTTAAGCTGTCCTGCAACCCTCAACATCGGGAACCACAAATTTCCGTGGAACTCATAGTGTTGGAAACTCAGACCTTGGATGTAATCCTAGGCATGGATTGGTTGTCAAGTATGAAGGAACATTGATCGTGCCAAGAAGTCTATTCTGCTCACCACCCCGGAGCGAAGAGAATCAAGTATGTAGCCAGCACACCGGATGAATAATCAGTGCATTCCCTCACGGGAGTTGTTCAGAGGAAGTGCCAGAGTGCAAGATTTTCCGATGTGTTTCGGAGGAATTACCAGAATGCCACGGACAGGACATTGAATTCTGATTGAGCTATTGCGGCACAGCCCCAATATCCAAGAGACCTTATCGGATGCCACCAATGAGTTGAAAGAGATCAAGGATCAAATAAATGAGTTATTGGAGAAAGGATATATTCGTCCAAGCTCATCACCTTGGGGAGCCCCAGTTCTTTTGGTAGAGAAGAAGGATGGAAGCTTGAGGATGGTTGTGGATTACCGTGCTTTGAACGAAGTAACCATCAAGAACAAGTACCCTCTGCCGATGATCAATGACTTGTTTGATCAGCTTGTTGGAGCCAAGGTATTCTCTAAGATCGATCTTGATCGTGGTATCATCGATTGAAGATTCGTGAAAAGGATATACCCAAAACAGCATTCACTACGGTATGGTTTATATGAGTATACCGTTATGTCATTTGATTGACTAATGCTCCTGCATACTTCATGAATTTGATGAACAAGGTGTTCATGGAGTATTTGGACAAGTTTGTCGTGGTGTTCATCGATGATATATTGATTTTCTCCAAGAGCGAGGAAGAGCATAAGGAACATTTGCGTCTAGTTCTGGAGAAACTTCGAGAACATCAGTTGTATGCCAAGTTCAGCAAATGTGAATTTTGGTTGAAGGAAGTTGGATTCCTCGGACATGTTATTTCAGGAGAAGGAATAGCAGTTGATCCCGCCAAGGTTGAATCACCACCGATTGGCGTCACCCACCTCACCAAGGAGATCCGCAGTTTTCTCGGACTCGCAGGATATTATCGGAGGTTCATTGAGAACTTCTCAAAGATTGCCAAGCCCATGACCGAGTTGTTGAAGAAGGAAGCCAAGTATGTTTGGACCGAGGAATGTGAAGCCAGTTTTCAGAATTGAAGAAACGGTTGGTCACAGCCCAAAGTTGATTTTGCGGACATACATAAGGAATACCAGGTTTATTGTGACGCTTCTCGTCAAGGACTCGGAGGAGTATTGATGCAGGAAGGTAAGGTTGTAGCTTATGCCTCCAGACAGCTACGGCCTCATGAGATGAATTATGCCACGCATGATTTGGAGTTAGCAGCCGTAGTGCATGCACTCAAGACCTGGAGACATTTCCTCATCGGAAATCGTTGTGACGTCTATACAGATCACAAGAGTTTGAAATATATATTCACGCAGAAGGAATTGAACCTCAGGCAGAGGAGATGGCTAGAGTTGATAAAGGACTATGACATGAGATTGCATTACCACCCCGGTAAAGCTAATGTTGTAGCAGATGCTTTGAGCCGTAAGAGTTATGTGAATACTCTTACCACGGAGGATTACCCAGGAGTTGGTCGATGACCTCGAGATCTCCGATCGGAGATAGTTCCAAAGGATTCGTTGCAACCTCGAAGTTCAGTCCACCTTGACCGAAAGGATTCGTGAAGCCCGAAGTCGGACAAGGAAATCGATGAGATAAAACAAAAGATGGAGGAAGGAAAAGCTAAAGGATTCCGTAAGGATGAACACGGACTATATGGTTTGAGGATCGATTTATGTGCCCAATGATCCCGAGCTCAGAAGCTAATTCTTCAGAGGCTCATGATTCACCGTACTCGATTCACCCGGCAACACCAAGATGTACCTGGATTTGAAGCAAAGTTTCGTGGACAGGTATGAAGAAGGACATTGCCGAGTATGTAGCGATATGCGATGTTTGCCAACGTGTAAAGGCGTAACATCGAAGCTAGCAGGTTACTTCAACCTTTGCCGATTCCCGATTGGAAATGGGAGAAACTTGGTATGGATTTCATCACAGGATTACCCAGACCCGCTCAGGTTATGATTCTATCTGGGTAGTAGTTGATCGTTTGACTAAGGTAGCTCACTTCATTCCGTGAAGACTACCTATACCAGTGCCAAGTTGGCCAAGATATACATGACCAGGATCGTATGTCGCATGGAGTTCCGAGGAAAATCGTGTCGATAGAGGAACGCAGTTTACCTCAAAGTTTTGGAAGCAATTGCATGAAACTTTGGGTACGAGGCTGGAATTCAAGACAGCTTTTCATCCATGAGACCGATGGATGCACCGAGAGAGTCAATCAGATTCTGGAAGACATGTTGAGAGCTTGTGTGCTAGACTATGGGTCTAGCTGGGATGATAATTTGCCATACGCAGAGTTCTCGTACAACAACAGTTATCAATCCAGTTTGAAGATGGCCCCTTTCGAAGCTCTATACGGAAGGAGGTGCAGAACACCATTGCTGTGGGATAGTGTTGGAGATCGATCACTTTTCGGTTCCGATTTTATCAAGGATTCCGAAGAGAAAGTCAAGCTGATTCGAGACAGGCTCAAGATAGCACACCAAGACGGAAGAGTTATGCCGACGAAGAAGCAAAGGAAGTGACTTACGAAGTGGGAGACCGAGCATATCTTCGTGTGTCTCCACTTCGTGGAATCAAGAGGTTTGGTGTCAAGGAAAGTTAGCACCCGATTCATTGGCCCTACAAAATCCTCGAACGTCGTGGAGAAGTTGCATACAAGTTGGAATTGCGGAAGGATTGTCCGAGTTCATGATGTCTTCCACGTTTCTCGCTTGAAGAAGTGCCATGCCGACATGGCCGATGTTCCGTTGAGAGACACAAGTGCCCCTAGAGGCCATACAGCTGGACAAAGATTTGACTTACAAGGAGAAACCCGTCAAAATTCTCGAGACCGCAAGCGAGTCACCCGCAGCAAGGTCATCAAGTTTTGCAAGGTGCCGTGGAGTCACCACACCGAGGAAGAAGCCACACAACGCCAAGAAGATCTTCGTCGAGACCATCCGCACCTATTTGCTAGCCAACCCGAATCTCGAGGGCGAGATTCATCTTAAGGTGGGTAGGTTTGTAACATCCCAAATTTCCTATTTGGAATGTTTTACAATTATAGCTAAGCATCCTATGCATCCTGTTTGAATTTGATTGTCTTTTGAAGTTTCAGAGCTATTTGAGTTTGAATTTGAATTCCAAACTTTGGCATGTGGGAAACAATTCAAAAACTAAGCCTGATAAATACTTGATCAAAAGTATGAGAGGAGCAAACATGACACTCCAAAAAAATATCAGAGGAAACAATGCCAAAAGATTTGGATTCAAATCTGAAATTTATTTGAATTTGAGAAAAATAGATTTTTATGAAGTTTGGATTTTGCCTTTGGAAAAATGTTCAAATGAAAGGGAATATTCCCCTGATCATTTTGGTATATATATACCCTATATAAATTATTTATAGTTTGGGTTTTATTTTGTTTTAGTTTTAATTAAAAAATAAAAGAAACCCCTCGGCGCCACCGAGCCACCCTGAGCCCAGCCAGCGCCGCCTCACCCCTCGCTCCCCTCGCCGAAACCCGTAGGCCTCGGCCACCCGACCCCCTCGCCCCTCTCTCCCTCTCGCTGACCCGTGGGACCCCCCCTCTTCTTCCCCCTCGCCCACGCCACGCCGCTCGCCGGAGGTCCACCGGATCCCGAAGGATCCGGGATACCCCGACCGCCCCCGATGCCCTTCCGAAGAGGAGCCGAGGCCCTGGCTATAAAGAGCCGAGCCCCACCCCATTTCCCCGAGAGCTCGCCACCCCTCTTCCTCCCGCCGACGTCGCTGGAGTTCCGAGCCCTCCCGCGCCATTGTTGCCGCCGTCGGCGCCTCGGTGCACCCGACCACCCCCAACACCACCAACCCTTCCCGACCCGTCGCGTCTTCCCGACGAGTCGCTGAGCTCGCCGACGTCCGGGACGCCTCGAGCACTTTCCGCCCGCCATTGCCGCCGAGTCCGTAAGTCACCGCAATCCCCACCGTCCGATCCTAGATCTAGGGCTAGGATTAGAACCCCGAAGGGTTAGGTTTTAGTTAGAAAACCGGCCGGGTCTTCTCGGTTTATTTTTAGTTTAGGTTTTTTTTTATTAGGCCGGTTCGTTTAGTTTAAACCTAGGGCCCGTTTAGACTAAACTACGCCTAGTGCACAGTATAGGCCCATTAGGCCTTTTTCTTCTTATTTTGATTTTCTGTTTTAGCCGAATAGTTTCAATTTTCAAAAATGTATATCTTTCATTCTGTTTAATATTTTTGAGTGATTCTTTTTTTTGTTGGATTTCAAATTTTATGTAGTTTCTGAAAAATATATATTTAGCTATGTTAAAAATAATTAAAAATGCTTTAATATTGTTTTAGTCAGAATAGCAAATCTGCTATAACTTTAGTTAGAAAAATTATTTTTGCATGATTCTTTTGGCACCACTTTATTTTAACATTGCAAAACCCTAGAATTTAATTTTGGTATTTTAGGATTAATAAATAATTAGTTTTAGACAGAATCCTATTAATCCTAATTAATTAACTAGTTCTGTTTTCCTAATTAATTAATTAGTAAATTAATTTATTTTTAACTTGTGATTAGTTATTCTAGGTTAGTTTCTGTCATGCTAGTAGATGAACTTTTATTTATAATTAATAAAAGTTTTAAATTAATTTTCTTAATAGAAATTGGATTAGGCCTAAAATGAGTTTTATAATAGCTTTTAATTAATTCTTTTTGCTCCTAATTGCTTAGTTAATCCTTTTCTGTTAAGTTAACCTAAAACCATGATTAGGTTATTTTAAGGAATTTTGTTATTTAAAAAACTATTTTTGTTATTGTTTGGAGTAGGGAAAAACTTTGAATTGGTTTCTTTGAGTTTTCTTTTGGATTTGGTTTTGATTGTTTGTTGTGCTATGTTACTATTGTTATCTTGTGTGATCCTCTTGCTTTGTGCTTATTATGTTATTGTTTGTCTCGGTAGAGTTTCCTGAGTGCTGAAGCTTGCTACTACTGACTCTTTAGCTTACGAGGATCATCAAGAAGGCAAGTTTTGATCATGTTATTTCTATACCTATGTTTTTGTGCATTAGTAGTTGTCACCACCCCACCATTGCATGCAGTAGTGAAATCTTGAAGTCATTAAACTTGAGTAGTATCATGTGGTAGGATGAACCAATCCCTTGTCACCATGACCCCGGACGTAGTAGTTATTTTGCTATGCTCGTAGACGGATTTGGGATGAGTGAAATTCATAAGCAAGATGTGAGAGTCAATGATGATGACAACCCATGGACTACAATGATCAAGATGGACTTGAAAATCACTCTGGGTGGAGGATTTGGTTGACGGGCACCTGGAGCACCCAGTGGTGGCGGGATGCATGGAGAAGCGCCATGACATCCTGCGGAAAGCTTCACCCAGACACGAAGAGAAGGATGGATGCCCCATGACCGGAAGCTTACATGCAGCCGCAAGCCATTATGGGCTCTGGCTGGGTTGACCCTAGTAGTGACGCTGGCTGGGCGGTACTACGAGAAGTAGACGAACGGTAGGATTGGATGGGTACCGGCGGTGGCGGAAGAACTCTTTGGAAGACCTGTTTCATTCGTCCGTCTTCAAACACCATGAAGTGCGAAGACTTTAAAGGAGGGAATGATTCTTGCGGGGAAAGTGCGCAACCCTCTGCAGAGTTAAAGATCTAATCGATTAGCCGTGTCCCCGGTTACGGACATTTGAGCCTCTGGACCTTGGAAGTATTCGGATATCTCAACACTAAAATTAATGGATTAATTTGAGGGTTTATGACTTAATAATTTGGGAACGAGATTTTGGTTGGCGGAACCATCTCAATAACTACCAAAAATTTGTAGTAATTTGCAAATAAGTCCACTGTAGTAGGGTAAAATTTGCTTTTCGCAAAATGATGAAACTTAGAGCTCCACAGCCAAAAATGCATATAGTGTTAGTAACTTTATTATTGTTATTCTTCATGACTTGCCAGCTTATTCCAAAAGCTGACCTACATGGCTGCAACGTATTATGTTGCGTAGATATATTCCGATCGGAGTGAGGCTACGCTCGCGCTTGGCGATTGCCCTTTGGAGTCGGATGGACTCGCTTACCTTCGACGCCATGCACTTTTAGTTTATTTCTCATGAGTTGGCCTTGAGCGAATTTATTCCCTTGTAATAAAGACTCTATATGAGAATCGTTTAATGATATTCAGGTGTGATTGAACTTTGATTACTTTATCGATGTAATCGTGAGTACCAAAGATGATCTTGGGATGGTATGCATACGTAGATTTGACCGATTTTGGGTCAGGTCGCTACACTAAAGAGAACAAACCGGTTGATCAAAAGGTTTATCGATCTATGATCGGTTCATTGCTATATCTTTGTTCTTCCCATCCCGACATTATGTTAAGTGTGTGCATGGTACCAAGTGGCACCAAAGCAGTGTCATCTATTGGGGGTGAAAAGTATTGTGAGATATTTGATACATACACCAAACTTTCGCATATGGTATCCCAAAGGATCATCTTTTAATCTTGCGGGCTACTGCGATTTAGACTACGCCGGTGACAAGATTGATAGAAAGTCCACTTCAGGTACTTGTCAATTTATTTGGAGGTCCCTTGTGTCTTAGTCCTCCAAGTAGCAAAATTTGGTACCTCTAACTACCACCGAAGCAGAATACATTGCCGCGGGATCATGTTGTGCTCAATTACTATGGATGACTCGAACTCTCAAAGACTATGGGATAAATGTGAAACATGTCACATTGCTTTGTGACAATAAGAGTGCCATTAAGATTGCACACAATCCCGTTCAGCGCTCTCGTACTAACCATATTGATGTTTCTCACAATTTCATATGCGATCATGTGGCTAAAGGTGGCATTAACCTTAAGCATGTTCGTACTGACAAGCAAGTGGCGGATATCTTCACAAAACCTTTTGATGAGAAGGCGTTTTGTTGGTTGAGGAGTGATTTGAACATTCGTGATGCTTCCAACATGAACTTGAAAGACATCACTTGGTTGCATGCAAGGACATGCTCATACTTGACTAGTCCTTGATATTCCTCTTATGATGACTATCTCATATCTTGGATATATGGCTCCCTTGTATTGCATCTAACACCATGTAGGTACTTGGACAAGCTATAATTCACAAGATTGCTCCAAACTTCCATCTTGAGCAATCATACATGAACTAAGTACCAAAGATCCCATTTGTTGTAAACAAGGAATAAGACAACACCAAAAGTATCCTTTGACAAAATTGACATAACATTTCACTTTTGTCAATTTGGATATACATGTTGTTCCTAGCATGACTAACCCATGTAGGAAGATGAACTTCAAAGCACAATGATGAACATCATCATCCTCGAGCATCCTCACCAAGTTCAACTACATGACCTCGTCAACAACAAAATCCAATGTAACTCCTCACATCTTAGAGAAGCTTTACTCCAAGACATGAGCCAAAGCAACTCAAAAGATGTGAATACATTGAACTAATTAAACGAAAAATGGTAACCCCATTTCAAGCTTAACGATGAGTATGACCAATGATCAAGTGCTCTCACTTGACTCCTAAGTCAATATACTCTAACATAAGTGACATGGTTGCCGACCCTATACTAGTTGAAGTTTTTCATTTGCTGCTTTTGATCCTTGTTTAAATTGGTATTATTTTGATCTAGTACTTTGTTATTCCTTAAAAAACTTCCTCCTAGTTACCTTTGATTTCCTTCTGTCAATTCATTGCAAATCTTCTCTAAATTCATTGCAAATCCTTCAATGGTCTGATTGCAAGTTAGCTATGTCTGACAAATCTTTGTCTTTGTGGTGCAATCGGTCTCTGCTATCTAAAATCATTGATGACACCAAGTCTACAAGATAAACTGTTCAGTAGTTCATCGGTTTGACCTAATTGACCTGGCTCAGAATGACCGATGTGATTAACACGTTATTCAGTGTTAAGTCTAAGAACGACCGATTGATCATTTCCTATTGACCAATGACCAAAAGGCCAACCCTTCTAGGAAATTGATGTCAAAGGGGGAGAGAAGGCACATCAAGGCTTATCTAAATACTTATTTAAAGGGAGAGAAATACACATATATATATAAGAGGGGATATAAGTATATGATTCTAAGTGGGGAGAAACATATGTTTGAATCCAATGTTTTTGTGCTCTAATTGTTTGATCTTTTTTGTGCTCTGATTTTGTCTCACCCGATCTTCTCCCATGTCTACAATCTCAGATTTAGGGAGAGAGGAATTTTGGCTTAGGGGAGAAAAATTCTTTGAAACTCTACTGTAAATCTTTATTGATTTCTTGGGCACATGTTAGCTTTCAGGAAGTATTCACCTAGTGATGCTACCTTTTTGACAAGAATCCCAATCTTGGAATTCTTGAAGTTCTTATATTTTCTTGAAGATAGATTCTTGTGATATCTAACCTTGTTTTCTCAAGTTTGTTTCTTCAAGTATAATTCTCAAGCACCTCAAGGTAAGTGTACACATCATACTCATGTGCATGATGATTCCTTGCTTCATGTATATACTTGCTTGCGAGAAAGGATCATGTACACATGAACATTTCCATTCTTATCTTTTTCTCTGATGCATTCTGCCAAGATGCATGTGTCATGTAGAGTCTTCTTACCTATTCAACTGTTCATTTGAATTCCATGAGCAAATATCTAAATATGCACAATTGTAGGGGAAGCTTATACATGTTGCATGTTTCTCAAAGCTTTACTCTATTTCTATGATATATCCTTCATTTGAAGGTTTGATGTATGTTATCATCAATCTCCAAAATGGGGAGATTGAAAGCACATTCACTCCCTTTGTGGTTTTGGTAATTCATGTAAACATACATATTATTGGACTACTATTTTCCTTGAGTACTTTTCAGGAAGAGTTCAACTTAGGCAAGCATATGGATTGATACGTGGACCCCTCAAGCTACAAAGGACATGTGTTGGCAAAGCTTCAAGACTCTATATTTTTGTTAAGTGATCCAAGATCAAATTGAGTCCATAGGAAAGCTAATACTATTAAAGGGGATGAGGTTTTGATCATGATCTAACTGCTCAAGTGCTTAGAGATATTGCTCCAAAACCCTCAGTCGCACACTCATATTCATCTATGTCCAAAACCCAAAAGCCTTTCTCAGTCCCACCAAAACACATACAACCAGACTCACTTAAAGGCACTTAACATAGCCACTGCCTAAACCCTAGCATCTCTGTCTCACCGAGATGACCATTCGGTCCCATCGAAGAGCACTTGCCAACCTTCTGTTACCAATTGATTGCACTTCGGAATTTTCGAGTGGGTTCAATCGGTGACACTGAAGTGTGGAACATGGTTAGGTCATCATGATTCGGTCCCACCAAGAGATTTCGTTTTGTACGGTATCACTGAAAAGCTTAGAGTACAAACCTTTTGTACTAGTCGGTCGGTCTTACCGAGTGTTTTCACCCGGTCGCACCGAATAGTGCATAAAGGTGTGTAACGGTTGGATTTTCGGTGCTGCCTATATATACCCCCGCCCATTCTGAGCTATCAAAAACATCAGAGAGTAATCAGTTCAAAGCTATCTTTTTCCATAGAGAGATCTGATACATCTCCAACGTATCTATAATTTTTTATGCTTACATGTTGTTATAGTATCAATCTTCAATGTTTTATATACACTTTCAAGTAATTATATATCAGGTTTTGGGACTAACCTATTAACTTAGTGCCCAGTGCCAGTTGTTGTTTTTTACCTGTTTTTGGTTTTTCAGAATATCAATACCAAACGAAGTCCAAATGCCACGAAACTTTTTGGAGATTTTTTCTCCCGGTAAGAGACCCTGGAAGCTTCGGGAGGGGATGAGAAGATGGAGTAGTGGCCCACAAGGCACCAGGGCGCGCCCTAGTGGCTTGTGGGTCCCACGTGGCTTTGTTTGACCTCCGCCTCAAGAAATTCTCTAAAATCGTGAAACCAACAGAGGAGTCCATGAAATACGGTTTTCGCTGTCGCAAGTTCCTATTCTTGAGAGATCCCATCTGGAGGCCTTTTCCGGCACTCTGCTGGAGGGGGATTCGATCAAGGAGGGGCTCTACATCATCCTTGCTACCCTTCTGATGATGCGTGAGTAGTTTACCACATACCTACAGGTCCATAGTTAGTATCTAGATGGCTTCTTCTCTGTATTTGATCTTCAATACAGTGTTCTCCTCGATGATCTTGGAGTTCTATCCGATGTAATCACTTTTTGTGGTGTGTTTGTTGGGATCTGATGAATTGTGAGTTTATGATCAGATCTACCCATGAATATTATTTGAGTTTTCTCTGAACTCTTTTATGCATGATTGTTATAGCATCCTATTTCTCTCCAATCTATTGATTTGGTTTGGCCAATTAGATCAATTTTCTTGCAATGGGAGAGGTGCTTCGTAAAGGGTTCGATCTTGCGGTGCTCAATCACAGTGACAAAAGGGGACATGACACGCACTGTATCATTGCTATTAAGGGTAAAAAGATGGGGTTTATTCATACATGAGTTTATATTGTCTACATCATGTCATCTTGCTAAGGCGTTACAATATTTTTTATGAACTTAATACACTAGATGCATGCTAGATAGCGGTCGATGTCTGGAGTAATAGTAGTAGATGCAGAATCATTTGGGTCTACTTGTCTCGTACATGATGCCTATATACATGATCATTGCCTTGGATATCATCATAATTATTTGCTTTTCTATCAATTTTGCAAAGGTAATTTGTTTATCCACCATATGCTATTTTCAAGAGAGAAACCTCTAGTGAAAACTATGGCCCCCGTTTCTATATTTTATCATATATAAAAATGAAAAATACCTTGCTGAATTTTTATTTTATTTTGTATTTTTGTCCGATCTATCTATCAAATACCATACAATTTAATCTTGCTTGTAACCGTCGAGGGATTTACAACCCCTTGTTCGCGTTGGGTTGTAAGGATTTGTTGTTTGGGTGCAGGTGCTGCTACCGAGTTGTTTCTTGGTTCTCCTACTGGATTGATAACCTTGGTTCTTAACTGAGGGAAATACTTATCTCTACTGTACTGCATCATCCTCTCCTCTTCGGGGAAATCCCAACGCAGTTCACAAGTAGCAGGAATAATTTATGGCGCCGTTGCCGGGGAGACATCATCAACATCTATCAAGTACCTACGCATAAACTTTCATCTCCTTGCATTTATTTTATTTGCCTTTGCCTCTTGTTTTCATCTCCCCCACTTTTAAAAAGTTTATACAAAAATATTTTTCATTTGCCTTTTTCTTGTTTGCTTCCTTGCTTGCTTGTTATCTTTTTTGCGTAGTCACGATGTCTCAAGAAAATACAAAATTGTGTGATTTCGCCAATACTACTAATAATAATAATAATTAGTATTACGATTGCTCCTCCTGCCGCTAGCGCGGATACTTGTGATATTAATGCCACTTTGCTAAATATTGTTATGAAAGAACAATTTTCTTTTAGTCCTAATAAAAATGTTGGATCCCATCTTAACACTTTCATAGAATTGTGTGACATGCAAAAGAAAAAAGATGTGGATAATGATATTGTGAAACTAAAATTATCCCCGTTCTCACCGCGGCAAAATTTTGGTTTTCATCTTTGCCACGAAATAGTTTTGATTCTTGGATAGGGTGCGAAGATGCTTTTATCACTAAGTATTTTCCTCCCGTGAAAATTACTTCCCTTAGAAATATAAAATTTGATGAAAAGGGGACTTAAGAAGAGTCAACTTTAGCTAGAAGGCATCCCCATAATTCAGAGGGTGAAAATCTTGATGACAAAATTGCTAAAAGTGGGTTTGGAGAGCTAAAAACTTTAACTAGTGATGTGCCCACTCTCTTGGATTACAAAGACTTCAATTATGATAGTTGTTCTTTGATTGAATGTATTTCTTTGTTATAATCCATGCTAAATTCACCCAATGCTTATGAACAAAATAAGGCTTTTACTAAACATATCGTAGAAGCGGTGAAAAACCTTAGAAGAAAAACTAGAATTAGAGATTTCAATTCCTAGAAAATTATATGATGAATGTGAACCCACCATTAAAGTCAAGATTAAAAAATTATGAGTGCAATGATTTATGTGATTTGGGTGCTAGTGTTTCCACAATTCCAAAATCTCTATGTGATGTGCTAGGTTTTACCAATATTGATGAATGTTCTCTTAATTTGCACTTGGCGGATTCTACTATTAAAAAGCCTTTGGGTAGAATTAATGATGTTCTTATTCTTGCAAATAGGAATCATTGATTTTACTTGATATTGATTGCAATCTGTCTTGTCCCATTATACTTGGTAGACCGTTCTTACGAACCATAGATGCAGTTATTTACATGAAAGAAGGGAATATAAAATTTCAGTTTCCATTAAAGAAGGGTATGGAACACTTCCCTATAACTAGAATTAAGCCACCATATGAATCAATCATGAGGGCCACCTATGAATTAAAAGCAAAGATGAGAACACTTGGAACTATGCATTATGCCTAGCTAGGGGCGTAAAACAATAGCGCTAGTTGGGACGCAACCCAATAGTTATCTTTTTTGTGTTTATTTTTTTCTATTTTTCAATAAGCACACAATTATGCTACTGTAGTGATTGTGATTTTATGTTTTAATTAGTGTTTGTGGCTGATATGTCTCCAACGTATCTATAATTTATGAAGTATTCATGCCATGTTTACAACAATTCTATATGGTTTTGGTATGATTTGAATGTAACTAACTCGAACTGACGCTGTTTTCAACAAAACTACCATGCTGTTGTTTTTTATGCAGAAATAAAAGTTCTCCAAATGCAACGAAACTTTTTGACGATTTTTTTGGAACAAAAGAGGCAGTAGAAGCTTCGTGGGAGGACCAGAAGGTGAGCGAGGTGGCCACTACCCACCAGGGTGTGCTAGAGGCCTTAGCCGTGGGCTGGTGGGTATTGGGCACCTCGTGGCCCATCTGGATGTGTGATCGATGCCAAAAAATACTATAAATACAGAAACCCCCAGAAATAACCCGATCAGAAGTTCCACTGCCGAAAGCCTCTGTAGCCACGAAAATCTAATCTAGACCCTGTCCTTGCACCCTGCCGGAGGGGGAAATCATCACTGGAGGGCATCTTCATCATCCCGGTGGCCACCATGATGAGGAGGGAGTAGTCCACCCTCGGGTTGAGGGTTTCTAATAGTAGCTATGTGTTTGATCTCTCTCTCTCTCTCTCTCTCGTGTTCTTGATTTGACACGATCTTGATGTATCGCGAGCTTTGTTAATATAGTTTGATCATAGGTGTTTCTCCCTCTCTATCTTGTTGTGATGAATTGAGTTTTCCCTTTGAGATTTCGTTATTATCAGATTGAATACTTTTGTGGATTTGAGAGCACTTGATGTATGTCCTGCTATGAATACCCATGGTGACAATGGGGTATCATATTGATTCACTTGATATATGTTTTGGAACTCAACTCACGGATTCCGAGGTGACATTGGGGTGATCTATGCATGGGGGTCGATGCACATTTTCATCCTTGTTTCTCTGGTAGAAATCTTGGGGCACTCTTTGAGGTTCTTTATGTTGGATTGAGTATTATGAATTTGAAGTTGTTTGATGCATATCGGATAATCAACTCACGGATACTCACGGTGACAGTGGAGTATCTAGGTGACATTAGAGTTGGTTGATGTGTATCATATGGTGTTAATTTTAGTACGAACTCTTGGGATGTTTGTGACACTTACAGGCATAGCTCGATCGGAAAGGATAACTTCGAGGTGGTTTCGTACCCTACAGACAATTTCGTCTTATGTTCTCTGCTATATAAGAACTTTGGAGTGATTCATCGCAGGTTGAGGGATGGTTATATGATCCAATAATATTAGCATTGTTGAGAGATTGCACTAGTGAAAGTATGAACCCTAGGCCTCATTTTCAAGCATTGCAATACAGTTTGTGCTCAATTTTGTTACTTGCTACCTTGCTATTTTTTATTCACTGGTGCGTGTCGGTGCTATACAAACAGTTTTAACCCCTTTTCGTGACAAAATTTGGAACTGTCGCCAAGTGAGTGTAGGTAATAGGGGGTTGATACGTCTCCAATGTATCTATAATTTACGAAGTATTCATGCCAATATATTATCATTCTTGGATGTTTTACAATCATTTTATAGCAACTTTATATCATTTTTGGGACTAACCTATTGACCCAGTGCCCAGTGCAAGTTGCTGTTTTCCGCTTGTTTTTTACATCGCAGAAAATCAATATTAAACGGAGTCTGAACACCGTGAAACTTTTTGTGGATTTTTTGTGGGCCAGAAGACTCCTGATGGGCCAGAGCAGGACCTGGGGGTGCCCCGAGGGGGGCACAACCTGGCGCGCCCAGGTGGGTTGTGCCCACCTCGGTGGCCTCCCGCACCCCTTCTTTGCACTGTAAATTCCCAAATATTCCGAAGCCCTTCGGGGTTAACCTAGATCAGAAGTTCCACCGCCGCACGGTTTCGTAGCCACCAAAAACCAATCCAGACCCATTCCGGCACCCTACCGGAGGGGGAATTATCTCCGGTGGCCATCTTCATGATCCCGACGGCCACCACGATGAGGAGGGAGTAGTCTACCCTCGGGGCTGAGGGTTTGTACGAGTAGCTATGTGTTTAATCTCTCTCTCTCTCTCGTGATCTGTATCATGGGCTTTGTTAATATAGATGGATCATATGATGTTTATCCCCTCTATACTCTTGTTGTGATGAATTGAATCTTTACCCTTTGAAGTTTTGTCATGTCGGATTGAATGTTCAGATTTGAGAACACTTGATGTATGTCTTGTGGTATGAATACTTGAGGTGACAATGAGGTATCGTATTGATTCACTTGATATACGTTATGGCACTCAACTTGCGGATTCCCGCTGTGATATTGGGGTAATCTATGCATAAGGGTTGATGCACGTTTTTATTATCTTTTCTCCGATAGAAACTTTGGGGTCTCCTTGTAGTTCTTTGTGTGGATTGAGTATTATGAATATGAATTTGCTTTGGTGTTATTTTAGTATGAACTCTTGATTAGATCGATCGGAAATAATAGCTTGCGTAGTTTTAGTACGAACTCTAGGATAGATTGATCGGAGAGAATAACTTTGAGGTGGTTTCGTACCCTACAAACAATTTCTATCTTTTGTTCTCCGCTAATAGGAACTCGGGAGTGATTCTTTATTGCACTTTGAGGGATAATTATATGATCCAACTATGTTAGCATTGTTGAGAGGTTGCACTAGTGAAAGTACGGACCCTAGGCCTCCTTTTTAAGCATTGCAACACCGTTTTTGTGCCCGTTTACTATTTGCTACCTTGCTGTTTTTATTTATTCAGATTATAAAAATATATTTCTACCATCCATATTACACTTTTATCACCATCTCTTCGCGAACTAGTGCACCTATACAATTTGCCATTGTATTGGGTGTGAAGGGGACACAAGAGATTTCTTGTATTTGGTTATAGGGTCGTCTGAGAGAGACCATCTTCATCCTACACCTCTCACAGACTAATAAACCTTAGGTCATCCAGTTGAGGAAAAATTGCTATTGTCCTACAAAACTCTGCGCTTGGAGGCCCAACACGTGTCTACAAGAATAAAGTTGCGTAGTAGACATCAAGCTCTTTTCTGGCACCGTTGCCGGGGAGGTGAGTGTTTGAAGGTATATCTTTAGATCTTACAATTGAATCTTTTAGTTTCTTGTTTTATCACTAGTTTGGTTTATAAAAAGAAAACTACAAAAACATGAAATTTAGGTTGCATCTTGTTATTGATCATCTTTATAATGTCTTTCTTGAAAATGATGGTTCGGAAAATTGTGCTCAATTGTTAGAAGAAGAAGTCAACAAAATGCTTGGCACAAAATATTTGAATGATAAGCATGATTGCAATGTTGTTAGTGTGAATTCTTTGAATATCCAAAATGCTAATTATGATTGCATAAGTCATGACAAAAATGTTTCTTATGAGCATGTCACTTTTTGAGGAGTGAATTGGGAGTGCCTTTGCACACCAAAAAGGGAAGATAGATTTTGTAAGAAGCATAAATATTTATAAACAAAAAGGTTGCAAGAGAGGCTAGATGATTGTGCTGAAAGACTTAATTTTTTCCGCCATCCTTGTGAACTTTGCAATGAACATGGTCATTTAAATCTCAAATGCAAAAAAAATTCATTATCAAATCGTGTCCAAAAATTGTGATAACTTGATTACCCTTGAGCATCATAAAGAGCTTAGTCTTATTTTGGGGTATGAAGAAATGAAGCATATAACTAAGGGTATTCCAAAATTTAATCTCGAGAGATTTCTTGATTTTGATCTAGAAGAAATTTATACGTTTTGTGCAGTAAATTGCATTGAGAATCCTTATATTGCCAACTACTTAAAGACAAGAAAACAAATGGACTATGAAGAGAGTAATCATGAAATGGGAAATGTTTCCCAAAACCCTCCTAGTGTTTATTATGATGAATCAGGTAACGAGGAGGAGCTTCCTATCCAATCAATCTCTTCAACAAGAAGCTTGAAAAAATTAATTAAACCCACACATGGTGTGGTGAAGAAGAAGAAAAGAAGAAAGAATAGAGGTAAAAAGGTCTCTCTCCCAAATAATGTTGCTCCCATCACCATCGTGCCTCATGAAAGTGAATCAAATATGTTGATGGAGGATGATGATATTGATGATGATTTTGTTATGCCTATTGCCTTTTGTAATAATTATGATTGGGAAGACAATGATATCCATTATGATCTTGATAATATTTTTAGCACTTTTGCTTGGAAGAATATGATAATAATGTTTGCTATACTATTGGTTCCATTCATACTATTGATAAGAATGATGTGATGATATGCAAAACCACAAGCTTGGGGATGCTATGTTTACTGAGTATGATATGGTTGAAGATTTATTTGCTGGTAATAATGCTTGTCCTAAGCTTCAGGATGGTTTGCTTAATGAATATGATCCATTGATTCCTTCTGCTTTCGATAAGGAAATTTATTATGATGATAGAATGCCTCCTATTTATGATGATTACATTGATGAAAGTGGGTTTGGAAGAGTGTCAACTCTAGGTAGTAGTGATCCCACTAATTTGGAGGGTGTTGAATCTTATTAAAATATTGATGAAAGTGGATTTGGAGAGGTCATGACTTTATTTAGTGACACATCCACTATTTTGGAAGAGGTTTCAATTGATTATGACAATGAAGTTGCGATCTATGATGATTAGTATGATGACATGTATGCCATAAAGAGTGATAAATCTTCTATGCTTGTGCATCATGAAAAGAGTGTTGTATGTGATAGTTATATTTTTGAATCCATTCATGATGCCTTTGAAAATTATTATGAGAAATGAACTTATGCCCTTACATATCTCAATAATATCAAGTTTCTTCTCTATGTGTTGATTGTTTTGAAGTTGCACTTGTTTTGCCTTCCTATGCTCGTTGATTCTTGTTCCCATAAGTTGTTTTCTCACAAAATCCCTACGCATAGGAAGTGGGTTAGACCTAAATGTGCTAGTCATATGCTTCATGATGCTCTCTTTATGTTTCAATTCTTATCTTTTATGCGAGCATCATTGAAATCATCATGCCTAGCATAAAAGAAAAGCGCTTGTTGGGAGACAACCCAACACTTTTACCTACTGTTTTTATGTGTTCACATGATTATTCTACTGTAGTAATCATGTTTTATAGCTTTTGTTTCAATAAAGTTCCAAGTAAATCCTTTGGGATCATGTTGGGTGATAGTTGATTTGATCTTGTTGAAAAACAGAAACTTTTGTGCTCACGGAAATAATTCTTATCTTTAACATGAGAGCTCTTTTGAGTTGATTCTTTTGCATAAGATTAATATACAAATTGCTCATGTGGTCCTATAGTTTCAGAATTTTTGGAGTAGCAGAAGTATGGTTTGAGTACAGATTACTACAGGCTGTTCTGTTTTTGACAGATTCTGTTTTCAATGCATAATTTGCTTGTATTCTAGTTTATATAGCTTATATTGCTCAATATAAATTGTATAAATGATATGATACAGTAGGCATTGTGTGAGAACAATTATGAATCTTGTCTTTGACTGTACCAAAAGTGGAATGGTTTGCTCTTTGTCATACTAACCTCTCTCACGAAGTTCCGTTAAGTTTTGTGTGATTGAAGTTTTCAAGTTTTGGGTGAGATATCGATATGAGGAGAATAAGGAGTGATAAGAACCTAAGCTTGGGGATTCACAAGGCACCCCAAGGTAATATCCAAGGAAGATCCAAGCAACTAAGCTTGGGGATGCCCCGGAAGGCATCCCCTCTTTCGTCTCCAACATTATCAGTAACCTCACTTGGAGCTATGTTTTCATTCGTCACATGACATGTGTTTTGCTTGGAGCATCAATTTATTTTTTTAGGATTTGCTTGCTGTTATTTACAATAATGTTTTTCATCTTTTATTTCAATAAAAATGTCAATGATAGCCTTTACTATGCGTATTTTACAAGTCTACATGTTGCTGTTTGAAAACAGAAAGTTTACTGCTGTTGCAAAAATTCCCTAGAGAAGTCAGAGTGTGATAAAATGTTGAAACTTTTTGCATTATAAGATCTGATAAATTATCTAGAGTGTGGTAAATTTTTATAATGTTTGGATTTGAATAAGTATAGATACTCTTGCATTCTTTACACACTGTACTGTTCTCGCAGATTGCTGTTATGTTTGCATTGTTTGCATATGTTTGCTTGTTTAATGATTCTATTTAAGGAATGGAGTATTAAATATGCAGAGGCATTTAGTATGCAATGTTGAATAATAATTTTAGTGATTTGCTATAGTAGATAATGATAAGGTTTTTGCATTGGTTTATACAAACTTATCTCACGAGTTCTTGCTGAGTTTTGTGTGGATGAAGCTTTTTAGATTTTGGAAAACCGTGATATGAGAAGAATTAAGGAGACACAAAAGCTCAAGCTTGGGGATGACCAAGGCATCCCAAGATAATATTCAAGAAGTCTCAGGCATCTAAGCTTGGGGATGCCCCGGTAGGCATCCAACCTTTATTCTTCAACAATTATCGATTAGTATCGGTTGAGCCTAGGTTTTTGCTTCTTCACATGAGTTGTGCTATCCTTGGAATGTCATTTTATTTTGTTTTCCTTGTTGTTTGAATAAAATACTTAGATCTGAAAGTTTTTAAATAAAAGAGAGTCTTCACATAGCCACCTATTTACTTAACTACTCGCTTGATCTTCACTTATATCTTTTTGGAGTAGCTTGTCATTTACTCTTGTGCTTCACTTATATCGTATGAGTAAATTGTTGAATAAATTGAATATCATAAAGTTGAAATCACATCAATCCTAGTGGTAGCTTCACATTGGGTTTAGAAAGTGAAATCTTTCGAGGCTTGACAAATGCAATATTGGTCATACAAGCAATTCATGAATAATTAGTATAAGGAAGAGAACTTTCACGTGAAAAATATACTATCCTAGAAATCTTTTGTGATTGTGAACCCCATCAAAATATTATATGACAAAATTGTTGACGTTGGACAAGGAAGACAATGTAATGATTTATGTTTGTTCGTATTCACATAGAATT
The DNA here is from genome assembly GCA_021605205.1 of Aegilops longissima. Taxonomy (NCBI): domain Eukaryota; kingdom Viridiplantae; phylum Streptophyta; class Magnoliopsida; order Poales; family Poaceae; genus Aegilops; species Aegilops longissima. Next base: position 278,573,061 of record CM038680.1, read on the forward strand.
CATATTGTCATAGATCCTTCTACATCTGGTGCTTGCCCCCCATCTTTGCTAGCCAAAAATTCCGCACCAAGTAGAGATACTACTTGTGCATCCAAAAACCCTTAAACCCAAATCTTATTTTCAAGAGTCCACCATAGCTACCTAAGGATTGAGCAAGATCCTTCAAGTAAGTTGTCATTGGTGCAATAAGGCAATAAAAATTGCTTCTAAAAGTGTTAGGTCATTCAATGTAAGAGAAAATTGAGCATTGTACGAACTTGTGATGGCAAAGCAATAAAAGCGACGGACTACATAATAAAGGTTGTTATCATAAGGAGCAATATAACGTGATGTTCTCTTGCACTAAGCGGTTGAGTATACAAACAAATAAGGGCATGGCAACCTCTGCTTCCCTCTGCGAAGGGCCTATCTTTTACTATTCAGTATTTAGTTTTATGCAAAGAGTCAAAGTTTTTCTCTCTATTCCTTTTTATTTTTCTATTTTGGCAATCATCATGTGGTGAGGAACGATCTAGGAACATATGTCCAGTTGAATATGGGTAGCATGAGTTATTATTGTTGACATCGCCCTTGTGGTGAATACGTTGGGAGGCAAAAAAATAAGCCCCTATCTTCCTATGTGTCCGGTTGAAACATTTTGCTCATGTGTAGAAGGTGAGTGTTAGCAATCATAGAAGACTATATGATGGTTGAGTATGTGGAGCTCTTACTTAAACTCTGTTGAATAAATTGAATTGCAATTGCTTGGTGACTGAGAACATAGGTTGTTGGGTTTCAAGAGAATTCATTGTTTGAACCTTAATATGTGAATTGGTTGCTACTATAACATGAGAAGTTTTATAAGAAAGAATTGCTGTTATGATGCTCGGAGAAGTGATTGAAATTGTCATTGATCAAATTTGTGCACTTTGCTAGCATTCACACTTCATAAATTATTTCTTTTATCATTTACCTACTCGAGGACGAGTAGGAACTAAGCTTGGGGATGCTGATACGTCTCCAACGTATCTATAATTTATGAAGTATTCATGCCAATATATTATCATTCTTAGATATTTTACAATCATTTTATAGCAGCTTTATATCATTTTTGGGACTAACCTATTGACCCAGTGCCCAGTGCCAGTTGCTGTTTTTTGCTTTTTTTACATCGCAGAAAATCAATATTAAACGGAGTCCAAACACCGCGAAAGTTTTTGTGGATTTTCTATGGGCCAGAAGACTTCCGATGGGCCAAAGCAGCACCTGGGTGCTGCCCCAAGGGGGGCACAACCCACAAGGGCACGCCAAGCCCCCCTGGCGCGCCCAGGTTGGTTGTGCCCACCTCGGTGGCCTCCCGCACCCCTTCTTTGCACTATAAATTCCCAAATATTCCGAAACCCTTCGGGGTTAACCTAGATCAGAAGTTCCACCACCGCAGGGCTCCGTAGCCACCAAAAACCAATCTAGACCCATTTCGGCACCCTGTCGGAGGGGGGAATCTTCTCCGGTGGCCATCTTCATTATCCCGGCGGCCACCATGATGAGGAGGGAGTATTCCACCCTCGAGACCGAGGGTTTGTACCAACTGTTATGTGTTTAATCTCTCTCTCTCTCATGATCTATATCATGGGCTTTGTTAATATAGATGGATCATATGATGTTTCTCCCCTCTATACTCTTGTTGTGGTGAATTGAATCTTTACCCTTTGAAGTTTTGTCATGTCGGATTGAATGTTCAGATTTGAGAACACTTGATGCATGTCTTGCGGTATGAGTACTTGAGGTGATAATGAGGTATCGTATTGATTCACTTGATATATGTTATGGCACTCAACTTGCGGATTCCGGCGGTGATATTGGGGTAATCTATGCATAAGGGTTTATGCACGTTTTTATTATCTTTTCTCCGATAGAAACTTTGGGGTATCCTTGTAGTTCTTTGTGTGGATTGAGTATTATGAATATGAATTTTCTTTGGTGTTATTTTAGTATGAACTCTTGATTAGATCGATCAAAAAGAAGAGCTTGTGTAACTTTAGTACGAACTCTAGGATAGACTGATCGGAGAGAATAGCTTTGAGGTGGTTTCGTACCCTACAAACAATTTTTATCTTTTGTTCTCCGCTAATAGGAACTCGGGTGTGATTCTTTATTGCACTTTGAGGGATAATCATAAGATCCAACTATGTTAGCATTGTTGAGAGGTTGCACTAGTGAAAGTACAGACCCTAGGCCTCCTTTTTAAGCATTGCAACACCGTTTTTGTGCCTATTTACTATTTGCTACATTGCTGTTTTTGTTTATTCAGATTACAAAAATTTATTTCCACCATCCATATGTCGGTGGGAACGACACTTATGGGATCACAGGGAATCCCTTCTACGGTCGGCGGGCGCGGGGCTGTGGAGAGAGAGGGTTTAAGGGATCAACACGAGGGATTTATCCAGGTTTGAGCCGCAAGCGATGCGTAATAGCATACTCCTACTAGCTTGTGTTTATCTGGTGTTCTTGGACTGGCTACAAAGCATGCCGGGTCCAAAAAGTCTGAATCCTCTCTCAGTACGCCGCGGGCCTCCTTTTATAGTCAAAAGGGGCTGCCACAGTGGCACCCAGGAGGTGGAAAGTTGTACAGTAGTCGAGTCTATCTCCTTGCACCGTAGGACAAACGCATTTAATGCGCTGCCGACGTGCCCTTATCTCTTTATTGAGGACGTCAAGGAAGCTCGTCCCACCTGTCACCGCCTCGCCTCGCTCTGACATGCGTCCGAGCTGACGAGGCGTGTAGCGCCATGCTGGCTGGCTGGCTGCTGAGTTGGTGCGGTGGCAGAGTCTTCATGAAGATCTGCATGCCACCACGCAGGTGCTTGCTGAGTTGGCCTGGAAGCCGCACATCGCCACACAGGCGCCTGCCTAGTTGGTGGGCTGGCAGCTGTGAGGGAACGACGGTGGAGCCTTGGCGGGTGTGGGACTGGCTGCGGCCCCGCGGATGTCTTCGGCAAGAGTCTTGCCGGGGCCCCGACAAGGGTCTTGCCGCGGCGTCGTGGGCGTCCCCGGCAAGGTTCTTCCAAGGGGGTCTCGTGGGTATCCTCGGCAAGGATCTTGCCGAGGATCTTCGTCTTCTGATTCTCATCTAGTCTTGTATGTTCTTGGTCTTCACAAAGATCTGCATGCCACCACGGAGGCGCCTCCCGAGCTTTGGTTCCAATGTGGTTGAGGACGTCGGAACTCTCAGGCTCAAGGGTGGCAGCCCTGCTGGCGTTGAGCAAGTTGCCCCGGCAAGGTTCTTGGCGGGGCCGTGAAGGCCGCCCAGGCAAGGACCTTGCGGGGGGAGTTTCAACTCGCCCCTCAGCTCTTCATGCTTCTGGTCTTGAGCACGGCTCTGGTAATCTTTGCTTCTTCTGCCTTGCCAAGCGTGGCCACGACCATGGGGCTGCGACTGCCCGCACACAAGTAAAGGGGTACAAAAAGGGACCCCTACTTTTGTACACCGACAGGAGCCCCCGGGCCTGGGCCACATATAAGCGCGGGGCGTTATTGGGCCAAGCCCAGAACAGTGCGTGGGCGCGTGCCCGACGGAGTTTTTACTGCAGTAACTCCCTCGCTCGTTGCGCTTCCCCATGACCCGCGTTGAATGCGTGACGTGAGGGTCGTGCGTGGGGTGGCCGCTGCACGCATGCGTCACATCGTGGTAAAGAGGTGGCCCGCGCCTTCCCCATAAAAAGAGGAAAACGCAGGGGCGCGGCTCATTTACTAAGTGGACTCGAGTCGTGGCCTTCAAGGCGCCCGTGCCCCATGATCACGGGGTGGAAAATAGTCGCTTCACTTGTCTTCTCGATTTTGGCTTGCTCGCCACGTGTCCTCCATGCCTCGAATATGGTAGGCGGTGGACGCAGGGGGCACGGGCCTTAAATGGCGAGGCGGGAAACCGGGTCGTCACTGACTGAAGCAATGGGTCGGTCTCGATTCCCTGCGCCCCTGGCGTCCGGATTGGTTAAGTGGGGCGGCCGAGCCCTGGCCTCGCCCCTTTATAAGAAGGGGAGGGGATGGAACCCCTCAATCCTTCATCATTCATCTCCTTCCACCTTGGCTCCTTCCTTCCTTTTGCTATGGCGAGAGGGCACGCCGACACTCCGATGGCGGCGACGAGGGTCTCTGCTCAACAGCATGCCCCTCCTTCCTAAGAGCTCGTGGCGGCGGAGCTGGCCATGAGAGGAAAGGGGAGGGGGCGAGGCCGAGGCCGAGGCCGCCGTGGCGCTCGGTGAAGAGGAGGAAGGGGCAGCGCACCGGCCTCGCCTGCCCCAACGGCCCCTCCCCCAATGGAGGGCCATGTCGGAGACCAGCCCCGCGAATTCTTTATCAAGCTGCACAGTCCAGTGCGTTGTTGTCTTCGTCTCCCTACTCCATTCGCTCGCGAGATGGAGGTCGACCCGCCACAGGCTTTGAGGCTGCATATGAGGGGCTACGGGAATGGCAGCATGCGGGTCGACGTCAACTTCCCAGCCCCTCACGTTATGTATCTTCGTCATGGATGGAAGATCTTTGCTCGTGCCCACAGCCTGTCGGAGGGGCTCGTTCTCCACTTCATATTAATGGAGAATGGCCTGCTCTCCGTCAAGCTTTGGGCACTTGGGAACTCGCCTAAGGTGTTGCGTGGAGAGCTCCTCCGATGATGAAGACTCCTCCTCAAGCGGGAGTGACGAGGAGGACAGCGACAGCGACGACGAGGGCGTCCAGCGGGAGGACGCCGACTCCAACTCCGACTGACCACGCCACCCTCCTCCCTCGGCCACGCGCCCTGCCGAGGGTCTTCCTCGTCAATCTCTCCATCAGCACGTTCCCCGTTGCCTCCTTTTTGCCTTCACCTGCCGCACCTGGGAGGAAAGGGGCAAGAACAGGGATCACGGGGCACTTATATTTTTTAGTTTTTAAGCCTGCGGGCACTCGTCAGATTTAAACCTTGTAATCCCCTTGCTCATGTTTACATTCTGTACGAACTGTACTTGCTTGGAACGTATTAATGAAAAAGGGTGCTTGCCGGGTTCTTTGTGCGTGAGCGAGGCCCATGCCAAGGAATGAATCCTTGTTATTCCTAAGATAAACATTGTCGCCCGGCAATAGACCTCGCCGTCCCCTCACTTCATAGCACGACCACACTCATGCTCTCGGCGAAGGCAGGGGCGAAGTAGGATTAGGCCCTTCGTTTGCTTCCTTGTCACCGCAACTACAACCAAGTTCCGGCCCAGAGAATAGTTCTTGGGAACAGGAAAGGGGGAGCACGGTGGCCCAGGAATAAACGAGGATTCATACATCCCAGTTCCATAAGGAAATGCATAATAGGGGATAAAAGACTTATCTGAATCTGCAGCCCCCGGCAACCTTGGCTTGCCGTGGTTGGATACTTGAAGCTGCAGCCCCCGGCAATGGCTTGCCGGGGTCGAGGATGTCGGTCCGTCTCCCTACCCTTAAATGGCTTGGCAGAAACGCCTGTGCAGCCTGCGAACCAAAGAAAGGACTGGAAAGGACGGAAAGACACACACCCGACCTCTATGCTAGGGGTTAGTTGCCGCTGAGCACTATCAACCTTACCAAAGAAAGAGACTCAACCTAGCATGCATGCAAAAACTTAGAGCACCAGTGCTTCATTTATTTATGCCTAGGGTCTGCACCTGGCTCTGTACAAAGGGTTACATGCCTTGTCGGCAAGGCTTGTACAAAAGGTGGTTTGCCGAGAGTCCCGGCAACCGCGCCTCATGGGTAAAACTTACGAAGATGTTCGATGTTCCAGGAGTTGCTCATCGATATCATCTTCGTCTCCAGCGGATCGCGCCAGCCCGGTGACTCAGATAGCCGATAAGGGCCTTCCCACTTTGGCGTCAACTTGTTGGAATTCTTGGCCACTAAACGCGCCGAAGAACAAGGTCACCTTCCTCAAAACTTTGGGCATGAACCTTGTGGCTATGGTAGCGGCGCAAGGCTTGCTGGTAGCGGGAAGCTCGCACAGCCAACCGAAGACGATCTTCCTCAAGGAGCGTCACGTCATCTTGCCGCAACTGCTCTTGCTCAAGCTCATCATAAGCGAGCACTCGAGGTGACCTGTATGTGAGTTCCGTGGGGAGAACTACTTCTGCCCCGTATACCAGGGCAAAGGGTGTCTAGCCGGTGGCTCGATTTGGCGTCGTTCTGATCGACCAAAGAACCGTCGGCAACTCATCAATCCAGTGCCTTCCACACTTGTGCAGCCTGTCAAAAGTCTCTGTCCTCAGGCCTAGCAGTACTTCAGCATTTGCCCTCTCCGCCTGGCCGTTGCTCCGTGGGTGTGCCACTGAAGCGAAACAGACCTTGCTACCGAGGTCCTGTGTGTATTGCATGAAGGTGCGGCTTGTGTACCGTGTGCCGTTGTCGGTGATGACCCTGTTCGGCACACCAAAACGGCAAACTATCCCCTTGAAGAACTTGACGGCTGACTGTGCTGTCACCTTCCTCACTGCTTCCACTTCGGGCCACTTTGTGAACTTGTCGATCGCGACGTACAAGTACCCAAAGCCCCCGACAGCACGGGGAAAGGGCCCAGTATGTCGAGCACCCAGACCGAGAATGGCCAGGAGAGAGGGATTGTTTGAAGGGCTTGAGCTTGTTGATGAAGCTTCTTCGAGTGGAACTGACATGCTTCACACTTGGTTACTAGCGCGGCTGCAACCTGGAGGGTTGTGGGCCAGAAGAAACCTTGCCGGAATGCCTTACCGGCAAGGGCTCTTGACCCTATGTGGGAGCCACACATACCTCCATGTATTTCTGCCAACAGCTCTAGTCCGTCCTCTTGAGGAATGCACTTCAGCCTAACACCATTTGGTCTCCTTCTGTACAGGGTATCATCCACAAACTGGTACACGTTGGACCGACAGGCTACTCTTTCTGCTTCTTCCTGCTCCTCAGGGAGTTCCCCTGTTTGGAGGAAACAGATGGTGTGCTATGCCCACGCCGGGGCCTGGGGCTCGACGGCGAGGACTAAAGGCTCATCTTCGGCCGTACGGGCGGCCACCTCTACGGTCAGGGCCTGGGGCCCTGCCGGAGGTGGTTGCCCCTCGGCAAGCTTTGGGTACCCGGCAACCTCCTTGCCGGCGGCTCCTGGGAGCTCGGCAGGAAGGTACTTGTTGCGGCTTGTCTTCCTTCGCTTGTTCTACCCTACCGATGGCTCTACAGATGGCTGAATTAACTGAAGTACAAAGGTACCTGGTTCCACAGGCAACTTGAGGGCAGCGCGTTTCGACACACATCACCTTGGAGTGAGAAAGCTCCGTCAAAGTACATAATCCACTCACTGCCCGTCTCCTTGCCAGGAAGGGCGGTCTCTTAAATCACCTCGTCAGGCGTTGCGGTCCACTCTGCTATGAACTCTGCCAAAGCTCGGCTCTTGATTGTTGAAGTACTTTCAAACCTGAGGCCAAAGCTCGACAGCTCCAATGCCCACTCCGCAATCCTCCCTGTCGCATCTGGGTTGTGCAAAATCCGTTGCAAAGGGAGGCGGGTGACGACGGTGACCTCGTGCGCTTGGAAATAGTGACGCAGCTTTCTCGAGGCCATGAGGAGGCCGAAAAGCAGCTTCTGTATTCCAGAGTATCTTGACCTAGCCCTCTGCAAGAGGGAACTGACAAAATACACTGGGTGCTGCACCATCTTCACCCATCCGCTCAGACTCTGCCTCGCCGGGACCGGGCCTTGCCGGGGGTTCTGGTTTGCCGGCGTCAGGCTCTGCCGAGGAGGACCCCGGCCCGCCATTCGCTGGCTCTGCTGCAACTGCTACTTCTCCCTCAAGTTCCCTTTGCGCCACCAGCGCAACACTAACCACTTGATTTGTTGCTGCTAAGTACAGCAACAACGGCTCCCGTGGTTTAGGCGCGACTAGTATTGGCGTGGAGGAGAGGTACCTCTTCAAATCTTGTAGTGCTACCTCTGCCTCCGGAGTCCATTTTACTGGACCCGCCTTTTTCAAAACTTTGAAAAGGGGGAGGGCGCGCTCAGCAGATTTGGAGATGAACCTACTCAGGGCAGCAATGCAGCCGGCAAGCCTATGGACGTCTTTGACCCATTTCGGTGCCTCAATCTGCTCGATCGCCTTGATCTTGTCGGGATTTGCTTCGATTCCGCGTTGAGACACAAAGAACCCAATAAGTTTGCCCAAGGGGACACCGAACACGCACTTCTCTGGGTTGAGCTTGAGGTTGATCTTGCGCAGATTTGCGAATGTTTCTTCTAAATCTTGCACGAGCATGGCGCTGTCCTTGGTTTTGACCACTATGTCATCCATATAAGCTTCCATATTTCTATGTAGCTGGGGCTCAAAACCAATCTAGACTGCTCGGGCAAATGTTGAACCAGCGCTCTTTAACCCGAAAGGCATTCGTACAAAATAGTACGTACCACATGGGGTGATGAACGCGGTCTTCTCTTCGTCTTCCTTCATCATGAAGATCTAGTGGTATCCTGAATAGGCATCAAGGAATGACAGCAGGTCACACCCGGCAGTGGAGTCTACAATCTGGTCGATGCGTGGCAGAGGGAAAGGATCCTTTGGACAAGCTTTATTAATGTCTGTGTAGTCAATACACAACCTCCACTTCCCATTCGCCTTACGCACCACCACCGGATTGGCCAACCACGTGTGGTGGAGTACTCCTCTTACCAGGCCTACCGCCTCCAACTTCCTGATCTCTTCAACGATGAACTCTTATCGCTCCAAAGCTTGCTTCCTGACCTTCTGCTTGACGGGCCTGGCGTGAGGGCAGACAGCAAGATGGTGCTCAATCACCTCCCTGGGAACGCCGGGGATGTCAGAGCTTGCCATACAAATACATCGACATTCGCCTGCAGGAAGGCGACGAGCGCGCTTTCCTATTTGTTGTCGAGGGTGGAGCTTATAGTGAAAGCCCTGCCCGTGCCGTCCTCCTTGACGGACACCTTCTTGGTTTCTGGTGGTGCAGCCTTGGACTTCTTGCTCTTGCTGGTGGAGCTCTCTGGCACATCCTCAACGGGAGCACATCACTACGAAGAGGTGCGCTTGCCAAAGTGGGTGCAAGAGGTCTTGCCGGCCTTCTTCCTTCCTGGGGCTTCAGCGGCAGGAGCAAGTGCCCTGGCGGCAGTTGCTGCAACTGCCTCTCGGCAGAGTTGGTCGACGCAGATGAGCGCGTCTTTCTTGTCAGAGGGGACGGTGATGATGGTCAGTGGCCCCGACATCTTCAATGTGTTGTAGGCGTAGTGTGACGCTGCCATGAACTTGGACAGCGCTGGGCGGCCAAGGATCCCGTTGTACGGCAGGGAGATCTCGGCAACATCAAAAACGATCTTCTCCGTCCTGTAGTTCAGCTCGCCCCCGAACGTAACGGGCAGCGTGATTTTACCTTTCGGCTGAATACTCCCCGGGTTGACCCCTTGGAACGTGCCCATCTCCTTGAGATCTCCATCAGGAATCTGCAGCTTCTTGATCACAGCGGGCGAGATCAAATTCAGACTGGCCCCACCGTCAACCAGCACTTTTGTCACCCTGAGGTTTCGTATTGTTGGTGAAACCAACAACGGCAAACATCCGACCGCAGTTGTGCGATCAGGGTGATCCTCGGTGTAAAAAACGATGGGTGTGCGAGACCACTTCAGTGGCTTCTAGGCATCAAACGACGGCTCCGCCGCAGTGACCTCACGCGCCCACTGCTTCAGCTGGCGATGGGACGTGTGCAATGAGGCGCCACCGTCGATGCACATGGCCTTTGTAGCCTTCTGGAACTCATGCTCACCGGACTCGTCGTCCTCGTCGTGATCATCATCTTCCTCTTTGTTGTCGCGGCCCCGAGCGGGCCTTTCTTGTTGGTTATCTTCCCCACGGCGACCCCCTTGGCCGCCACGCTTCTTGCCGAACCCCTCTGCACCATCCTGACCCTTCTCCTTGTCTCGCCTTTCATATTCAGCCTTCTACTTTTCTGCAAGCAGCTCAACCTGTCGGCAGTTCTGGAGGTCATGGCCCTTGGTGCGGTGGATCTTGCAGTACTACTTGTCAGAGCCTCCTGGCTTGCCGGCGGCCGCCAGGGCCAAGCAGGCGGCACAGCCGACAAACTCCTTGCTGGGGTCGTCAGCCTTGGCCTTTTTGGCGGTGTCGGGCTCGCCGGATCCCTCAACAGCAAGCACAATCTTGCCCTTACGTTTCCTTTTGTGGCGCCGGCCCTTCTTTATCGGGGCGGTGGTGTCTTCGTCTGTGGAGTCGGTTTCTACACCGGCGTCTTCACCGAGGTACTTCCTCCCCTCTTCAGCTTGAGCACATCTATCGGCCAGAACATAAAGTCCGGCCACATCCTTGACCTTGTTCATCGCCAACTCTTCACGCATCTTGCGGTTGCGCACATTCTGATGGAATGCGCTGATGACATCGGCGGGATGAACATCTGGGATGTTGAACTGCACCTGGCTGAACCTCTGTATGTACTTGCGCAGGTTTTGACCTTCTTTCTGGGGGATGATATGCAAATCGCTTACCTGGACATGATCTTGGTGGCCTCCAGTGAAGGCGCCAACAAACTCATGACACAAATCCGACCAAGAAGAAATGAAATCCACTTGCAAGTGCATCAACCACGACATGACATTGGGTTTGAGTGCCACAGGAAGTAATTGGCAAGCACCTTGTCGTCATGAGCTCCAGCAGCTTGCATCGCGATGGTGTAGATGCCAAGCAACTCCGACGGGTGGGTCTTGCCGTTGTACTTCTCGCCAACATCGGGCTTGAACATGCGGTGGGAGGGCCACTGGAACTACCACAGCTCTCGGGTAAAGGCTGAACAACCCACCTCGTAAGGTAGGTCACCGGGGCACCCCGGCGCCGGGTGGTCCATAGTAGGCCCCGCACACCGATCTGACTGATGGCGCGTCTCCCATCGTCGTTCGATGGTAGTTCGAGCGTCTTCCTGGGCCCGTTCCCGAAGGACTTGATGTTGGTCGCAGCGGGTTCGCGGGTCGGACGATGTTGTGGAAACGTTGTCACAGATGTCGGCTCGACGGGCCAGTGGTTGTTGTCATGGCTGCTGGGAGGCACCATGGTTGCAGCGCCTCGTCCCCCCACTGCTGCATGCACCGCTCATCGAGATGCCGTGTGAGGGTCCCATTGCAAGCGGCTCGTCTTTGTTGGCGAAGCTGACAAGGCTTCGGATGGTGGCCCTCCACTCGTCGAGCTTCTCTGTAGCAGGGGGGAAGTCGAGGAGCAGCTGCACGCGCGCCAGCGCTTCTGCTGGCGTAGGCGGCGGCGAGAGCTGCGTAGACCGTGACGCGCTCCGACTTCTAACGGGTTAGAGGGGGCCCTGTCACGGTCTCGCGATCGCACGCCGCCTGCACGAGCGTCCGAGCGCACACGCCGACCTGGTGCGTCCTGTGAGTGGCGCACATGGCTCTTTCCGCGGTGGTGCCAGGGGGCTCTGGCATCGCGGTGTTGCTCATCGCGCGTGGCCCGGGAAGGGCGCGGCACGGGTGCCAGCTGGGGTGCCGTAGAGGCTGCCACACCGCCCGTGGGTAGCACGGCCTCGCCCCCGGACCCAGCGGCATGTGGCTCGTCGTCTCGGATTCGGACGATGCCGCTCGCCTGGCTCCGATCGCCAGAATGTTGTGGGTGCTCGCAGGCCACGTCTCCGGCCCCATCTGTGGCCACCCGGCAGCCTGCTCGCGCTGGCGCGGATGGGCTGGCACCGGACGAGCCGATCGTTGTGATCCCCTTTCTCTTGGGGGCCATGGCGATGATGAAGTCGGTGTGCTAACCTTCAAACCGGATTTTCATAGCTTGCGCCCCCTACCTGGTGCGCCAAAGATGTCGGTGGGAACGACACCTATGGGATCATGGCGAATCCCTTCTACGGTCTGCGGGCGCGGGACTGTGGAAAGAGCAGGTTTAAGGGATCAACACGAGGGATTTATCCAGGTTCGGGCCACAACCGATGCGTAATACCCTACTCCCGCTAGCTTGTGTTTATCTGGTGTTCTTGGACTAGCTACAAAGCGTGTTGGGTCCAAAAAGTCTCAATCCTCTCTCAGTACGCCGCGGGCCTCCTTTTATTGTCAAAAGGGGCTGCCACAGTGGCACACAGGAGGTGGAAAGTTGTATAGTAGTCGAGTCTATCTCCTGGCACCGTAGGACAAACACATTTAATGCGCTGCCGACGTGCCCTTCTCGCTTTATTGGGGACGGCAAGGAAGCTCGTCCCACCTGTTGCCGCCTCACCTCCCTCCGACACGCGTCCGAGCTGACGAGGCGTGTAGCGCCACGCTGGCTGGCTGGCTACTGAGTTGGTGCAGTGGCAAAGTCTTCACGAACATCTGCATGCCACAACGCAGGTGCTTGCTGAGTTGGCCTGGAAGCCGCACGTCGCCACACAGGCGCCTGCCTATTTGGTGGGCTGGCAGCTGTGTGGGAACGACAGTGGAGCCTTGGCGGGTGTGGGCCTGGCTGCGGCCCCGCGGATGTCTTCGGCAAGAGTCTTGTCGCGGCGTCGTGGGCTTCCCCGGCAAGGGTCTTTGTCGGTGTCAAAACCGGCGGATCTCAGGTAGGGGGTCTCGAACTGTGCGTCTAAGATCGATGGTAACAGGAGACAGGGGACACGAGTTTACCCAGGTTCGGGCCCTCTCTATGGAGGTAATACCATACTTCCTGCTTGATTGATCTTGATGAATATGAGTATTACAAGAGTTGATCTACCACGAGATCGTAGTGGCTAAACCCTAGAAGTCTAGCCTGTATGACTATGGTCATGAGTATCTGTCCTTTCCGACTAAGTCCTCCGGTTTATATAGGAACCAGGAGGATCTAGGGTTACACAAGGTCGGTTACAAAGGAAAAGAATCTACATATTCGGTCGCCAAGCTTGCCTTCCACGCCAGTCCCATCCGGACGCGGGTGCAGTCATCGGTCTTCGTGTCTTCACAGCCAATCAGCCGACCCATGGCTAACAGGCCGGACGCCCGAGGACCCCTTAGTCCAGGACTCCCTCACTAGCCCCTGAACCTGGCTGCAATGACGAGGAGTCCGGCGCGCAGATTTGTCTTTGGCATTGCAAGGCGGGTTCCCTTCTTTCCAAATTCCAAGATAGTCTCCAGATGCGATGATTGTATCCGGACCTGTCACCGCACATAACCGCAGAGAGGATATAATACTCCAGGAGTCCAATCTTCTGGCAACTCTTTACAACATGACATCCTGTCGGTCCGGTCATTATTTCGAACCGTTGTTTCGCCTGCGGCCCACGTTCCAAAACGTGGTTGTTAATAACACGTCTAATCCAAGCAGAGATCATGTCCCCTTATTAATGGATTCTTTTATTGACACAGACGTGGGTAACCCAACCGTCCTTAGGATACAACTTCTTGGGAATAGGTGGATTTTAAGGCCCGGGAGGAGGCGTTCAATATTCTCGGCCTTTATAAAGGGGCACAGACCCGCCTTTCCTCTCCACGCTTGCTTCTTCCTCGACTCTTACTACCTCAAGTTCCAACACCAAGGTTTCACCCTCCGTAAGCCTCAGTCATGTCCGGATCCAGCCGTCAAGGCCGGTGGTTGGTTTCTTCTATCACAGAGGAGGATATCGTGAAGCTTCGGGCGGCAAGATATCTGACCGCAGAAATCCTCCATCGGCTTCCCGCGGAGGGGCAGGTTATCCCTACCCCCAGATCCGGCGAGAGGGTCATGTTCGTTTCCCACTTCCTCTGAGGATTAGGGTTCGCCCTTAATCACTTCGTCCGGGGGCTCATGTTCTATTATGGACTAGACTTTCACGATCTCGCCCCGAACTCTGTTCTTCTCATCTCGGCGTTTATCGTCGCGTGCGAGGCCTTCCTCCGAACTCCTCCACACTTTGGCTTGTGGCTTAAGACCTTCAATGTGAAACCGCAAATGATAGAGGGGGAGCAGGCGGAGTGCGGTGGTGCCTCAGTGAGCAAGCTTACCAGCTCTATATGGCTAAAAGGATCTTTCAAGGAATCTTCCGACTTACGGCAGCAGGAGTGGTTTTATATCACCAAGCTCCGTGGTTCCAAGTGGGCAGCTGCGCTTGTGTTTCGATCCAGCCCCCTAATTCAGCTTGCGTCATGGATTAATAAGGGGCTGGACTGGGGATCGGTTGACGAGGTGAAGACTCTGCAAAGTCGCATCTGAAGCCTCATTGAGAAGGATATCAATATTGTCAATGTTATTCAGGTAATCCTAGTCCGCCGAACCCTGCCATGTCAACGACGGCCTCTCCGCTTGTGGGAGTTTAACCCAGAAGGGCCACAGACTCTTCAGCACTTTTTTGGCACTACGCACGAAGGAATGTGGAATTTATTCTCCGGGAAACAAAAACAATGGCCAGGAACCACTGAAGATACCGGCCTAGACTGCAACCATCCTGACACCCCGGTAAGTATTCGTCGGCCGAACACCTCATAATCAGGTATCTAGTGGCAAGGCACTGATCAAACCATCCTTTTCAGGGCTGGATAAAGAAAGCGAAACGGATTAGGTGTCCGGCCCCTCTTCTCGAAGACTCAGCTAACTCCGTGTTAACAAGGATGCTGGCACCGGCACCATACCAGGCGCCGGCAAAGGAGGGCAAAGAGGATGGTGAGAAGACCCAGGATGACCTTCGTTCCGGAGGTAAGTCAGATACTGAGTCCGGAGAAATCGATATTTCCTTGCCTAAGGACAAAGGCGAAAGAGAAGCCAGTATCCCTTCTCCATTCAGGAGGAAAAGGGCTGCCTCTGAAGGTTGGGAGGGGCGGTCTCCTAAGAGGGGCAAGATGCCACCCTCGAACGGCTTGGGATTGGAGGGTGACGTCGTTGAATAGCTCCGTCATGAGGACAAGCCCTCAACCAAGCCGTAAGTGAATCCGGGGTACTTTGATAGCGTCCCGCTCCTTTCCTGTTTCCGAAGAGATACATAACGTGCCTTTGTATTTTTACAGTTCGGCACAGAGTTTTTCTGGGCCATCCTCTTCTTCAGGAGATCTCCTCCCAGAGATGATGGAAAGCGAGACGCCTCCCCCGACCTCCTCGCCCAATAAGGCGGACAACTCCGAAGTGTCATCTCGGCGGGTTTTTCTTGATCAACAAGTTGTGCAGGGGATGAAAGAGGCAGTACCCGAAGGTGGACCTCCGATCGTTCGGGACTCGGGGGCCAATAATGAAGGCCCCGGACTGTCCGGTTTTCAGCCAACGATGATTCTGGAGACGGCTGAATGGGTTCCTTCAAAGGATGAACGTGCTCCTACAGCGGCTTCCGGAGACCTGGCAGCGCCGGATATATTGAGGGATATGCTGCGAAAAGCATCTGTCTCGGGGGAACAATGTACCTTGATGGGTACGATGGTCGAGAAGATTCTGTCCGCGAAGAGCGGATTGAATGAAGCCTTCACGAGCCTGCTAAAAGGCTTCGAGGGTTTGTGATGTAATATTTTCAACTATATTTTATTTGCAAAGATGCACCTGAGTATAGGTAGTAGCCCCTGAGACTCGGGTTGGCCTCCCATGGGAGGCGAACGGAGGATCAAGAAGAAATATTCAAGGACTAATCTGATTAACTTGAACACATGCTTCTTCCCCCTGGCTACTTCCCAGACTATAGATATTGCCGAGCTGCAGCGGAAGCTTGATGTGGCAGGGGATGACATTGCGTTAATCAATATACGTCTTGATGAGTCGCAAGGTATGTATTCGGAGCAGTCCTTTCACATACATTTTTGTACTAGGAGCATGACGCTGAAAGTTATATACTGGGATATGCATGACTGCAGATGGTGCTGCCGCTGTTGAGATTCTTTGGGTGGAGCTGGCCCGGGCCAAGGAACAGGACCAGTTTAGTAATGCGGCTGCCGAAAATGCATCGGCTGTGTCAAAAGCCGAACAAGCTGCTCGGCGTCAAGACGAGGAGAAGATATCCACGATGTCGCTCGAGATAAAAAATGCTGCTAGCCGCTGTGAACTTCTTGAGAAGGAGAATTAAGCCAAAACGACTAAACTTGACAAGGCCTTAGGAGAAGCGAGAGAAGCGCGGTCTAAATCCAGAGCAGCCCGTGAGGAGATCCGGCAAGCTGGGGAGATTGCGGCTGGTAAGCCCTTTTTGCTACAGACTAAGTTCGGAGATCCAAACTATGCTCAGCTGAACCAAGTGTGGAGTTCTCCAGACGAGTTTTTAGACTTGCCGAAGAGTTCTTCCGATGCAACACAGTTTTACCAGGCGTGATAGGGGTATGCAACGGAGAAGCTTTTCTGGTCACAATTTGGCGCGTCGAAGTGCCCTATGTTGCTGAATGAACAGATGTCCCAATGGGCCGAGCTTCATAGGATATCCGGCGCTGCCATGAAGAACGTCATAATCCGATTATGGCCAACTGAGCCTGTTCCAAATATCTACTTCGGCTTGGTGCAGCGCCTTGTTGATGCAGTGCCATGTATCGACGTTGTGAAGCGGTCGGTGTGCATTGAGGGTGCACGGATGGCCTTTGCCTGAGTCAAGACATTCTGGGGGAAGATGAAGGCCGACGATGTCGCGGCGAAGAGTCCACCCAAAGGCAAGGACCGTCAGGCACCGGAGCATTATTTTGAAGACGTCTTAGAGGCCGCTCACTTGATAGAGGGTCAATGCTCAAAAGACATAATGTTCGAGTTAGGTGTATGAGAATTGTAAAAGACAATTTTATAGTTAATCTATTTTTATGTTTTTGCTCGAAAGCTTGTGTTCCTCCTGTGCGGCCGTTTTTATATAATTTGAAAGTTTTCCAGTCGTCGGCTTCAGCCCCCTCGTAGGAAGTACGGGGGTGTTCAAAAAAGCATTTGATCACTCTTGACCCGACGTCTTTGTCCATGAAGGAGGTGACAATGCGGTGAACCAGGCAATCAGACTATAGGGCGTTAACACTTTCACTTAGCCATAGGAGTTTTATAGGGGGGGACTACGACATAGCCCCTGGTATGTGTACGGCTTATTCCAATATGGTGCATTACATATATGACCTGAAAAAAAAGGTCCTTCGTGTGACAAGGAGGTAATTGCGACAGATTCCGATAAGTCATTGAATAGTTGACCAGCTCTCGCAGCATCATGACAGTCGGTTTTCGGCTTTCTCTACTGAGGTGCTTGACCGGATGAACCGGAAGCACAATCGCAGTAGTTCTCCCTTTACTACCCTAGCCGATAGAGCAGAACGTAAGGTAGCAAGCACAGGAGCCGGGCAACCCAACCATTGACCCAAGACATGATTCGGAGCTGATGCATATAAGGCCAAACTCGCGACGCCGAAGTACGCTTATAAAGTTGTTCGTACTTTGTTGGCAACTCATTTGTTCCCATACCGAGCCCCTGGTAGGTTGTGCCAAGGTATGGCTGTAAAACAACTGCAGGGGCCAAATTCATTTGTGAAAAAGAAAGAAATGATTAATGCGGATTATATTTACTGGGACCTGAGCGATATGCCAATGATTACTTTATATATATAAAGACCACAACCCCGGCTATTTGACATGCCCGAGGTCGAAGGTGGAGGAAAAAGGCATCTTACAGGCTCGAAATAAAGGGTGCGGTCTACAAAAAGTTATTTTGGACCTTCTATCGCACGTCTGCGCCGCCTGTCCTCGGCGAGGGGGAATCCTTGACGGAAGTAGCCCCTTAGGTGAATGTACGGATCCGAACTCCGATAGAGTCAGTTGTAGATGTTTGTCCTTTGTGTCACCTGTTTTTAAAAGATAATAAAGAAAGAAAAAGGAAAGTAGATGAAAAAATGTTACGGGAATGCTTACAGACCTGTCCGTATTGTGCTTCCACCAATGCCCATGGTATCTTAAGTGCATAGTGATGCATGCGTGATACAAATTTTTTGCGGGTATATGAGATGGGCGGCGGAAGCCGAGCTGCTATTTCCGCTCCGGGATTGATCGATCCTCAGGGGGAAATTGCTTCTGACCCCCGGTATTTGGTTGGTGAACCTCCCCGTCGTCCCTATCGCCTGGCGGCCTCCTCCCTTTGTGTTCGGTGTTGAGCTTGCCAGCCTGTTTGAAGACCCAACAACTTCTGTTGGTATGATTAGCTGGTTTATCGGGGTGGCCGTGAATCTGGCAGGGTCGGTCCAATATCATGTCTAGGTTGGATGGTCCGTCTCTGTTCGCCTTGAATGGCTTTTTCCGTTGACCGGGTTTGGGATTGCTGAATCCGGCGTTGACCGTTGTGTCGCGTGATCTTTCATTATCATTGCGACTGTTGTGTTTACTTCATCGTGGCTTGCCTTTGCCGTCTCGGATTTCGGAAGTGCCCGAATCACTGGCGCTGTTGCTTCTACGAGCGAGCTAGCTGTCTTCTCCCGCGCAAAAGTGGGTCATTAGAGCGGTAAGGCTGTCATGGATTTAGGTCCTTCTTGACCGAGGTGGCGTGCAAGCCATTCATCCCGGACACTGTGTTTGAAGACTGCGAGGGCTTCCGTGTCCGGACAGTCGACGATTTAGTTCTTTTTAATTAAGAACCTAGTCCAGAGCTTCCTGGCTGACTCTCCAGGCTGTTGGACAATGTGACTTAAGTCATCGGCATCCGGTGGCCGGACATATGTTCCTTGGAAGTTGTCGCGAAAGGCGTCTTCCAAATCTTCCCAGCTGCCAATAGAATTTTCTGGCAGACTGTTTAACCAGTACCAAGCTGGTCCTTTGAGTTTTAGTGGTAGGCATTTGATGGCATGAAGGTCATCTCCGTGGGCCATGTGGATATGGAGGAGGAATTCCTCGATCCATACCGCGGGATCCCTTGTTCCATCGTATGATTCGATATTCATGGGTTTGAACCCGTCTGGGAATTCATGCTCCATTACTTCATTTGTGAAGCAAAGAGGGTGTGCGGTGCCTCTATGTTGGGCCACACTGCGACGTACCTCCGATGGAGTCCATTTGCGGTTTACGGCCCAGGCGTGGCTAGGTTTGTCACGTCCAAATAGGTAGCCGTCGTCGCGTGTCAAGGCACGTCCTCGCGATCCGTAGATCGATCCGGTCTGTCCCGCTCTACTATCCCAGTCCTGTCGAAGGTCGTATGTACAACCCCGAGCTGTTTTGTTCTTGCCTTTACGGTGAGGTGGGGCGGACTGGTGTTCGGCTTGAGTTGCCTCTTTATCCGGACCAAGTTGTGGTCAGCCTGTCGCATTGTGCAATGATGGTATGGGCTCTAGCGCCTCGTCATCGAACTAGGGTAGCAATCTACGCTTCAGGTAGCTTTTGGCTGGGCTGCTAAGGCTGTATTCTTTGGCGGCCAGGACTTCGGTCCATCTATCATTGAGCAAGTCTTGGTCCGCTTGAAGCTACAACTACTTCTTTTTCAGGCTTCTTGCAGTGGCTATTAGCCGGCGTTTGAAGCGCTCCTGCTCGAGAGGTTCCTCAGGCACGATGAAATTCTTGTTGCCGAGGCTCTCCTCTTCCTCGGAGAGCGGAAGATAATTACTGTCCTCCGAGTCTCCGTGTATGGCCTGTTCATCAGGGCTAACTTGCCCATTTTCCCGTTCCTCCTGCTCGGAGGTTACCTTGACGGGGTCTTCATTGTTTTCGGCTTCGTCCGGAGTATTATCTTCACCGGTGCCAGCATTGCTGTCTTTTGAACGACGTGACTTAGAGTGGCGCCGAGGACATCGGCATTTTTGCTGTGTCTCAGGAGGTTTATTCTCGACTGGATTTTCTTTGTTATCATCGTTGGTTGCTTTAGGTGTATCCACCATGTACACATTGTATGAAGAAGTGGCCGTCCGTCGTCCAGTGAATGGCGGGTTTCGGCCTTGCTCTTTGTCAGCATCATCGTACGTACTGACGATGTCTTCGGAGCCGTAGCCAAGCGTGTCGGTTGAGTCCTCGACAGTGGCTAGAAGTGGGTGGCGGGTGGGGAGAAAAATTCCCCATCCTTGGTCTTTAGTTCGAACCATACATAGTTCGGCTATGAGTCCCCCGCCAAGGGGCGAGAGCTGGAAGATGTTTGCGGCACTGAACTCGAAGATCGATAAGCGATCAAGTTCGGCATCCGCGGATTCACATGGTTTGGAACCTATACCCGGAGTAGAGTCCGGAGTTCCGGTGACACGAGTATTGCGTGAGGTTAAGTCCATGTGCGGCTCCAACGCCGAGGAATCTGTGGCCTCCGTGGTGGGGTTGAGCCTCCAATCCTTGGATGCCGCAGTGTGCTCTGGATCTAAGGCCAGAGTGGTCCCAGGAGTTATCTTCGGGGTGCGGTCTGACGACAAATTTAGGTCATGCTCGTCAAGGTGACCAGGAGCTATCGCTGCGGTCTCGAATCCGGTGAAGATCAAATCTCCACGGATGTCCGCAACGTAATTCAAACTCCCAAATCTGACCTGATGGCCCGAGGTGTAGTTATCGATCTGTTCTAGGTGGCCAAGCGAGTTGGCCCGCAGTGCGAAGCCACCGAACACAAAGATCTGTCCGGGGAGGAAGGTTTCTCCTTAGACAGTGTCACTATCGACGATTGAAGGGGCCATCGAACCTTTCGTCGACGGCACAGTGGAACTCTCAATGAAAGCACCAATGTCGGTGTCAAAACCGGCGGATCTCGGGTAGGGGGTCCCAAACTGTGCGTCTAAGGTCGAAGGTAACAGGAGACAGGGGACACGATGTTTACCCAGGTTCGGGCTCTCTCTATTGAGGTAATACCCTACTTCCTGCTTGATTGATCTTGATGAATATGAGTATTACAAGAGTTGATCTACCACGAGATCGTAGTGGCTAAACCCTAGAAGTATAGCCTATATGACTATGGTCATGAGTATTTGTGCTTTCCGGACTAAGTCCTCCGGTTTATATAGGCACCAGGAGGATCTAGGGTTACACAAGGTCGGTTACAAAGGAAAAGAATCTACATATTCGGTCGCCAAGCTTGCCTTCCACGCCAAGGAGAATCCCATCCTGATGCGGTGCAGTCATCGGTCTTCGTGTCTTCACAGCCAATCAGTCCGGCCCATGGCTAACAGGCCGGACGCCCGAGGACCCCTTAGTCCAGGACTCCCTCACTAGCCCCTGAACCATGGCTAACAGGCCAAGCTGGCATTGGGCAAGTTGCCCCGGTAAGGTTCCTGCCCCGGCAAGGACCTTGCCGGGGGAGTTTCACCTCGCCCCTCAGCTCTTCATGCTTCTGGTCTTGAGCACGGCTCTGTTAATCTTTGCTTCTTCTGCCTCACCAAGCATGGCCACGGGCGTGGGGCTGCGACTGCCCGCGCACAAGTAAAGGGGTACAAAAAGGGACCCCTACTTTTGTACATCGACACCATATTACACTTCTATCACAATCTCTTTGCCGAACTAGTGCACCTATACAATTTGCCATTGTATTGGGTGTGTTGGGGACACAAGAGATTTCTTGTATTTGGTTGCAGGGTTGTTTGAGAGAGACCACCTTCATCCTACACCTCTCACGGATTGATAAACCTTAGGTCATCCACATGAGGGAAAATTGCTACTGTCCTACAAAACTGTGCACTTGGAGGCCCAACACGTGTCTACAAGAATAGAGTTGCGCAGTAGACATCAGGGGTCCTTTCCACACGACCCAGAAACCGTCGAGGATAGGGGGCCTTGGTGCATACAGTTGTCCCTACATAACCATTTCCGATATCTCGAATATCCCAAACGCTTCATCCTTGCTACTCATTTGTTCTCGCATTGCCATCATAGTCGGATTTTTGTGGTTTTGCCTAAAACCAGGCAGATTCCAGGCATGTACCAAACTGCCTCTACGTATACGATGCCTGGCACATCACAAACAGTTCATGATTATAAATCGTGTACGATAGGTAGACAATCACACACATTTAGTTTTCCCGCACCGTATGTGATAGTGTCTGACATCGCACACCTTTGCAAACGGCAACTGCGTGCATTGTTACACATGTTTCCTCTCAGTGAACCATGTCGGATTATGATGTATATCGCACACGTTGTGCTTTATTAACCGTGTGGGCCGTAATGACCTGCACACCGTAATTTTGCCCTAATTTAATTGCTGCTATTTAAAATTGTACCTAATTTAAACTTGAAAGTAGGCTATAGCTTTATTCATATCCATCAGGTTCAAACAACCAATGCATTATGCGATTCACAGTTACATATGTTTAAGAATTACATAAGCACCAAATAAAGAATGATGAACCAGGGTTCTGTACTTTTACTATTACAGATGGTAAAGAAAGAGGCGATAGACATTCTGGTTGCTGAACAAGGTGAAGCGGAATGTCCCTATCGTGCTCTCCTGGATGCAGAAGGCACGCATGACTGTAGTCCAACCCTTGTGATGGCTGGCCGCCAATCATGTAGTTTGAGAGGTAATCTTGAGTAAACTGCTTCAGGATCCACTGCAAAGGAAAAAAGATTCAGACATTGTCATCTAACACAACTCATTACGGGCAGTAAAAAGAAGGCTACAGAGTTCTTACTTACCATCCTGCAGTTCACTATTGTCTTGCATAAAGAGTAAACAAATAGTTTGATTGACATCTTTTGACCCATGTTAATAACAATCTTTATCAGTTTCCTCACTTGATGTTGGTTCATGAATATCTCATTGCCCCATACGCAGAAAGGGTCGAAGTGTGGATCTTTGGCAATGACATATGTACCTAAAAGCACCAAGTTAGTATTAGAAGCTAAACAACAATTACAAAATGATGTAGTACAACACTCCCTCCATCACATTATATAAGATTTTATTACATGTATATTTAGACATCATCAGAACGTTAAGGTAACACTCTTCCTTGTTGCTATGTAGCCTGGGATTGCATATTTAGTCATTCAGTACAATGCATGTTGCTATGTAGCCTCAAATATATTAAATATGGCCCTAGTTAACCTACTGATAAATGGGTTACAGATATATTCAGTGAAATATCCGATTCGACGATTAATCCCTTATCAGCCCCAGGCTATATGGTACCAGCTACCGAGATCCTAAACAGTGAGTAAGCAATGCGATGAAACTAACCTCGATGGAAAACAACACTGTTCTCAATATTGTCCTGTATGAGTACATATAAAGGCATGTTAAGCACAACAGGCTAAACATCAACTAAATATATCCATGGTAGACAACATAATCTACAAATGATAGCTTCAGTGTGCAGGCTTAAGCACGCTAGTTAAGCAAAACAAGAAGTGCAAAGGTGTGTTAACTGCATCAGGCATAACATTTAAAAACAAGCAAATAGTCATTCAAACTGGTATTGTGCAGGTCTAAAGTACACTAGTTATTGTTAAAAAACAAAAAGGCATGTTAACTGCAATATCCTTAACAACAACCAAATATCATAATTCATAGTGGTATTATTGAAACTGTTATTGATGAAATTGAACTGCACGACAAATAGTTGCACATATAGAGCATCACATTGTGAAGAACTAAAATAAACAAGGCATACGGCCATCTCTAGCCGATCCTTTGAAAGTTAAAGGACTAAAGCCCTTAGTGGATATATATATATATATATATATATATATATATATATATATATATATATATATATATATATATATATATATATATATACCCCAGCAATTTTTGCCCATCTCTAGTCGATCCCCAAAACTTAATATTGTAAGCTTCAATTTGATCAAGTTCAAAGCAGGTTCAACCGAAAGTAGCATGCATTCAAATGTAAACGTAGAGAGTTTTGCATAACCGAACATAAAACATAAATTTAAACTAAGCTAAACTACTTTTGGTCGAAGTAGAGGTCGAGCCAATCCTTCCTCGTCAGGTACTGTGTGCCGCGAGCCAGGTCCGGGCCGGTGCCGTCGTCGGGGTCGTTGGGGAAGACACTCCTCCATTCGTCGATGTCGATCTCCTCGTCCTCGCCGCCGACCTCGACACCCTCAGCGCCTCCATCCTCGCCGCCTTCGAACTCGTCATCGGAGGAGAGCGCGATAACCTCGCCGCCCTCCGGGCCATCAAATATCGCCCGCTCCGCCTCCACGAGCTCCGGGTGCTGCCGGCGGAGCTCCTGCACGTAGGCCTTGTCGGTGGCCTCGCCCTCGAGGCACTCCCATACCTCGCAGTCCTCTCGCGCCATAGCCGAGCTCACCACCCCTAGCTCTGGTGGAACGAGGTCGACCGGATGTGTGCCGAATGGGAAATTGAGCCTAGCTGCCATGCCACGGTAGCGGACCTGCTAGCGGTCGTACTCCATGGCCGCGAGCTCGGCCGTGTGGAAGCTACCGAACCACCGGCGGGTGTGGGTCTCCTGATCTATAATCTCGACGAACCACGTCCCCCACCGCCGCTGCCGGACCCCGAGGTAGGACCTCGTCGGCTGCCGAGTCCGACAGAGGACGGGGAAGTCCTCGAACCGGTGTAGGGGCGCGGCGGCAGGCGGATCGGGGGACCGGCGACGGCGGATCGATAAAAGTGCCCGCGGAGGACGATGGGGACACCTTGGCAGCCACATCTCCGGCGTCGGGCGAAGAGGCTGCGATAAACCTCTTTTTGGCCATTGGCTCCTCAAGCTCCCCGACACACAAGCAAAGGTTGAGGATGGAGGCGGCAGCGATGACGGCGACCTACCAATGCTTCTGGGGGTGGGTTGTGTCTGTGTGAGCGGAGGTTTGGGGAATGTGTTGTGTGTGTGGAGGGGGCAAGGTGGTGTTTGAGGAAAGACCGCGGCAACTGAAAATTTTACTAGGCGAGAGTGACAATGCGGGCTACTAAAAATTTGGATCAAGGGTGAGCAGATATTTTTGAGATTGCGACGGATGCAGAGGCGAGAGTAAAATGCCGGGGCTACTGAAAATTTGAATCAAGGGACTGAAGTAAAGCGGGAGTAACAGACATCGCACATGATCCACACATACTAATTGTGTGCTATCAAACATTAAAACCTTCCAGGCGGTAGATATTTTTGAGATTACGAGGAAGTAGATATTTTCGAGACCGGAAGGCAAGCCTCGTCGAGCCCAATCTACCGTGTTGATGTGAGGGACTGCAGGGCACGGGCGTGGCACACAGGTAGTCTGATCGAACCGTGTCTGTTGCGTACCCAATCGCAGACGGTTCCTACATCCAACTCGTGTGTTGTTTATAAATTTGGCAAAAAGAATAACGCGGGAGAGGGTCAAAACACGAACACACTTGCATGTGGACCAAATATATGTATGAAAAGGGTGGTTTGATGTTTGAATACCCAATGCACAACTTTGATGTGGCACCTGTCACACAAAAGTATAGTATTTCTAGTCAGCCACCCCCCTATGAACCCCACTTCTTGTCGGCGGTAAGGGAATCCCAAATAGCTAAGTCTGAAATCTCACCCTACCGTAACACAAAACCTACATGAGTCCATCATATATATATATATATATATATATATATATATATATATATATATATATATATATATATATATATATATATATATATATATATATATATATATATATATATATAGGGTCAAACTTCCTTTCGCCTTCCCGACAAAAGGTGGATGTGTGTGACCCACAAATGTGTGCTTGTGGCGCGAGAAGGGTCAGACCACATATGAACCACATGTAGGTGGCCCTACTATATGTATGAAAAGGGTGTGGTGTGTGATATTTAACTACCATTCATAACTTTTGATGTGGCATGTGTGCCTCGCAAATTAACCGGACTTCCCCGACCCCACGGAGGGCATCTCAACAAGACGTACTGTAACACAGACCAAGCAGAATCCAACTTGGTCGTACAACCTCTCCCCGCTCGTTGTTGGTCATAGTGATGGACATCCACACTGCCCCGCAAAATGGGCTAGCTTGTCGCCGATAACCTCGCGAGGGAGTATTGTATGAAGACAAACCCACTATGTGCATGTGGCCCAAGTATGTATATGGAAGTGGTGTGTGGTGTTTGAATACCCAATGCACAAATTTGATGTGGCACCATGCTTTGGAACCATAAAATCCCCACACCGAGCGAGGGTTCACAAGGAGTAGCATGCGCTCAAACTTAATTAGGTTTGGAATGGGTCGACCTACTATATGGTAACTCGAAGAAAAGAAGAAGAATATATCCACCCTGGTAACCTTTCTCATCGTTGGTCGAAATGATGGACGTCCACGCGGGCCCATGAATATAAATAGGCTTGCCTCCCATAACCTAAAGACAACCATTATTGCATGTGTGTCTCCCAAACATATTGATGGAGGTGTGTGATGCATGCATATGTGTTGAATACCCGACCCAATGCACAACATTGATGTGGTGCATGCGTTGAAAATCGCAGAGGTCCCCACACAGAGCAAGAGGTCGTTCATGACGTGTCGTGTGCTCCCCCCGCTTCGATCCAGCGGGATGGATTCATGTTTACAGATACGCTATTATATATATGTAATCTCACATCATGATCTATATCAAGACAAAACAACAAATTAATCACCTCCTAAGTCAAATTAGTTAACCTCTCTCGAGCTGTCGGTGGAAGTGATGGACCAAGCTGGTCACCCCCCTCGACACGTACTATATATACACCTAGTAACACAGCCCTAAACAAATTAATCCTCCTTGTTCGTCAAACGTGTACCTCTCTCTCGCTGGGTCAAAGTGAAGGACGACGAACCCGCGGGCCCAACACAGAAGTAAAGCGAACGTGATACGTCTCCATCGTATCTACTTTTCCAAACACTTTTGCCCTTGTTTTGGACTCTAACTTGCATGATTTGAATGGAACTAACCCGGACTGACATTTTTTTCAGCAGACTTTCCATGGTGTTATTTACGTGCAGAAACAAACGTTCTCGGAGTGACCTGAAACTCCACGGAAATTATTTTTGGAAAATATTAAAAATATTGGAAGAAGAATCCACGTCAGGGGGCCTCCACCTGTCCACGAGGGTGGGGGCGCGCCTGCCCCCCTCGGCGCGCCCCCTGCCTCGTGGGCCCCCTGACGCTCCACCGACCTCAACTCCAACTCCATATATTCGTGTTCGGGGAGAAAAAAATCAGAGAGAAGGATTCATCGCGTTTTACGATATGGAGCCGCCGCCAAGCCCTAAAACCTCTCGGGAGAGCTGACCTGGAGTCCGTTCGGGGCTCCGGAGAGGGGAATCTGTCGCCGTCGTCATCATCAACCATCCTCCATCACCAATTTCATGATGCTCACCGCCGTGCGTGAGTAATTCCATCGAAGGCTTGCTGGACGGTGATGGGTTGGATGAGATTTATCATGTAATTGAGTTAGTTTTGTTAGGGTTTGATCCCTAGTATCCACTATGTTCTGAGATTGATGTTGCTATGACTTTGATATGCTTAATGCTTGTCACTAGGGCCCGAGTGACATGATTTCAGATCTGAACCTATTATGTTTTCATGAATATATGTGAGTTCTTGATCCTATCTTGCAAGTCTATAGTCACCTACTATGTGTTATGATCCGGCAACCCCGAAGTGGCAATAATCGGGACCACTCCCGGTGATGACCATAGTTTGAGGAGTTCATGTATTCACTATGTGTTAATGCTTTGGTCCGGTACTCTATTAAAAGGAGGCCTTTATATCCCTTAGTTTCCGCTAGGACCCCGCTGCCACGGGAGGGTAGGACAAAAGATGTCATGCAAGTTCTTTTCCGTAAGCACGTATGACTATATTCGGAATACATGCCTATATTACATTGATGAATTGGAGCTAGTTCTGTGTCACCCTATGTTATGACTGTTTCATGATGAACCGCATCCGGCATAATTCTCCATCACCGATCCAATGCCTACGAGCTTTTCACATATTGTTCTTCGCTTATTTACTTTTCCGTTGCTATTGTTACAATCACAACAAAACCCAAAAATATTACTTCTGCTACCGTTACCGTTACTTCCATATTACTTTGCTACTAAACACTTTGCTGAAGATACTAAGTTATCCAGGTGTGGTTGAATTGAAAACTCAACTGCTAATACTTGAGAATATTCTTTGGCTCCCCTTGTGTCGAATCAATAAATTTGGGTTGAATACTCTACCCTCGAAAACTGTTGTGATCCCCTATACTTGTGGGTTATCAAGACTATTTTCTGGTGCCGTTGCCGGGGAGCATAGCTCTATTCTTTGAGTCACTTGGGATTTATATCTGCTGGTCACTATGAAGAACTTGAAAGACGAGAAAACAAAAATTTATCCCTCAACTACGAGGGGAGGTAAGGAACTGCCATCTAGCTCTACACTTGATTCACCTTCTGTTTTGAGTAAGCTTGCAACACCTAAACCTGCTTCTGCTATTCATTCTGATATGTCGCGTGTTATTGATGATGCCACTTTTGCTATGCATGATACTTATGATGAAACTACTTCTATGCTTGATACTACTGTGCCACTTGGTGAATTTCTTGATGAACAACTTGCTAGGGCTAGAGAGAATGAAACTATTGAAACTGATAATATTGATGATAGTGATAATGAAGACTCTCCCCCTAATAAATATGAATTACCTGTTGTTCCTGAGGGTTATGTTATGGATGAAGAACTGCTAGAGCTATTTTAGCTTGCAATGATAGATATGATCTTAAGAAGTTATTAGCTAAATGGAAGCAGCAATCTCTTAATGCTAGAATGAAACCTGACCCTGGTTTTGCTACTTCACCTATCTTTGTTACTAATAAGGATTATGAATTCTCTATTGATCCTGATATAATTACTTTGGTTGTATCTCATCCTTTTTATGGATATGAATCTGATACTGTTGTGGCACATCTTACCAAATTAAATGATATAGCCACCCTGTTCACTAATGATGAGAGAACTTGAAAGTGCAACTATCCCTAGGTGGTTTTGGTAATTCCTAACAACATATAGCTCATTGAGCTAACATCATTCCAAGATGAATATTTCAGGAAAAGCTCAATGGATGGCATGGCATGGATGAGAAAAGTGGATCCCTCAAATTGCTAAGGATAAAAGGATTGTCTCAAGCTCAAAACCTCAAGACTCTACATTTTATATTTTAGTGATCCAAGATCACATTGAGTCCATAGGAAAAGCCAATACTATCAAGGAGGGATGAGGTGTTGCTTAATGAGTTTCTTGCTCTACAGTGCTTAGTGATATGCTCCAAAACCCTCAACTACTTTCTCATACCCTCATATGACCTAAACCAAAATTCAAACTTGGCCCTACCGATTCTTTCTACCCGGCGCCACCGAGTTCAGATGTCATAGCCACTGCTACAAACCCTAGGCAAATCGGTCTCACCGATAGGGATCTCGGTCTCACAGAGATGGGATTGTAATCTCTCTGTTTCCCTTCGTAACATTTCGGTCCTACTGAGATGAGCGATCGGTCCCACCGAGATTGCAATGTAAACTCTCTGTTTCCCTTTCGTAACATTTCAGTCTCACTGAAAAGAGCGAATCGGTCCCACCGAGTTTACCTGACCAACTCTCTGGTTAGCTTATTACCAAAATCGTTCTCACCGAGTTTGTGTTATCGGTCTCACCGATATTACGTTATGCCCTAACCCTAACCATAACGGTCCTACTGATACGTCTCCAACGTATCTATAATTTTTGATTGCTCCATGCTACTTTATCTACTGTTTTGGACTATATTGGGCTTTATTTTCCACTTTTATATTATTTTTGGGACTAACCTATTAACCGGAGGCCCAGCCCAGAATTGCTGTTTTTTTTGCCTATTTCAGTGTTTCGAAGAAACAGAATATCAAACGGAGTCCAAACGGAATGAAACCTTCGGGAACGTGATTTTCCAACCGAACGTGATCCAAGAGAATTGGACCCTACTCCAAGAAGTGCCAGAGGCGGTCACGAGGGTGGAGGGCGCCCCCCTGGGCGCGCCCCCCTACCTCGTGGGCCCCCTGACGCTCCACCGACGTACTCCTTCCTCCTGTATATACCTATCTATCCCCAAACGATCAGAACAGGGAGCCAAAAACCTAATTCCACCGCCGCAACTTCCTGTATCCACGAGATCCCATCTTGGGTCCTGTTAGGAGCTCACGGGGGGCATCCACCACGGAGGGCTTCTACATCAACACCATAGCCTCTCCGATGAAGTGTGAGTAGTTTACTTTAGACCTTGGGTCCATAGCTAGTAGCTAGATGGCTTCTTCTCTCTTTTGGATCTCAATACAATGTTCTCCCCTCTTCGTGGAGATCTATTCGATGTAATCTTCTTTTTGCGGTGTGTTTGTTGAGACCGATGAATTGTGGGTTTATGATCCAGATTATCTATGGAAAATATTTGATTCTTCTTTGAATTCTTTTATGTATGATTGAGTTATCTTTGCAAGTCTCTTCGAATTATCCGTTTGGTTTGGCCAACTAGATTGGTAGTTCTTGGAATGGGAGAAGTGCTTAGCTTTGGGTTCAATCTTGCGGTGTCCTTACCAAAGGATGAAAGGGTTGCAAGGCACGTATTGTATTGTTGCCATCGAGGATAACAAGATGGGGTTTTATCATATTGCATGAATTTATCCTCTACATCATGTCATCTTGCTTAAGGCGTTACTCTGTTTTTAACTTAATACTCTAGATGCATGCTGGATAGCGGTCGATGAGTGGAGTAATAGTAGTAGATGCAGAATCATTTCGATCTACTTGTCTCAGACGTGATGCCTATATACATGATCATTGCCTAGATATACTCATAACTATGCTCAATTCTATCAATTGCTCAACAGTAATTTGTTCACCCACCGTAGAATACTTATGCTCTTGAGAGAAGCCACTAGTGAAACCTATGGCCCCCGGGTCTATTCTCATCATATCAATCTCTATCACTTTATTTACTTGCTTTGTTTTTACTTTGCTTTTACTTTTTACTTTGCATCTTTATACCAAAAATACCAAAAATATAATCTCTATCGATCTCACTCTAAGTAAGTATTTGTGAAGGGATTGACAACCCCTAATCGCGTTGGTTGTGAGTAGCTATCATTTTGTGCAGTACGAGGGACTTGTGCGTGGTCTCCTCTGGATTGATACCTTGGTTCTCAAAAGCGAGGGAAATACTTACGCTCTTGTGCTGCATCATCCTCTCCTCTTCGGGGAAAACCAACGCAAGCTCAAGACGTAGCAAGAAGGATTTCTGGCGCCGTTGCCGGGGAGGCTCACACAAGCAAGTCAACCACCAAGTACCCATCACAATCCCTATCTCTCGTATTACATTATTTGCGATTTTCCTTTCGTTTTCCTCTACCCCACTTCACCCTTGTCGTTTTATTCGCCCTCTCTTTCCCAATCTCCTCCTCTCTTTCTCGTTTGCCTTTTTCCCGTTGCCTTTCTGTTTGCTTGTGTGTTGGATTACTTGTTGCCATGGCACAAGATAATACCAAATTGTGTGATTTCTCGAATACCAATAATAATGATTTCCTTAGCACTCCGATTGCTCCTCTTAATAATGATGAGTCTTGTGAAATCAATACTGCTTTGCTGAATCTTGTTATGAAAGATCAATTCGCCGGCCTTCCTAGTGAAGATGTCGCTACTCATCTAAATAATTTTGTTGATTTGTGTGATATGCAAAAGAAGAAAGATACTGATAACAATATTGTCAAATTGAAGTTATTTCCGTTTTCACTTAGAGATCGTGCTAAAGTTTGGTTTTCATCTTTGCCTAAAAATAGTATTGATTCTTGGAACAAGTGCAAAGACGCTTTTATCTCTAAGTATTTTCCTCCCGCTAAGATTATCACTCTTAGGAACGATATCATGAATTTTAAACAACTTGATCATGATCATGTTGCCCAATCTTGGGAAAGAATGAAATTAATGCTTCGCAATTACCCTACTCATGGTTTGAATTTATGGATGATCATACAAAATTTCTATGCCGGATTGAATTTTGCTTCTAGAAATCTTTTAGATTCGGCCGTAGGAGGCACTTTTATGGAAATTACATTAGGAGATGCTACCAAATTTCTTGATAATATTATGGCTAATTATTCTCAGTGGCACACCGAAGGATCTTCTAGTAAAAAAGTGCATGCTATAGAAGAAATCAATGTTTTGAGTGAAAAGATGGATGAACTTATGAAGATGTTTGCTCCTAAAAATACTCCTCTTGATCCTAATGATATGCCTTTATCTACTTTGCTTGAGAATAATAATGAATCTATGGATATGAATTTTGTTGGTAGGAATAGTTTTGGAAACAACGCGTATAGAGGGAATTTTGATCCTAGGCCTTATCCTAGTAATCCTTCTAATAATTATGGAAATTCCTATAACAACTCTTATGGAAATTTTAATAAGATGCCTTCTGAATTTGAGAGTAGTGTTAAAGAGTTTATGAATTCACAAAAGAACTTTAATGCTTTGCTTGAAGAGAAATTGCTTAAAGTTGATGATTTGGCTCGGAACGTTGATAGAATTTCTCTTGAGATTGATTCTTTAAAGCTTAGATCTATTCCTCCTAAGCATGATATCAATGAGTCTCTCAAATCTATGAGAATTTCCATTGATGAGTGCAAGGAAAGAACCGCTAGGATGCGTGCTTTTCCAAAGATGCCTTTATTAAAGAGTGTTCTTCCAATTCCTACGAAAATCAAGATGAAGATCTAAAAGTTATTGATGTGTCCCCTATTAAATCTTTGTTTTGCAATATGAATCTTGATGAAACTGAATATGATCTTCCTTTACCTAGAAGGCGTTCTAAGAATTCGGAGTTTTTAGATCACGATGATGAAATTGATAAAAGTAGGATTGAAATAAATAAAAACCGAGACGTTGCTAAACCCACTATTTTGGATCTCAAGGAATTTAATTATGAAAATTTCTCTTTGATTGGTTGTATTTCCTTGTTGCAATCCGTGCTAGATTCTCCTCATGCTTATAGTCAAAATAAGGCCTTTACCGAACACATTGTTGACGTCTTGATGCAATCTTATGAAGAAAAACTTGAGTTGAAAGTTTCTATCCCAAGAAACTCTATGATGAGTGGGAACCTACCATTAAAATTAAAATTAAAGATTATGAGTTTCATGCTTTGTGTGATTTGGGTGCTAGTGTCTCTACTATTCCCAAAACTTTATGCGATTTGCTAGATTTCCGTGATTTTGATGATTGCTCTCTAAACTTGCATCTTGCGGATTCCACTATTAATAAGCCTATGGGAAGAATTAATGATTTTCTTATTGTTGTGAACAGTAATTATGTGCCCCTAGATTTTATCGTTCTTGATATAGATTGCAATCCTTCATGTCCTATTATTCTTGGTAGACCTTTCCTTAGAACGATTGGTGCAATTATTGATATGAAGGAAGGAAACATTAGATTCCAATTTCCCTTAAAGAATGGTATGGAACACTTCCCTAGAAAGAAAATAAAATTACCATATGAATCTATCATGAGAGCCACTTATGGATTGCCTACCAAAGATGGCAATACCTAGATCTATCCTTGCTTTTATGCCTAGCTAGGGGCGTTAAACGATAGCGCTTGTTGGGAGGCAACCCGATTTTATTTTGTGTTTTTTGTTTTTGCTTCTGTTTAGGAATAAATAATCCATCTAGCCTATTTTTAGATGTGGTTTTATGTTTTAATTGGTGTTTGTGCCAAGCTAGACCTATTGGATCTTCTTGGATGATAGTTATTTGATCTTGCTGTAATTTCCAGAAACTTTGCGCTCAGTGCCCGAATTGTTAAAAATCACCAGAACGTGATAAAATACTGATTCCAATTGATTCTGATCAATAAACAAATTTTCCAGGTCGTCTAAGTTTGGTAGAATTTTTTGGATTCCAGAAGTTTGCGTTAGTTACAGATTACTACAGACTATTCTGTTTTTGACAGATTCTGTTTTGCGTGTGTTATTTGCTTATTTTGATGAATCTATGGCTAGTAAAATAGTTTATGATCCATAGAGAAGTTGGAATACAGTAGGTTTAACACCAATATAAATAAATAATGAGTTCATTACAGTACCTTTATGTAGTCTTTTGTTTTCTTTCTCTAACGGAGCTCACGAGATTTCTATTGAGTTTTGTGTTGTGAAGTTTTCAAGTTTTGGGTGAATTCTTTTGATGGATTATGGAACAAGGAGTGGAAAGATCCTAAGCTGGGGATGCCTTGGCACCCCAAGATAATCAAGGACACCAAAAGTCAAAGCTTGGGGATGCCCGGAAGGCATCCCCTCTTTCGTCCACTTCCATCGGTAATTTACTTGGAGCTATATTTTTATTCACCACATGATATGTGTTTTTCTTGGAGCGTCTTGTATTATTTGTGTCTTTGCTTGTTAGTCTACCACAATCATCCTTGCTGTACACACCTTTTGAGAGAGCCATATATGAATTGGAATTTGATAGAATACTCTATGTGCTTCACTTATATCTATTGAGCTTGATAGTTTTTGCTCATAGTGCTTCACTTATATCTTTTGAGCATGATAACTTTTGCTCTAGTGCTTCACTTAGATCTTTTGAGCACGGTGGTGGATTTGTTTTAAAGAAACTATTGATCTCTCATGCTTCACTTAGATTATTTTGAGAGTCGTTAATAGCATGGTAATTTGCTTAATGTTAATATACTTGGTGTTCAAGATATGTGAAACTTTCTTTTGAGTGCGTTGAATACTAAGATAAGTTTGATGCTTGATAATTGTTTTGAGATATGGAGGTGATAATATCAAAGTCGTGCTAGTTGGGTGATCATGAATTTGAGAAATACTTGTGTTTAAGTTAGCAAATCCCGTAGCATGCATGTATGGTTAAATTTGTGTAACAAATTTGAAGCATGAAGTGTACCTGGCTTGTGCATCCTTATGAGTGGCGGTCGGGGACGAGCGATGGTCTTTTCCTACCAATCTATCCCCCTAGGAGCATGCGCGTAGTACTTGATTTTTGATGACTTCTAAATTTTTGCAATAAGTATATGAGTTCTTTTGACTAATGTTGAGTCCATGGATTATACACACTCTCACCTTTCCGCCTTTGCTAGCCTCTTGATGCACTGCATTGCCCTTTCTCACCTTGAGAGTGGTGCAAACTTCGCCGGTGCATCCAAACCCCGTGATATGATACGCTCTTTCACACATAAACCTCCTTATATCTACCTCAAAATAGCCACCATACCTACCTATTATGGCATTTCCATAGCCATTCCGAGATATATTGCCATGCAACTTCCACCATCATCATCATGACATACATTACTTTTGTCATATTGACATTGCATGATCATGTAGTTGACATCGTATTTGTGGCAAAGCCACCATGCATTATTTTCATACATGTCACTCTTGATTTATTGCACCATCCCGGTACACCACCGGAGGCATTCATATAGAGTCATATCTTATTCTAAGTTTCGAGTTGTAATCTTTATGTTGTAATCAATAGAAGTGTGATGATCATTATTATTAGAGCATTGCCCAAAAAAAAGAGAAAGGCCAAAAGAAAAAAGAAAAGCCCAAAAATATAAAAGGGCAATGCTACTATCTCTTTTTCCACACTTGTGCTTCAAAGTAGCACCTTGTTCTTCATGTAGTGAGTCTCATATATTGTGCTTCAAATTAGCACCTCGTTCTTCATGTAGTGAGTCTCATATATTGTGCTTCAAAGTAGCACCATGCTTTTCATATAGTGAGTCTTATAAGTTGTCCTTTTTATACTAGTGGGAATTTTTCATTATAGAACTTGGCTTGTATATTCCTACGATGGGCTTCCTCAAATGCCCTAGGTCTTCATGAGCAAGCAAGTTGGATGCACACCCACTAGTTTTCTTTTGTTGAGCATTCATAGCTCTAGTGCATCCGTTGCATGGCAATCCCTACTCCTCATGTTGACATCAATTGATGGGCATCTCCATAGCCCATTGATTAGCCTCGTTAATGTGAGACTTTCTCCTTTTTGTCTTCTCCACACAATCCCCATCATGATATTCTATTCCACCCATAGTGCTATATCCATGGCTCACGCTCATGTATTGCGTGAAGGTTGAAAAAGTTTAAGATTATTTAAGTATGAAACAATTTCTTGGCTTGTCATCGGGGGTATAGAAGTTGGGAACATCTTTGTGTGACGAAAATGAAGCATAGCCTAACCATATGATTTTGTAGGGATAAACTTTCTTTCGCCATGTTATTTTGAGAAGACATGATTGCTTTGATTAGTATGCTTGAAGTATTATTTTTTTTGTGTCAATATGAACTTTTGTCTTGAATCTTTCGGATCTGAATATTCATATCACAATTAAGAAGATTTACATTGAAATTATGCCAAAGTATCACTCCGCGTCAAAAATTCTCTTTTTATCATTTACCTACTCGAGGACGAGCATGAATTAAGCTTGGGGATGCCTGATACGTCTCCAACGTATCTATAATTTTTGATTGCTCCATGCTACTTTATCTACTGTTTTGGACTATATTGGGCTTTATTTTCCACTTCTATATTATTTTTGGGACTAACCTATTAACCGGAGGCCCAGCCCAGAATTGCTGTTTTTTGCCTATTTCAGTGTTTCGAAGAAACAGAATATCAAATGGAGTCCAAACGGAATGAAACCTTCGGGAACGTGATTTTCCAACTGAATGTGATCCAGGAGACTTGGACCCTACTCCAAGAAGTGCCAGAGGCGGTCACGAGGGTGGAGGGCGCGCCCCCTACCTCGTGGGCCCCCCTGACGCTCCACCGACGTACTCCTTCCTCCTATATATACCTACGTATCCCCAAATGATCAGAACAGGGAGCCAAAAACCTAATTCCACCGCCGCAACTTCCTGTATCCATGAGATCCCATCTTGGGGCCTGTTCCGGAGCTCCGCCGGAGGGGCATCCACCATGGAGGGCTTCTACATCAACACCATAGCCTCTCCGATGAAGTGTGAATAGTTTACTTCAGACCTTCAGGTCCATAGCTAGTAGCTAGATGGCTTCTTCTCTCTTTTTGGATCTCAATACAATGTTCTCCCCCTCTCTCGTGGAGATCTATTCGATGTAATCTTCTTTTTGCGGTGTGTTTGTTGAGACCGATGAATTGTGGGTTTATGATCCAGTATTATCTATGGAAAATATTTGATTCTTCTCTGAATTCTTTTATGTATGATTGAGTTATCTTTGCAAGTCTCTTCGAATTATCCGTTTGGTTTGGCCAACTAGATTGGTAGTTCTTGCAATGGGAGAAGTGCTTAGCTTTGGGTTCAATCTTGCGTGTCCTTACCCAAAGGATGTAAAGGGTTGCAAGGCACGTATTGTATTGTTGCCATCGAGGATAACAAGATGGGATTTTATCATATTGCATGAATTTATCCTCTACATCATGTCATCTTGCTTAAGGCGCTACTCAGTATTTAACTTAATACTCTAGATGCATCTTTGGATAGCGGTCGATGAGTGGAGTAATAGTAGTAGATGCGAAATCGTTTGATCTACTTGTCTCGGACGTGATGCCTATATACATGATCATTGCCTAGATATACTCATAACTATGCTCAAGTCTGTCAATTGCTCAAGAGTAATTTGTTCACCCACCGTACAATACTTATGCTCTTGAGAGAAGCCACTAGTGAATGGCCCCCGGGTCTATTCTCATCATATCAATCTCTATCACTTTATTTACTTGCTTTGTTTTTACTTTGCTTTTACTTTTTACTTTGCATCTTTATACCAAAAATACCAAAAATATTATCTCTATCAGATCTCACTCTCGTAAGTGACCGTGAAGGGATTGACAACCCCTAATCGCGTTGGTTGCGAGTAGCTATCGTTTTGTGTAGGTACGAGGGACTTGTGCGTGGTCTCCTACTGGATTGATACCTTGGTTCTCAAAAACTGAGGGAAATACTTACGCTACTGTGCTGCATCATCCTCTCCTCTTCGGGGAAAACCAACGCAAGCTCAAGACATAGCACCTACCGAGTTGCATGTCGGTCCCACCGAAAATCCTAACGGTCACTAGATTTGCTGAATCGGTCCGACCGAGTTTATCAATTCGGTCCAACGAGTTTGGCAAGTTGTGTGTAACGGTTAGATTTTGTGTGGAGGCTATATATACCCTTCACCTCCTCTTCATTCGTGGAGAGAGCCATCAGAACAAACCTACACTTCCAACTTGCTGTTTCTGAGAAGGAACCACCTACTCATGTGTTGAGGCCAAGATATTCCATTCCTACCATATGAATCTTGATCTCTAGCCTTCCCCAAGTTGCTTTCCACTCAAATCTTCTTTCCACCAAATCCAAATCATGTGAGAGAGAGTTGAGTGTTGGGGAGACTATCATTTGAAGCACAAGAGCAAGGAGTTCATCATCAACACACCATTTGTTACTTCTTGGAGAGTGGTGTCTCCTAGATTGGCTAGGTGTCACTTGGGAGCCTCCGACAAGATTGTGGAGTTGAACCAAGGAGTTTGTAAGGGCAAGGAGGTCACCTACTTCGTGAAGATCTACCGCTAGTGAGGCAAGTCCTTCGTGGGCGACGACCATTGTGGGATACACAAGGTTGCTTCTTCGTGGACCCTTCGTGGGTGGAGCCCTCCGTGGACTCGCACAACCATTACCCTTCGTGGGTTGAAGTCTCCATCAACGTGGATGTACGATAGCACCACCTATCGGAACCACGACAAAAACATCCGTGTCTCCAATTGCGTTTGAATTCTCCAAACCCTTCCCTTTACATTCTTGCAAATTGCATGCTTTACTTTCCGCTGCTCATATACTCTTTGCATGCTTGCTTGAATTGTGTTAAGATTGCTTGACTTGTGCTAAGATAGCTAAAATCTGCCAAAGACTAAAATTGGGAAAAGGATAAGTTTTTATTTGGTCAAGTAGTCTAATCACCCCCCTCTAGACATACTTTCGATCCTACAGAACTCGCTACTTTTATATCCTTGAAATATTCACGTTCTCATTAAAGGGTGATGCTAAGATATGGTTTAATTCTCTTGATCCTGGTTGTGTGCATAGTCCCCAGGATATGATTTATTACTTCTCTGCTAAATATTTCCCTGCTCATAAGAAACAAGCTGCTTTAAGGGAAATATATAACTTTGTGCAAATTGAAGAAGAGAGTCTCCCACAAGCTTGGGGGAGGCTTCTCCAATTACTTAATGCTTTGCATGATCATCCTCTTAAGAAAAATGAAATACTTGATATCTTCTATAATGGACTAACCGATGTTTCCAGAGATTAGCTGGATAGTTGTGCTGATTCTGTTTTCAGGAAAAGAACACCGGGTGAAGCTGAAATTCTATTGAATAATATGTTGACCAACGAAAATAATTGGACAATTCCTAAGCCAATTTCTGAGCCTATTCCTAAGCCAACTCTGAAGAAGAGAGGTGTTCTATTTCTCAGTCCTGAAGATATGCAAGAGGCAAAGAAATCTAAGAAGGAAAAAGGTATTAAAGCTGAGGATGTTAAGAATTTACCTCCTATTGAAGAGATACATGGTCTTAATTTACCGCCTGTTGAAGAAATATATGATCTTAATTCATCACCTATTGAAGAAACTCATGGTCTTGATAACCCGACACAGGTAGTAAAGGTAAATTATCTCTATAGATTTTGATGTAGGTGATATTCCTCGTTATAAGTCTGCTAGACAATGCTTAGATGAGTTTGACAATTTTATTGTTAAACAAGAAAACTTCAATGCTTATATTGGTAGAAAATTGAAATATAATTCCGATACGCTTGAATACTTGGGTGACTATATGTCTAGAGTTAAAGGTTGTAACATCCCAAATTTTCAATTTGGAATGTTATACATAGGTCATCTATGCATATAATATTTTATTGCATTTTCGTTTCGCCATCCTCGAAATCCTAAGCAACTCAAGGACCCTCGGAGAGAGTTGGGGATTTTCCGGTTTTCATATTTGTTTTTTATCAAATACTGAGAACGAGGATTTTTTATTTTAATTATTCTTCTCTCCGGAAAATATTTCATATTAAAAATAAATGAGGGGAGATAATATGACTTCTTCAAAATTATTGAAATACTGGAGGGAAAATGTTAAAATCATTATTTGGATTTTATTTGATTTTATTTGGAATTTTATTTGCCCTAGAAAAATTTGCACGTTTTAAAAATTGCATTTTAGGGGCCAAGAAAATGTTCATCTCGTTCTAAATATTCCATTTAGACGGTGAAAATTTACTTTGGTATTTTTAGATTTTTATTTTATTTTATAGGAATTTTTCTGTTAGCGGAACTATTTTTTTAAAAAAAATTCCGGCGCCCGACTGGGCCTAAGGCCCAGCCGAGCAGGCCGGCCCGCCGCCCCGCGCACCGCCTCCCCTCGCGCGCGCCGCCGTGCTTGGCACGGACGCCGAGGAGAGTCCGGCTCGGACTCCTCCCGGACGCCTCGCCCAAGCCAAGTTGCCCCCTTTAAATCTCCGCCCCGAGCCCCAACACCACCACCACCACCTCGCCGCCACCCAGCCAGCCAGCCGCCGCCACGTCACCGCAGCCGCCGCTTGCCGTCGCCGTCGCCAAGCCCGCCGCCCGCACCCGCCTCGCCGGAGCCCTCGCCGTAGGTAGCCGCCGGATCCGAGACCACAGGGTTTTTTTAAACCGTTCGGTTTATTTTCCGAAACCTAGTTTCGTTTTTTAAAATAGATCGGTTTTTTCTCCGGTTTATTTATTTAGCGAGCGTTCGCTCGTTCATTCGTTTTAACGAACGCGTCCTTCATTTAGGTTCAGTTAACGAACGTTCGTTCGTTAAACTATTCGTCGTTTTTCTTTTTATCGCGATTTCTGATCCGATGTTCGAACTAGTATAACTTTTCGCTAGTTTATCAGAATCAGGCGATTCAAGCGCCTGGTGTTTCATCTCGAAACCCTCTTTCCGAATAACCAACTCAAATAAGTTTTTGCCTCTGTGAATTTTGACCCTAATTCAGATTAGTAAACAGATCTTATTTCTTTCGCCGTTTGAGTTTCGTTGCTCGGTTTGGTTTGATTCTTTTGCGAACTGGAGTTCTTAAGTTTAACTTTCTGGTCAGCCTCCTTCAGTTGAAGTTTTTCTTGTGCATCTTTGCCTGTTGCTTATGTATGTTATTGTTTGCTTGCGATAGAATTCTCGGAGTGCGAAGCGTGTTACTACGAGTCTCTAGGATTCACGGATCGTCAGCAAGGCAAGTAACACTTTGATCATACTCTTTTCATAACCAGTTTTTATGCATTAGTTCCAATCCTCAAACATTGCATTGGTTAGGATGTCATTAACTTGTGGGTTGGGAAGTAGTAGTTGAGGTAGAACCTATTGCCCTGTTACTATCAAACCCTTGGGAGTTACTTCTACGTGTCGCTTATATTGCTATGCTATGCTCGTAGACGTGGTTTGGGTTTGAGTGTATTCCATGACAAATGTGAGATTGTTAGTTAATGGTTTAACTTAAGGTGGCAACTTTAATACACATCTGGTGGATCGAGGCACACAGGAACCCAAAGTCGTCTGTTTTATCTTTGAAATCCCGGGTACCCGTGTGATCTTCCTATGGACCGCCACCAGGCTCAAAGGGAACTGAGTTTATTCATGCTAGAAACTTCCGTGTGCAGCCATAAGCTACTATGGGCTCTAGCATAGTTGAGTAAGTTACGTGAAGCTCTTGAAGAGGTAGATCAACAGGTAGTGGGTTTTGTAGGTTTGGTATGGTCTACCCGAGTAGAGAGTTAATGTTTCGAAAGACTGTGTCTCGGTCATCCGGTTCTCAAACACCATGTAGTGCGAGAAATCAACGAAGGCGGTCGAGTCTTGTGGGGAAAAGTGCGCAAACCTCTGCAGAGTGTACAATCTAATCATGGTTAGCCGTGTCCCTGGTTATGGACAATTCTGAATATCTAGTACTTGAGTATTCGCATGTATCTCATCACTCTCGATTAATATTGCTGGGATGTTAATTACCTTAATTGGGATTGAGTTGGGGTTATACCTTCTCAATGATGTTCAACCACCATGATAGTTAAAATAAAGTATATTCCTTTGTTGTAGGGAAAAATTGGCTTTTCACAAAACTATAACCATAGAGCTTTCCACCAGCCAAATGTTGCATGTAGTGATAGTATTATTCTTGCTCTACTGTGTTATATTGCCAGCATATTCCATGTGCTGACCTGTTTTCGGGCTGCAACGTATTATGTTGCAGACTTTTCAGACGAGGAGTAAGGTTCGATAGGTCGTTGCCGTGCAGCTCAGCTATGCCGTTGGAGTTGATGGACTCACTTTATCTTCCAAGCCTTCCGCTGTTATCACATTAGATGGCCTTAAGCCATATTATTGTAATAAGTTTTCTTTTGAGACATTCGATGTAATAAGTGTGTGATTGCTACTCTGTTATAAATCCTTCGAGTACTGTGTGTGTCAGCATTACCGATCCAGGGACGACACTGAAACACAGAGACTTGACCATCTGAGGTCGGGTCGCTACAAAGGTGAACTTAAACTCATTAGTAAACATGCTTCTATGGTTACGACTCAAGTAGAACAAGTACTTAAAGCTCAGAATGATTTGCTCAATGAATTGAATAGTAAGAAAAATGATTACGCTGTAAGAGTGGCTACTAGAACTGGTAAAATGACTCAGGAACCTTTGTATCCTGAAGGCCATCCAAAGATAATTGAGCAAGATTCTAAGAGAAATAATACAGATGCACCTAGTCCTTCTAAAAGGAATAAAAAGAAAAAT
Source organism: Aegilops longissima (assembly GCA_021605205.1). Taxonomy (NCBI): domain Eukaryota; kingdom Viridiplantae; phylum Streptophyta; class Magnoliopsida; order Poales; family Poaceae; genus Aegilops; species Aegilops longissima. Next base: position 278,615,663 of record CM038680.1, read on the forward strand.
GATAGGACCTTGCATGCTTCTAGTGAACCTATTGCTGAACCACCTGAGAATCTAAATGATATTTCTATTTCTAATGCTGAAGCACAATCTGGTAATGAACATGAACCTAGTAATAATGTTAATGATGATGTTCATGATGATGCTCAACCTAGTAATGATAACGATGTAGAAGTTGAACCTGCTGTTGATCTTGATAACCCACAATCAAAGAATCAACGTTATGATAAGAGAGACTTTGTTACTAGAAAACACGATAAAGAAAGGGAGCCATGGGTTCAGAAACCCATGCCTTTTCCTCCCAAACCATCCAAGAAAAAGGATGATGAGGATTTTGAGCGCTTTGCTGAAATGATTAGACCTATCTTTTTGCTTATGCGATTAACTGATATGCTCAAAATGAATCCTTATGCTAAGTATATGAAAGAAATTGTTACGAATAAAAGAAAGATACCGGAAGCTGAATTTTCCACCATGCTTGCTAATTATACTTTTAAGGGTGGAATACCTAAGAAACTTGGAGATCCAGGAGTACCCACTATACCATGCTCCATTAAGAGAAACTATGTTAAAACTGCTTTATGTGATCTTGGAGCCGGTGTTAGTGTTATGCCTCTCTCTTTATATCGTAGACTTGACTTGAATAAGTTGACACCTACTGAAATATCTTTGCAAATGGCTGATAAATCAACTGCTATACCTGTCGGTATTTTTGAGGATGTGCCTGTTGTAGTTGCAAACATTACTATTTTAACGGACTTTGTTATTCTTGATATTCCCGAGGATGATAGTATGTCTATTATTCTTGGAAGACCCTTTTTGAATACTGCAGGGGTTGTTATTGATTGCAACAAAGGCAATGTCACTTTTCATGTTAATGGTAATGAGCATACGGTACACTTTCTGAGGAAACAACCTCAAGTTCATAGTATCAACTCTATTGGAAAAATTCCATCGATTATTTTTGGAGGTTTTGAATTTCCTCTTCCTACTGTCAAGAAGAAATATGATATTCTTATTATTGGGGATGTGCATATCCCTGTTGAGGTAACATAGTGTTCTATGTTACTCAAAATTTCTCCGGTTCCATGTTATTCAGAATGAGTTAGTTAACAAGACCTGATCAACCTTGTTAGTGGATTCCTTTTGATGAGCATGAGATGGATGAAGTTAGAAGACACAACCTTCTGTACCCTCCTTGTACTTTCTGTTATTTAGTTGAAATAAAGAAAAAAAATAGTATTTTCTGTCTGTTTTCTGAATTATCCGTGCAATATAAAAATACCCCAAAAATAAAAGTTCTCCAAATGCCCTGCCAATTTAATATGATTTTTTCTGGATTATTTGAGAATATCTCGCACTAAGAACAAAGAAGGGGGAGCAAGCACCTGGCCACGAGGGTCCAGGGCGCGCCCACCCCTACAGGGCGTGCCCCCTGCCTCGTGGGCCCATGGTGGCTCCCCTCCACTTATTCCTACACCCACACACTTCTTCCTCCCAAAAAAATAACCATCCAGCTCAGCACGAGTTCTAGCTCATTTTGCTGCTATTTTCGATCTCCTTGCTCAAAGCGCCTCTCACAAAACTGCTTTGGTATGTGACTCCTCCATTGGTCCAATTAGTTTTTGTTCTAGTGCTTTATTCATGGCAAATTTTTGCTGCCTAGGTGACCATGTTCTTGAGCTTGCATGTCAAATTTATATGGTTCCAAGTAGTTCTAATGCATGATATAGCCTCTAGGCACTTGTAGGAGTAGTTACTATCAATTTTGTTGAGTTTGGTTTACTTTTATTTGAAGTTACTAAAAATTTCAGAATTTTTCAGAAAATAATGAAGAGATTTTTGAGGGCTCATCGAGCCGAAGCTCGAAGGAAAAGCAAGGTGAAGAAGCAGAGAGGCCCAAATATAACCTGCCTCGCACCGCGGAGGTTCGGCCGTGTGAATGGCCTTTTGATGATTTCTTGAGAGTAGCCGGGATTTATGATGATTTTTATGAATTGTCTGAGAATGCAGGCCTCACCGACTTCCTCCGCGACCAACGCAAACAGTATCTCTTACTCACCAATCTTTTGTGCAAAACTTCTACTATTATCCTAAGGAATCACCTCCTTCAGTAGAGTTTCATTTATATGATGTGGTTAAGAAGATGTCACTATATGAATTTTGCAGGGTTTGCAAAATACCTTTCGAAGGTAGTTTGGAGGAACCCATCGTAAAGATGTGGACGGGTTTATTGATACTATTACTGTAGGGGAAACTAGGAAGGTTTCCGATGCAAGAATCACTAGCATACATATTCCTGTTTTACACTAATTTGCAATATTTGCTAGTCGTTGCTTAATTGGTCGCGGAAACTGTGGAAACCTTAGTGTTCCTGATATTATTATTTTGTCCCATGGTTTATTCTGTGATAACTCTGTTAGTATGGGTGGTATTATTGCCAAATGGTTAAGTCTAAACCGTACAAAGGGCCCCATCTTTGGAGGTATTTACGCTTCACGCCTTGCTGCACACCATAACATACCTATTAGGCACTATGAAAAAGAAGAAAAATTGCTGCCCACTGCTTATTTAGATTATAAGAGTACGGTAGCGCATGACTTTATTGTTAATAATAGGGAAGGGGCGCTTAAATACAAATTGTTCTTTGATAAACATCACCCTGAGACTATTACCTTGCCGCTCCTTCCTTGTTTGATTTATCTACAGGCCCGTATCTCGTTCCGCTGGTGGCCATTCACGCCTACCGGAACCCTACATCAGATGCAGAGCTAGGGCCGGAACCACAATTTGATCCTCCACAACAGTCTAATTACCAGTGGGATCTGGAGATGATTGCCAACTAGTGGCAATCAGAGTCTTCTTCATCTTTGTACGACCCCGGCTACAAGAATGGATATCCGCCAGGCCATCCATGGCAATAAACCAACTTAGGCCAAAAGCCTAAGCTTGGGGGAGTACGTAGTTCCCACCGACATTACATTTATGTTTACACACTCATTGCTAGTTGTCGGTGCTCATAATTTTTCATTGTAATATCCATGCTAGTTTATTTTCTTTTTACGCTTTCTTCTTGCGTGTTTAATAAATCTTAAGAAAAACAAAAAAAAAATAGTGTAGCTTTTAGCTAGTTTACCCTTCATGCTATAGTAGTAATAATTAAAAGAAGACCCAAAAATATTTCCCGTTCTTCTTTTGCTTGTTGGGAGCTTTCTCGTGTAAATAGTTTTATTTCTTTTCTTTTCTTTGGGGGTCGATAGGAGAAGACCATAATTAAATTGTTGAAGTGGCTCTTATATGCATTATTGTTGACTTAACCAAGAGCCCATATTGCCTTGTCTTCTCCTGTTTATTGAATGCTCGCAGATTCCAGCTTAGTCCAATGAACATGCACTATTATTATTATTCACATTGTCCGATCGTGCAAGTGAAAGGCAATTATGACGATGTATGATGGACTGACTGAGATGAGAGAAGCTGGTATGAACTCGACCTCTCTTGTTTTTGTAAATATGATTAGTTCATCATTGATTCAGCCTATTATGAATAAACATGTTTTCACTGACAATTAGAGATTATAGTTGCTTGTGCCATGCTTGATTAGCTATGAGTTATAATGGTTTACCTTGCGTACCAACATGCTATTAAAATGGTTGTGATGTGGTATAGTGGGGTGGTATCCTCCTTTGAATGATTTAAGTGACTTGACTTGGCACATGTTCACACATGTAGTTGAAACAAATCAACATAGCCTTCACAATATTTATGTTCATGGTGGATTATATCCTACTCATGCTTGCACTCAATTTATATTAATTTTAATGCATGTTCACGACTGTTGTCGCTCTCTTGTTGGTCGCTTCCCAGTCTTTTGCTAGCATTCACTTGTACTAAGTGGGAATACTGCTTGTGCATCCAATCCCTTAAACCCCAAAGTTATTCCACATGAGTCCACTATACCTTCCTATATGATGTATCTACCTGCCGTTCCAAGTAAATTTGTATGTGCCAAACTCTAAACCTTCAAATGAAATTCTGTTTTATATGCTCGAATAGCTCATGTATCAACTAGGGATGTCTGTATCTTCCATGCTAGGCGGGTTATTCTCAAGAGGAGTGGACTCCGCTACTCACTCACGAGAAAATGGCTGGTCTCCGGGATGCCCAGTCCCATGCTTTATGCAAATCAAATCAAAATAATTGCAAACAAAACTCCCCCGGGACTGTTGCTAGTTGGAGGCACTCGTTGTTTCGAGCAAGCCATGGATTGATGCTTGTGGTGGAGGGGGAGTATAAACTTTACCATTCTGTTTGGGAACCCCCTATAATGTGTGTAGCATGGAAGATATCACCATATCTTGGTTGTTATGTTGACAATGAAAGTATGCCGCTCAAAATATTATTTATCTCTGCTTTAAAGTCGAGCTCTGGCACCTCTACAAATCCCTGCTTCCCTCTGCGAAGGGCCTATCTATTTACTTTTATGCTGAGTCATCACCCTCTTATTAAAAGCACCAGCTGGAGAGCACCGCTGTCATCTGCATTCATTACTATTAATTTATATTGGGTATGACTATGACTGGATCTCTTTTACCATGAATTACTATGTCTAGTCAGTCCTTGATCTTTAAAGGTGCTCTACATTTATGTTTTGCGATCTCAGAAAGGGCTAGCGAGATACCATCTTGTTATATTATATCATGATTGTTTTGAGAAAGTGTTGTCATCCGAGATTTATTATTATTGCTCGCTAGTTGATTATGCCATTGACATGAGTAAACATGATACCTAAGAGTTATTGTGAATGTGGTTAGTCATAATATTTGCTGAAAACTTGAATGCTGGCTTTACATATTTACAATAACAAGAGCAAACAGAGTTTGTAAAAGTATTTCTTTATCACTTTCAGTTTATCAACTGAATTGCTTGAGGACAAGCAAAGGTTTAAGCTTGGGGGAGTTGATACGTCTCCATCGTATCTACTTTTCCAAACACTTTTGCCCATGTTTCGGACTCTAACTTGCATGATTTGAATGGAACTAACCCGGACTGATGCTGTTTTCAGCAGACTTTCCATGGTGTTATTTATGTGCAGAAGCAAACGTTCTCGGAATGACCTGAAACTCCACGGAACTTATTTTTGGAAAATATTAAAAATACTAGAAGAATAATCCACGTCAGGGGGCCCTCCACCTGTCCATGAGGGTTGGGGGCGCGCCTGCGCCCCTGGGCGCGCCCCCCTGCCTCGTGGGCCCCCTGATGCTCCACCGACCTCAACTCCAACTCCATATATTCGTGTTCGGGGAGAAAAAAATCAGAGAGAAGGATTCATCGCGTTTTACGATACGGAGCCGCCGCCAAGCCCTAAAATCTCTCGGGAGAGCAGATCTGGAGTCCGTTCGGGGCTCCGGAGAGGGGAATCCGTCGCCGTCGTCATCATCAACCATCCTCCATCACCAATTTCATGATGCTCACTGCCGTGCGTGGGTAATTCATAGGCTTGCTGGACGGTGATGGGTTGGATGAGATTTATCATGTAATCGAGTTAGTTTTGTTAGGGTTTGATCCCTAGTATCCACTATGTTCTGAGATTGATGTTGCTATGACTTTGCTATGCTTAATGCTTTTCACTAGGGCCCGAGTGCCATGATTTCAGATCTGAACCTATTATGTTTTCATGAAAATATGTGAGTTCTTGATCCTATCTTGCAAGTCTATAGTCACCTACTATGTGTTATGATCCGGCAACCCCGAAGTGACAATAATCGGGACCACTCCCGATGATGACCGTAGTTTGAGGAGTTCATGTGTTCACTATGTGTTAATGCTTTGGTCCGGTACTTGATATGTCCATTTTGCATCATGCTTTTATATCGATATTTATTGCATTATGGGCTGTTATTACATGTTATGTCACAATACTTATGCCTATTCTCTCTTATTTTACAAGGTTTACATAAGGAGGGAGAATGCGGCACTGGAATTCAGGGTGGAAAAGGAGCAAATATTAGAGACCTATTCGCACAACTCCAAAAGTCCTGAAACTCCACGAAAGTCATTTTTGGAAATAATAAAAAATATCCAGCGGAAGAAGTTCACCAGAGGGGGGCCCACCTGTCCACGAGGGTGGGGGGCGCGCCCTACCCCCCCAGGGCGCACCCCCCTACCTCGTGGGCCCCCTGTTGGCTCTCCGATGCCCATCTTCTGCTCTATGAGGTCTTTCGTGGAGGAAAAAATCATAAGCAACCTTTCGGGACGAAACTCTGCCGCCACGAGGCGGAACCAATCTAGGGCTCCGGCAGAGCTGTTCTCCCGGGGACACTTCCCTCCGGGAGGGGGAAATCATCGCCGTCGTCATCACCAACGCTCCTCTGATCGGGAGAGGGCAATCTCCATCAACATCTTCACCAGCACCATCTCCTCTCAAAACCCTAGTTCATCTCTTGTATCCAATTCTTGTCTCCAAGTCCGGGATTGGTACTAGTAGGTTGCTAGCAGTGTTGATTACTCATTGTAGTTGATGCTAGTTGGTTTATTTGGTGGAAGATCATATGTTCAGATCCTATATGCATATTATTACCCCTATAATTATGAACATGAATATGCTTTGTGAGTAGTTACGTTTGTTCCTGAGGACATGGGAGAAGTCTTGCTATTAGTAGTCATGTGAATTTGGTATTCGTTCGATATTTTGATGAGATGTATGTTGTCTAGCCGCTAGTGGTGTTATGTGAACGTCGACTACATAACGCTTCACCATTATTTGGGCCTAGAGGAAGGAATTGGGAAGTAATAAGTAGATGATGGGTTGCTAGAGTGACAGAAGCTTAAACCCTAGTTTATGCGTTGCTTCGTAAGGGGCTGATTTGGATCCATATGTTTCATGCTATGGTTAGGTTTACCTTAATACTTTTGTTGTAGTTGCGGATGCTTGCAATAGAGGTTAATCCTAAGTGGGATGCTTGTTCAAGTAAGAACAGCACCCAAGCACCAGTCCACCCACATATCAAATTATCAAAGTACCGAACGCGAATCATATGAACATGATGAAAACTAGCTTGACGATATTCCCACGTGTCCTCAGGAGCGCTTTTCCTTATATAAGAGTTTGTCCAGGCTTGTCCTTTGCTACAAAAGGATTGGGCCACCTTGCTGCACTTTATTTACTTTTGTTACTTGTTGCTCGTTACAAATTATCTTATCAAAAAACTATCTGTTACCACTTATTTCAGTACTTGCAGAGAATACCTTGCTGAAAACCGCTTATCATTTCCTTCTGCTCCTCGTTGGGTTCGACAATCTTACTTATCGAAAGGACTACGATAGATCCCCTATACTTGTGGGTCATCAAGACTCTTTTCTGGCGCCATTGCCGGGGAGTGAAGCGCCTTTGGTAGGTGGAACTTGGTAAGGAAAAATTTATATAGTGTGTTGAAATTTACTGTCACTTGTTACTATGGAAAGTAATCCTGTGAGGGGCTTGTTAGGGGTATCTTCACCCCGACCAGTAGAGCAAAGAGTTGCTCCTCAACCTACTAAACCTACTGAAAATTAAAATACTCCTTTTGAATTTCCTTCGGGCGTGATAGAAAAACTGCTAGCTAATCCTTTTGCAGGAGATGGAACCAAGCATCCTGATGAGCAACTAATATATGTAGATGAAGTTTGTGGATTATTTAAGCTTGCAGGTATACCCAATGATGTTGTCAAGAAGAAGGTCTTCCCTTTATCTTTGAAGGGAGATGCATTTACATGGTATAGGCTATGTGATGATACGAGGTCATGGAACTACAGACGATTGAAATTGGAATTTCATCAGAAATTTTATCCTATGCATCTTGTTCATCGTGATCGTAATTATATATATAATTTTTGGCCTCGCGAAGGAGAAAGCATCGCTCAAGCTTGGGGAAGGCTTAAATCAATGTTATATTCATGCCCCAATCATGAGCTCCCGAGAGAAATAATTCTTCAAAGTTTTTATGCTCGACTTTCTTATAATAAGCAAACCATGCTCGATACTTCTTGTGTTGGCTCTTTTATGATGAAGACTATTGAATTCAAATGGAATTTATTGGATAGAATTAAACGCAACTCTGAAGATTGAGATCTCGACGAAGGTAAGGAGTCAGGTATGACACCTAAGTTTGATTGTGTTAAATCTTTTATGGATACCGATGTTTTCCGTAAATTTAGCACTAAATATGGACTTGACTATGAGATAGTAGCTTATTTCTGTGAATCTTTTGCTACTTATGTTGATCTCCCCAAGGAGAAGTGGTTTAAATATCATCCTCCCATAGAAGTAAAAGTAGCTGCACCTACTAAAGTTGAAGAAAAGATTGTCACTTATAATGATCCTATTGTTCCTACCTCTTATGTTGAGAAACCACCTTTCCCTATTAGAATAAATGATCATGCTAAAGCTTCAACTGTTGTTCGTAAAAGTAATATTAGAACTTATACACCCCTGAGCAAGTTAAGGTTGAACCTAATATTGCTATTTTTAAAGATCTCTTGTCTGATAATATTGATGGGCATGTTATTTAATTCTGCAGTGAAACTGCTAGAATTGCCAAACCTCATGCTAAAGATAAACATAGACCTGTGGTAGGCGCGCCTGTTATTTCAGTTAAAATAGGAGATCATTGTTAGCATGGCTTATGTGATATGGGTGCTAGTGCTAGTGTTATACCGCATACTTTATACGAAGAAATTAAGCATGAAATTGCACCTGCTGAGTTAGAAGGTATTGATGTTACCATTAAACTTGCCAATAGAGATACTATCTCAGCAATGGGAATTGTTAGAGATGTTGAAGTCTTGTGTGGGAAAACTAAATATCCTGCTGATTTTCTTGTTCTTGGTTCCCCACAAGATAGCTTTTGTCCCATTATATTTGGTAGACCCTTCTTGAATAATGTCAATGCTAAGATAGACTGTGAAAAGAATATTGTTACTATTTGTAGCGACCCGACCTCAGACAATCAAGTCTTTGTGTGTCTGTGCCATCCCTGGATCAGTATGCTGGCACACACAGTACATCAATGTATATATCAAAGTGCAATCACATTTATAAATAACGTAAAACTGATATATATACCTCATAAGTCTCAGCGGAAACAAGCAATCGGGTATGGAATCCCATCAACGCCATCAGCAAGTTGAGTGTAAACCGTAACCCTGTACCGTACTCTTACTCGTCGGAAGAAAGTATCTGCAACATGATACGTTGCAGCCGTGTAGGTCAGTACATTGATTGTACCGGCAAGATCACAACATGAGAAAACAGATGATAAAACTGTACTATATGCAATATGGCTTTGTGGCTCGTGTGCGAGTTCTGCTTTTGCATAAAAGCTGGTTTTATTTTCCCTACATCAAAGGAATAACTGAGTCTGTACTATGGAGTTTTCTATCATGACATGGTTCCGCCAACCGATGTCTCATAGCCCAAATCATCATAAGTTGCCCACAATTAAGTTATCGATCCGGTGTTGAGAGTTCCGAGATAGATCCAAGTCCGGATGCTCAAATTGTCCGTGGCGAGGACACGGCTAATCGATTAGGTTTTAACCCTCTGCAGAGGTTTGTACACTTTACCCGCAAGATTCGATCCCTCTTTTACGTTCTCGCACTTCGGGTGTTTGAGAACAAGATGACCAAACATGGTCTTCGAAGAGTTCCTCGACCACCGTCCGGTGCTCATCCAATCCTACCGTAGTTCTACATCTGCTAGCACCGTCCCCAGCCAGAGTCACAACTAAGGTCAACCAAGCCAGAGCCCATAGTGACTTGCGGTTGCACAGTAAGCTTCCGGGCATGAAGTATTCTTCCGTCTCTTTGAGTCTGGGTGAAGCTTTCCGCAAGATGTCATGGCGCTTCTCCATGCATCCCGCCATCCACTGGTTTCTCCAGGTGCTGTCAACCATCCTTCACCCAGTGAGTGTGTATTGAATTCTTGTCTCGAGTCTTGAAGTCTTGAGGCCTTGAAGATGCGGTCCTTGCAGATGCCATCATGGAGTTGTCATCATTGACGTAGAGTCGTCCATTCTCACACCACTCCCGAGCACTCATACCAAACCTCGTATACTATAGCGTAGCACTAAAATAAATAACGTCCCGGGCTTGGTAACAGGGTGATGGGTTCCTACCTCATGCATACTACTCAACTACAAGAATTCAATATCACTACTGGAGGGTTGTTGAAAAGATGCCACTAAATGCAATAAAACATAGGTATGAAAGCATGGTCAAAGTGAACTTGCCTGGTACGTTGATGAAGATAACAACACTCTCACAAAATTTGATAGAACTATTCGTCACTCTCCGAAGAAAATCTATACAAGTCAAACATAGCATTCACATAAGCAATCATTCTAGCAAGCAATACTAACACTCAAAACAACAATTAAAACAAAAAAAATAAAAGCTCAATAATAAAACTCCAACAAAGTCCAAAGAAGCTTCAAATAAAACTAGAAAGAAAAACTACTAACGAAAATCTATGACTTTGCTACAAGCATCTAACATAGTTTTGCCCTAAGTAAAAAAACTTAACAGCAATTAAAACACTAAACTAATAATTTAACAAAAATAAAAAGTAAAACAACTAAGTTAACAAAAGTATTTTTCATAAAATTTTATTTGCAAAAAGAAACAAATAAAAATCTTTTATAAAACTCTAACTATGACCTATAGAAGGTTTCATACAAAACTAAGGAAAATAAATTTTTAAAATAAAATAAAATTTTCTCCTGTTGTCTAACAGAAACACAACTAATTTTGTGAAAGTGACAAAAATAAAAAAATAAAAACAATAAAGAAAAGGCTAAAACAGAACCATAAGTAAAACAGTACTGTTTTGCTAAAATCCTAATTTAAATTAACCTAAAAATAAAATGCTAAATACTACTGGATAAACAAAGGTCCTAGAGACCAGGAGCAAAAAGAATCGGTCGAAAATAATATTCCTAACTCAAAATAGCTCAAATCTAGTGATTTGAGAAAATTCATACAAACACAAATTTAAACTGCTCAAATATGAAATACAATTGAACTAACAGAAACTCCATAAAATTTATGATCCAAGGCAGTTGGAATCACTCAAAAATACCTCATAGATAATTAACTATGCATTTTACAAGATTGAAACTATTCCGTTTTTAAAACAGAACGAAAAAAAACAGTAGGTCGGGATTTACTGTAGCAGTTCCGGTGATGGGGTTCTGGTGGAGCTCCGGCGACGTCCTCCGGTGGCCCTCTGGCGTCGGGGAAGGGATGGCCGGGGGCGGCAGAGCGGGGCGGAGCAGCTGGTGGGGTCTGTGGGTGGCCTGGATGGCCGGAGGTGGTGGGGCGGGGCGGCAATGGCGGTGGTGGTCCGGCGAACTCCGGCGAGGTGGTGCGGTAGTGTGGGGCGAGGAGAGGCGGATCTAGGGGCGGGAATGGGTGCGGGAGGTGGCCATTTATAGGGGGGGGCAGGTCGGTTTGGAGGAGGGGGCAAGGGATTTCGCGAATCCCGCGATCTCCGGCGATGGCCGACATGGCTGTGCTCGGGAACGAAATCCAGTTCGTGAGGAAGGAGATGATCTGGCGCGATTGGGCCGGATTTGGCCCAAAACAAAAATACCTTTCATTTTTAAAAATAATCCGCGAATAAAAATCATTTAAAAAAAATAAAATATAGGATTATTATATATAAAAATGATCAGAAAAATAAGCCCAATTTAATGGGATATTTTCCCATGGGCAAATAAAATACTTTTTGAAAAAAAATCATTTTTTTAAATTCAAACAAAAATCCAAATGACTACAAAAACTCTATGGTAAATTTATTCCAACATTTTTGGGGTGTCATGTTACTCCCGCTCAACACTTTTGTTCAAGTGTTCGTTGTCAGAAATTTTTTGAATAAAACTCAAATGCCACTTTGAGTTAAAAACAAAATTTAAATGACAAATTCAAAATGAATTTTTTCTTTACTTCCCACTCTCTTTCATTGAAGAAATCATGAGGATCATTGAGTGGCATGAAGTTTGAAATATTTCCAAATTCAAATATTTTCAAACACAAACTTTTTTTGGAAAGTCCTTTTATTACCTCTCAATAAAACTTCAAAAGTTTAAAATTCCAATTAATTTCACTCAATCAATCACTCAACAATCAATCAAACAATCATATCTTTTAATTATTATAACATTCCAAATTTTAGAATTTTGGGATGTTACAAACTACCACACTGAAAATGAATCTCGTCCTCGAGATTCGAAGGGGCTAGCAAGAAAAGGTTAGGGGTTGGGGGTCTTCTAGCAAATCTTTTGGCCGGAAAGTTCAGGGGTGCTTCCACACTTAAAAACAAGGTTACAGTTCCAATAAACTCAGATACTTCCTCTGGAGTGCCGACAGTATATGTCTCTTCACATATCTTACAATAGCTCCTTCACTAACGCTCTTAAGAAGCATATCGTTTTCCTCAAAATCTTGGGTCACTTCGTCAAAGATGAAGTTCGTCCGAGACTGGATCTTAGCTAATAGGTCTGCGTCCATTCTAGACAACTATCGAAATACTCATGGTGGTCTACCATTAATGGTTTCTGCAGAAAAAGGGCCTTGGCTTCATTCTCACCGTATAATCTACGATTGGCAACAGCTGCCATGTACATGGGTTTATCATCATACCATTCTAAGGCTTAAGCAAGGCTTCAACAAGCGTCGTCACTTTACTATGGGTAAGTCTCTCAGATTTACCATTCCAAATATCAAGAGCGAATGATAAGAGTAAGTCGGTATGGTGATCAATCCATTCCGCACCCAGATCATTACCCTGTATAAGGTTTAGCGAATCTCGTATTTCTAACACTTGGGCATCCTCACAAGCTTTGCAGAATTTCTCTCGTCCTCGAACTGGGTTCGACTAAATCCATTGATTCTGCAAGCTGAACAAAACATCTATCGTTCTTCACAACTCTTAGGTTTTTACGTAATCTCCTATGAAACGTTTGCTGACGAAATCACAGCTTCTTCCAAAATTTCTTCCTCCAGAGAGTACTTGATCCTTATTAATTCCCGGGCCTGTGGGTTGTGGGCCCACTTCAATACTTGCATAGCTTTAACTCATCATTGGAGCTACAATTGTTCCATATTTCAACATTACATCTCATTTAAATCCAATATTACTTCATTCCTTCATACTCCTGAGGTAACCAAAATATTAGAATACAACTCATACTTATTTTATCCAAACTCCAATCTTTGGGACACATTTCCCTTTCCATAAATTAAATGTTCTCATAGGGTCTGCCACCCTTAAGGTGAAATGCACAATTTTACCCATAAAACCATATTTCTCATATCCTCGAAAATGGTCAACATCTGTGTTCATAGCGTAACAACTCATACAATTCAACATATGGAATTAGGACACTTTAACTTTATTGATTTCATGAATCCATTACAAACTCTGAGCACCCATTACATAACTCAACTTATTGTACTCATGATTTTTTTTTGCTTTCTAGCACTCTTATTATCCATATCCAAATCTCAACTACTCAGCTCCAGCTTTCTTCTGATCTGAACATTCCCCAGAAAAATGTCCCGCTTCCTTGCTGGGCATTTGCTAGCATAATGACCTAAATCCTTGCATCTGTAACAAGTGATATGACTCAGGTCCTTTTCTGCAGAAATTGGGTTGTTTTGAGGATGCCTTCGTTTTCTCTTCATGGATTTCTCCGTAATGATCAGAGCTTCTATTTGTCGAGGGTAAAGCTTAACTTCTGCTGTCGGGAAGCCTCTGAGATACTCTTGGCTTTCCTTCGTGCAATACTGGGAATAATGTCCTTCTTCTCCACATAAATAGCAAGCGTTGGAGTAGAATCTGATTAGGCCTTCTCCATCGGGTTCTTCAACATCTTCCTTCATCACAGGTTCTTCTAGACCTTCCTTGAGGGCTTCCTTCTTCCTGCTTATGAATAGTTTGTTGCACCGTGGGGTAAATGTGACACTGCGTCGGGTAGTGGGTGGTTCCTTCACACAAGAAACAAGTCATCTGACTATCTGGGCCTTCCTCAGCAGGGTGATTTTCCATGCAATGAGGGCATCCATCCTTGTGCTCTTCCTGGGTATGTCCTATTTCTCCGCAAATCTTGTAGGCACAAGGTTTATTTCTTGGTGTATCATGGACCTTCCAGATAAGACAGGATCTTGTCAGAGTCTTCTTCAATTCTTCCCAAGTCTTTGCTCCATTGTGTCCTTGTATGGCTTGATGCATTTTCCACCAGGTTGTAGCACTCTCGGTAAAATACTGAAGAGCATATTGAACCTCATACTTCCTTGCAATCATTTTCTTCTCGAAGTGATCCTCCATGTTTTGAATCCATAGCTCTGCCTCCAACTGAGTCATCGAAATAAAGAATACCAGTCCAACTTCATTCATCATCTATGGGGTCCAAAGGTTTTGGGATGAGTTACGAGAGAAGAATGGAGGGATATACACACAATACAAACAATAGTTTTGAAAAAAAATGTTTTTTTATTTTGTGGCTGTCGGGAAAACATCAAACAAAATGACAGCTCACAAATCGTCGCATCTAACATAAGTATATAACAGGGGTTTGGTCTTCTAAAGGTCAAATAATTCTTCAGATTCTTCAAATTCTTCTAGTTTTCGGAGTCTTCAATTGTTGCAGCTTCAACTCTTCTAATGCATGCTGAAATCCTTGTTACTTTGAAGAGGTCATCAGCTGTCCGATATCTTTCTTGGAGCGGCTTCAGTTGATACTTCATGTGGTCAAAAGGGAAAAGGGGTATATTCTAACTATCTGAGGTGAGAGGGACTACTTGATAAAATCAGAAAAGATGAGAAGTAAGAGTCTTTTTGAAAATAAGGTTTGAAATTTCTGTCCTGAGGGCTTTTCGATTTCTAGGGTCACGCCCTACGATCAACATGTGCTCGATACCATATCAGAGCGACCCGACCTCGAGACGGTCAAGTCTCGTGTGTCTGTGCCATCCTCGGATCAAGATCTTTGGCACACACAGACATCAATGTATATATCAAAGTGCAATCACATGTATAAATAACGTAAAACTGATATATACCTCATAAGTCTCGTGAAACAAACAATCGGTGTGGAATCCCATCAACGCCATCGGCAAGTTGAGTGTAGACCGTAACCACCTGCACTACTCTTACTCGTCGGAAGAAAGTATCTCGCAACATGATACGTTGCAACCGTGTAGGTCGAGACATCGAATGTACCGCAAGATCACAACATGAGAAAACAGATGATAAAACTATACTATATGCAATATGGCTTTGTGGCTCTGTGTCTGAGTTTTGTTTTGCATAAAAGCTGGTTTTATTTCCCTACATCAAAGGAATAACTGGAGTCTATACTATGGAGTTTTCTATCATGACATGGTTCCGCCAACCGATGTCTCATAGCCCAAATCATCATAAGTTGCCCACAATTAAGTTATTAGTCCGGTGTTGAGAGTTCCGAGATAGATCCAAGTCTAGATGCTCAAATTGTCCGTAACCGGGGACACGGCTAATCGATTAGGTTTTAACCCTCTGCAGAGGTTTGTACACTTTACCCGCAAGATTCGATCCCTCTTTTACGTTCTCGCACTTCGAGGTGTTTGAGAAAAGATGACCAAACATGGTCTTCGAAGAGTTCCTCGACCACCGTCGGTGCTCATCCAATCCTACCGTAGTTCTACATCTGCTAGCACCGTCCCCAGCCAGAGTCACAACTAAGGTCAACCAAGCCAAAGCCCATAGTGACTTGCGGTTGCATGTAAGCTTCGGGCATGAAGTATTCTTCCGTCTCTTTGAGTCTAGGTGAAGCTTTCCGCAAGATGTCATGGCGCTTCTCCATGCATCCCGGCCATCCACTGGTTTCTCCAGGGTGCCCGTCAACCATCCTTCACCCAGTAGTGTGTATTGAATTCTTGTCTCGAGTCTTGAAGTCTTGAGGCCTTGAAGATGCGGTCCTTGCAGATGCCATCATGGAGTTGTCGTCATTGACGTAGAGTCGTCCATTCTCACACCACTCCCGAGCACTCATACCAACCCTCGTCTACTATAGCGTAGCACTAAAATAAATAACGTCCCGGGCTTGGTAACAGGGTGATCGGTTCCTGCCTCATCCATGCTACTCAACTACAAGAATTCAATATCACTACTGGAGGGTTGTTGCAAAGATGCCACTAAATGCAATAAAACATAGGTATGAAAGCATGGTCAAAGTGAACTTTCCTGGTACGTTGATGAAGATAACAACACTCTCACAAAATTTGATAGAACTATTCGTCACTCTCCGAAGAAAATCTATACAAGTCAAACATAGCATTCACATAAGCAATCATTCTAGCAAGCAATACTAACACTCAAAATAACAATTAAAAAAATAAATAAATAAAAACTCAATAATAAAACTCCAACAAATTCCTAAGAAGCTTCAAATAAAACTAGAAAGAAAAACTACTAACGAAAATCTATGACTTTGCTACAAGCATCTAACATAGTTTTGCCCTAAGTAAAAAACTTAACAACAATTAAAACACTAAACTAATAATTTAACAAAAATAAAAAGTAAAACAACTAAGTTAACAGAAAGTATTTTTCATAAAATTTTATTTGCAAAAAGAAACAAATAAAAGCTTTTATAAAACTCTAACTATGACCTCTGAAGGTTTCATACAAAACTAAGGAAAATAAATTTTTAAAATAAAAATAAAATTTTCTCCTGTTGTCTAACAGAAACACAACTAATTTTGTCAAAGTGACAAAAATAAAAAATAAAACTAATAAAAACAATAAAGAAAAGGCTAAAACAGAACTATAAGTAAAACAATACTGTTTTGCTAAAATCCTAATTTAAATTAACCTAAAAATAAAATATTAAATACTACTGGATAAACAAAGGTCCTATAGACCAGGAGCAAAAAGAATCGGTCGAAAATAATATTCCTAACTCAAAATAGCTCAAATCTAGTGATTTGAGAAAATTCATACAAAAACAAATTTAAACTGCTCAAATATGAAATACAATTGAACTAACAGAAACTTCATAAAATTTGGGATCCAAGGCAGTTGGAATCACTCAAAAATACCTCGTAGATAATTAACTATGCATTTTACAAGATTGAAACTATTTTGTTTCAAAAACAAAACGAAAAAAAAACAGTAGGTCGGGATTTACTGTAGCAGTTCCGATGATGGGGTTCTGGTGGAGCTCCGGAGACGTCCTCCGGTGGCCCTCTGGCGTCGGGGAAGGGATGGTCGGGGGTGGCAGAGCGGGGCGGAGCGGCTGGTGGGGTCTGTGGGTGGCGGGGATGGCCGGAGGTGGTGGGGCGAGGCGGCAATGGCGGTGGTGGTCCGGCGAACTCCGGCGAGGTGGCGCGGTAGTGTGGGGCGAGGAGAGGCGGCTCTAGGGGCGGGAATGGGTGCGGGAGGTGGCCATTTATAGGGGGGCAGGTCGGTTTGGAGGAGGGGGCAAGGGATTTCGCGAATCCCGCGATCTCCGGCGATGGCCGACACGGCTGTGTGCTCGGGAACGAAATCCAGTTCGTGAGGAAGGAGATGATCTGGCGCGATTGGGCCGGATTTGGCCCAAAACAAAAATACCTTTCTTTTTAAAAAAGAATCCGCGAATAAAAATCATTAAAAAAATAAAATATAGGAGTATTATATATAAAAACGATCAGAAAAATAAGCCCAATTTAACGGGATATTTTCCATGGGCAAATAAAATACTTTTTGAAAAAAAATCATTTTTTTAAAATTCAAACAAAAATCCAAATGACTCTAAAAACTCTATGGTAAATTTATTCCAACATTTTTGGGGTGTCATGTTACTCCCTCTCAACACTTTTGTTCAAGTGTTCTTTGTCAGAAAAGTTTTTGAATAAAACTCAAATGCCACTTTGAGTTAAAAACAAAATTTAAATGAAAAATTCAAAATGAATTTTTTCTTTACTTCCCACTCTCTTTCATTGAAGAAATCATGAGGATCATTGAGTGGCTTGAAGTTTGAAATATTTCCAAATTCAAATATTTTCAAACATAAATTTTTTTGGAAAGTCCTTTTATTCCCTCTCAACAAAACTTCAAAAGTTTAAAATTCCAATTAATTTCACTCAATCAATCACTCAACAATCAATCAAACAATCATATATTTTAATTATTATAACATCCCAAAATTTAGAATTTTGGGATGTTACACTATTGGTTTGGGTGATATGTCTCATGAGTTTAATTTCTCTAAATTTAGTAGACAACACCGTGAGGAAGAATTGCATAGTAAGGATGAAATTATTGGTCTTGCTTCTATTGCCGTACCTCCTAGTGATCCTTTAGAACAATATTTGCTAGACCATGAAAATGACATGTTTATGAATGAAAGAAGGGAAATAGATGAAGTATTCTTTAAATAGGAACCTATTCTGAAACACAATTTGCCTGTTGAAATCCTAGGGGATCCTCCTCCACCCAAGGGTGATCCCGTGTTTGAGCTTAAACCGTTGCCTGATAATCTTAAGTATGCTTATCTTGATGACAAGAAGATATATCCTGTTATTATTAGTGCTAACCTTTCAGAACATGAAGAAGAGAGATTATTGAAAACTCAGAAGAAGCACCGTGCTGCTATTGGATATACTCTTGATGATCTTAAGGGCATTAGTCCCACTCTATGTCAGCATAAAATAAATTTGGAAGAAGATGCCAAACCAGTTCGTGATCATCAACGAAGGCTTAATCCTAAAATGAAAGAAGTAGTAAGAAAGGAAATACTAAAGCTCCTTGAGGCAGGTATAATTTATCCCGTTGCTGATAGTCAGTGGGTAAGTCCTGTCCGTTGTGTCCCTAAGAAGGGAGATATTACTGTTGTTCCTAATGATAAAGATGAATTGATTCCGCAAAGAATTATTACAGGTTATAGGATGGTAATTGATTTTCGTAAATTAAATAAGGCTGCTAAGAAAGATCATTACCCCTTACCTTTTATCGATCAAATGCTAGAAAGATTATGCAAACATACACATTATTGCTTTCTAGATGGTTATTCTGGTTTCTCTCAAATACCTGTGTCAACTAAAGATCAATCAAAGACTACTTTTACATGCCCTTTTGGTACTTTTGCTTATAGACGTATGCCTTTTGGTTTATGTAATGCACCTGCTACCTTTCAAAGATGCATGATGGCTATATTCTCTGACTTTTGTGAAAAGATTTGTGAGGTTTTCATGGACGATTTTTCCGTCTATGGATCCTCTTTTGATGATTGCTTGAGCAATCTTGATCGAGTTTTGCAGAGATGTGAAGAAACTAATCTTGTCTTGAATTGGGAAGAGTGCCACTTTATGGTTAATGAGGGTATTGTCTTGGGGCATAAATTTTTTGAAAGAGGTATTGAAGTTGATAAAGCCAAGGTTGATGCCATTGAAAAGATGCCATGTCCCAAGGACATTAAAGGTATAAGAAGTTTCCTTGGTCACGCCGGATTTTATAGGAGTTTCATTAAGGA
Organism: Aegilops longissima; assembly: GCA_021605205.1. Classification (NCBI taxonomy): domain Eukaryota; kingdom Viridiplantae; phylum Streptophyta; class Magnoliopsida; order Poales; family Poaceae; genus Aegilops; species Aegilops longissima. The sequence goes on from CM038680.1 coordinate 278,635,192, forward strand.
CTTCTCAAAAATTTCTCGGCCTCTGACTAATTTATTACAAAAGATATACCATTTGTCTTTGATGACGATTGTGTAGAAGCATTTGAAATACTTAAGAAAGCATTGATCTCTGCACCTATTGTTCAGCCACCTGATTGGAATTTACCCTTTGAAATTATGTGTGATGCTAGTGATTATGTTGTAGGTGCTGTTCTAGGACAAAGAGTTGATAAGAAATTAAATGTTATCCATTATGCTAGTAAGACCCTAGACAATGCTCAAAGAAATTATGCTACTACTGAAAAGGAATTCTTAGCAGTTGTATTTGCTTGTGATAAGTTCAGACCTTATATTGTTGATTCTAAAGTAACTATTCACACTGATCAAGCTGCTATTAAATACCTTATGGAAAAGAAAGATGCTAAACCTAGACTTATTAGATGGGTTCTCTTGCTACAAGAATTTGATTTGCATATTGTTGATAGAAAGGGAGCTGAGAACCCCGTTGCAGACAACTTGTCTAGGTTAGAAAATGTTCTTGATGACCCACTACCTATTGATGATAGCTTTCCTGATGAACAATTAAATGTCATAAGTACTTCTTGAAGTACTCCATGGTATGCTAATTATGCTAATTACATTGTTGCTAAATTTATACCACCTAGTTTCACATACCAGCAAAAGAAAAAGTTCTTCTATGATTTGAGACATTACTTCTGGGATGACCCGCATCTTTATAAAGAAGGAGTAGATGGTGTTATTAGACGTTGTGTACCTGAGCATGAACAGGAACAGGTCCTACGCAAGTGCCACTCCGAAGCTTATGGAGGACACCACACGGGAGATAGAACTGCACATAAGGTATTGCAATCCGGTTTTTATTGGCCTACTCTCTTCAATGATGCCCGTAAGTTTGTCTTATCTTGTGACGAATGTCAAAGAATTGGTAATATTAGTAGACGTTAAGAAATGCCTATGAATTATTCACTCATTATTGAACCATTTGATGTTTGGGGCTTTGATTATATGGGACCTTTTCCTGCCTCTAATGGTTATACACATATTTTAGTTGCTGTTGATTACGTTACTAAGTGGGTAGAAGCTATTCCAACTAGTAGTGCTGATCATAACACCTCTATTAAAATGCTGAAGGAAGTTATTTTTCCGAGGTTTGGAGTCCCTAGATATTTAATGACTGATGGTGGTTCACATTTTATTCATGGTGCTTTCCGTGAAATGCTTGCCAAATATGATGTTAATCATAGAATTGCATCCCCTTATCACCCACAGTCTAGTGGTCAAGTAGAATTGAGCAATAGAGAACTTAAATTAATTTTGCAAAAGACTGTTAATAGATCTAGAAAGAATTGGTCCAAGAAACTTGATGATGCATTATGGGCCTCTGCATATAAAAATCCTATGGGTATGTCTCCGTATAAAATGGTTTATGGAAAAGCATGTCACTTACCTCTCGAACTAGAACATAAGGCATATTGGGCTATTAAAGAGCTCAATTATGATTTTAAACTTGCCGGTGAGAAGAGGTTATTTGACATTAGCTCACTTGATGAATGTAGAACCCAATCTTTGAAAATGCCAAGTTGTTTAAAGAAAAAGTTAAAAGATGGCATGATAAAAGGATACAAAAGCGTGAGTTTAACATAGGTGATTATGTATTGCTATACAACTCTCGTTTAAGATTTTTTGCAGGAAAACTTCTCTCTAAATGGGAAGGCCCTTACGTTATCGAGGAGGTCTATCGTTCCGGTGCCATAAAATCAACAACTTCAAGGCACAAATCAAGGTGGTGAGCGGTCAAAGAATCAAACATTATATCTCGGTAATCCTATAAATGTTGAAACCAATGTTATTGAAACCGTAACCCCGGAGGAATACATAAGAGACACTATCCAGAACGTTTCAGACTCCAAAAAGGAATAGATATGTGGTACGGTAAGTAAACCGACTCCAAAATAGTTTTAAGGCAATATTTCTCTGTTTTGGAATATTTAGAAAAATAGAAAAATAAGTAGCAGTCTGGGAAGGACACGAGGGCCCCACGAGGGTGGAGGGCATGCCCTACCCCCCTGGGCGCGCCCCCCTACCTCGTGAGCACCTCGTGATCCTTCCGGACTCCGTTTTCTTGCACGACACGTATTTTGGTCGGTAAAAATTCATTATATATTCTCCCGAAGGTTTTGACTCCCGTATCACGCAATCATCCTGTGTTTTTGTTTCGAGCTGTTGCTGTTGCAGATTAGAGCAAGATGTCTTCTCAAGAGTCAGTCGGGGAGAGCCGGGTGTCTCATCCGGCATCGGAACCAAGGGCAAACAGCGACGCTGACCACTTTGGGCCAGCAACGGAGGAAGAGATGGAGGCTGACTTGATGAGGGTAGATGCCATGGAGGATCAAGAAGTCACTTCTCACTTCCGAGCTGGGTTCACGATGGGGGAACTACAGAGCTCAGCTATTCCAAACTCGGTTATCCCTTCCAATGTTAGATTTCTTTCTTATGAAAATATGAAGAGGAGTGTCACTTGTTCTCCCGCAGCTATGCAACACCCTTGGGTGCAAGGAGCTTTAGCCGTCATAGGAAAGCTTCGTAAGGAAATAATGGACCTCAAGCACCAAGTCAATAAGCTCGAGGAGGAGAATCGTATCCTGAGGGGCATCATCGCCAAGAATATTACACCATCGACAAAGAAGGAGACATAATCACATGGGTATGGGAACTCCCCTTGGCAACTGCCAAGCTTGCGGGAGGTGCCCCGGTATCGTATCACAACCACATCTCCTATTTTTACCGTTTTTATTAGTTCGATCCAATTAGTAGTATCTTGATCTAGTAGAATAAAGTTAATGGCATTATCTAGTTTTGAGTTTTGCCTTATGATCTCTCTATGTAATCGAGTCCGTGAGCTATATAATAAAGATTAGTGTTGAGTCAAGGGCTTGATTGTTTTGCCATGATCTTGAGTGAATAATTAAAGATAAAAGAATAAAAGAAACAAAGAGATCATATTGATCTTATCGAGAGTGATGACTTCACATAGAAAAAGTATGATGATTAAAAGTTGTTGGGAGTTGGCAAACATAGCTTTGGTCATCGTTGCAATTAATAGGAAGTAATAAGGAAAGAGAGGTTTCACATATAGATATATTATCATTGACATCTTTTATGATTGGGAGCACTCATTAAAATATGACATGCTAAAGAGTTGATGTTGGACAAGGAAGACAACTTAATGAGTTATGTTTTCTTATATCTGAGATAAAGTATGTTGTCATGGATCATCCAACATGTTGAGCTTGCCTTTCCCCCTCATGCTAGCCAAATTCTCAGCACCAAGTAGAGATACTACTTGTGCTTCCAAAACCCTTAAACCAGTTTTGCCATGAGAGTCCACCATATCTACCTATGGATTGAGTAAGATCCTTCAAGTAAGTTGTCATCGGTGCAAAGAAATAAAAATTGCTCTAAATATGTATGATTGATTGGTGTGGGAGAAATAAGCTTTATACGATCTTGTGATGTGGAAGTAATAAAAGCGACGGACTGCATAATAAAGGTTCATATCACAAGTGGCAATATAAAGTGACGTTCTTTCGCTTTAAGATTTTGTGCATCCAACCATCAAAGCGCATGGCAACCTCTGCTTCCCTCTACGAAGGGCATATCTTTTATTATAATCCTCTACCTTATGCAAGAGTCATGGTGATCTTCACCTTTCCTTTTCAGTTTATCCTTTGGCAAGCATAGTATGTTGGAAAGATCCTGATAGATATATCTAATTGGATGTAGGGGAGCATGAGTTATTATTGTTGACATTACCCTTGAGGTAAAAGGTTGGGAGGCGAAACCATAAGCCCCTATCTTTCTCTGTGTCCGATAAAAACTCCATAACCACAAGTATCGCGTGAGTGTTAGCAATTATGAAAGACTAAATGATAGTTGAGTATGTGGACTTGCTATTAAGCTATGGCATAGACTCTTTCTGATGTTATGATAAATTGCAATTGCTTCAATGACTGAAATTATAGTTTGTTGGTTCTCAATAAAGTTTATGATTTGTACTCTGCCTTGTGAATAGATTATTACTTGAGCATAAGAAATCATATGACAATATCTTTATATGTTGCTGTTATGAGAATAATCATGATGCCTTCATGTCCGTATTTTATTTTTATCGACACCTCTACCTCTAAACACGGGGACATATTTATCGTTATCGGCTTTCGCTTGAGGACTAGCGAGGTCTAAGCTTGGGGGAGTTGATACGTCCATTTTGCATCATGCTTTTATATCGATATTTATTGTGTTATGGGCTGTTATTACACATTATGTCACAATACTTATGCCTATTCTCTCTTATTTTACAAGGTTTACATAAGGAGGAGAATGCCGCAATGGAATTCAGGTGGAAAAGGAGAAAATATTAGAGACCTATTCTGCACAACTCCAAAAGTCCTGAAACTCCATGAAAGTCATTTTTGGAAATAATAAAAAATATCTAGCGGAAGAATTTCACTAGAGGGGGGCCCACCTGTCCACGAGGGTGGGGGCGCGCCCCCTACCTCGTGGGCCCCCTGTTGGCTCTCCGATGCCCATCTTCTGCTATATGAGGTCTTTCGTCGAGGAAAAAATCATAAGCAACCTTTCGGGACGAAAATCCGCCGCCACGAGGAGGAACCTTGGCGGAACCAATCTAGGGCTCCGACAGAGCTTTTCTGTCGGGGACACTTCCCTCCGGGAGGGGGAAATCATCGCCATCGTCATCACCAACGCTCCTCTCATCGGGAGAGGGCAATCTCCATCAACATCTTCACCAGCACCATCTCCTCTCAAAACCCTAGTTCATCTCTTGTATCCAATTCTTGTCTCTAAGTCCGGGATTGGTACTAGTAGGTTGCTAGTAGTGTTGATTACTCCTTGTAGTTGATGCTAGTTGGTTTATTTGGTGGAAGATCATATGTTCAGATCCTATATGCATATTATTACCCCTCTGATTATGAACATGAATATGCTTTGTGAGTAGTTACGTTTGTTCCCGAGGACATGGGAGAAGTCTTGCTATTAGTAGTCATGTGAATTTGGTATTCGTTCGATATTTTGATGAGATGTATGTTGTCTAGCCTCTAGTGGTGTTATGTGAACGTTGACTACATGACACTTCACCATTATTTGGGCCTAGAGGAAGGCATTGGGAAGTAATAAGTAGATGATGGGTTGCTAGAGTGACGTAAGCTTAAACCCTAGTTTATGTGTTGCTTCGTAAGGGCTGATTTGGATCCATATGTTTCATGCTATGGTTAGGTTTACCTTAATACTTTTGTTGTAGTTGCGGATGCTTGCAATAGAGGTTAATCATAAGTGGGATGCTTATTCAAGTAAGAACAGCACCCAAGCACCGGTCCACTCACATATAAAATTATCAAAGTACCGAACCCGAATCATATGAACATGATGAAAACTAGCTTGAAGATATTCCCATGTGTCCTCGGGAGCGCTTTTCCTTATATAAGAGTTTGTCTAGGCTTGTCCTTTGCTACAAAAGGATTGCGCCACCTTGGTGCACTTTATTTACTTTTGTTACTTGTTGCTCGTTACAAATTATCTTATCACAAAACTATCTGTTACCACATATTTCAGTACTTGCAGAGAATACCTTGCTGAAAACCGCTTATCATTTCCTTCTGCTCCTCGTTGGGTTCGACACTCTTACTTATCGAAAGGACTACGATAGATCCCCTATACTTGTGGGTCATCAGTACTCTATTAAAAGGAGGCCTTAATATCCCTTCGTTTCCGCTAGGACCCCGCTGCCACGGGAGGGTAGGACAAAAGATGCCATGCAAGTTCTTTTCCATAAGCATGTATGACTATATTCGGAATACATGCCTACATTACATTGATGAATTGGAGCTAGTTCTGTGTCACCCTATGTTATGATCATACATGATGAAACGCACCCGCATAATTCTCCATCACCGATCCAATGCCTCGAGCTTTTCACATATTGTTCTTCGCTTATTTACTTTTTCGTTGCTCTTTGTTACAATCACTACAAAACCAAAAATATTACTTTTGCTACCGTTCTGATTACTTCCATATTACTTGTAGCGACCCGACCTCGAGACGGTCAAGCCTCACGTGTTGTTGTGCCATCCTCGGATCAGTATCTTTGCACACACAGTACATCAATGTATATATCAAAGTGCAATCACATGTATAATTAACGTAAAACTGATATATACCTCATAAGTCACAGCGAAACAAATAGTCGGGTGTGGAGTCCCATCAACACCATCGGCAGGTTGAGTGTAGACCGTAACCTGTACTACTCTTACTCGTCGGAAGAAACATATCTGCAACATGATACGTTGCAGCCGTGTAGGTCGATTACATTGAATGTACCGCAAGATCACAACATGAGAAAACAGATGATAAAACTATACTATATGCAATATGGCTTTGTGGCTCTGTGTCTGAGTTTTGTTTGCGTAAAAGCTGATTTATTTTCCCTATATCAAAGGAATAAATGAAGTCTGTACTATGGAGTTTTCTATCATGACATGGTTCCGCCAACCGATGTCTCATAGCCCAAAATCATCATAAGTTGCCCACAATTAAGTTATCAATCCGGTGTTGAGAGTTCCGAGATAGATCCAAGTCCAGATGCTCAAATTGTCCATAACCGGGGACATGGCTAATCGATTAGGTTTAAACCCTCTGCAGAGGTTTGTACACTTTACCCGCAAGATTCGATCCCTCTTTTTACGTTCTCGCACTTCAGAGTGTTTGAGAACAAGATGACCGAAACATGGTCTTCCAAAGAGTTCCTCGACCACCGTCCGTACCCATCCAATCCTACCGTAGTTCTACATCTGCTAGCACCGCCCCAGCCAGAGTCACCACTAAGGTCAACCAAGCGAGCCCATAATGACTTGCGGTTGCAGGTAAGCTTCGGGCATGAAGTATTCTTCCGTCTCTTTGGGTCTGGGTGAAGCTTTCCGCAAGATGTCATGGCGCTTCTCCATGCATCCCGCCAACCACTGGTTTCTCCAGGTGCCCGTCAACCATCCTTCACCCAAAGAGTGTGTATTGAATTCTTGTCTCGAGTCTTGAAGTCTTGAGGCCTTGAAGATGCAGTCCTTGCAGATTCCATCATGGAGTTGTCGTCATTGACGTAGATCCTCCATTCTCACACCACTCCCGAGCACTCATACCAACCCCGTCTACTATAGCGTAGCATTAAAATAAATAACGTCTCGGGCTTGGTAACAGGGTGATGGGTTCCTAACTCATGCATACTACTCAACTACAAGGATTCAATATCACTACTGGAGGGTGGTTGCAAAGATGCCACTAAATGCAATAAAACATAGGTACGAAAGCATGGTCAAAGTGAACTTGCCTGGTGATGTTGACGAAGAAGAATTATCGTTCTCAAGAAATAACTTGATAGACTACTCGTCACTCTCTGATGAAATCTATATAACAAACATATCATTCACATAAGCACTCACACTAACAATCAAAACAAAAGAGAGAGCGAATAAGAATCCGAAGGAACTTCAAATAAAACTAGGGAGTCTTCTTCTACAACATTCACAAAAATAGTTTTGTCTAACGGAAAATAAAACACTAAAATAACAGAGAATAAAATATAAATTTAGTTAAGACAAAGAAAAAATAAAGTATTTTTTCATAAAGATATTTTGAAAGTATTTTCAATTGGGAGTTAAAACAGTAGAAATCCATTGCAAGTTATTAGCGAACTTGAATTGATTTCACGATAACAAAATAAAAATAAATATAAAAACTTGTTGAACACCTACTGTTTAACTAATAGAAACCAAACATAAACTTTCTGAAATATAAAATAAAATAATTTAAAAACAACTATAGAAAAAAGTAGTTATAATTGAATAGAACTAAAACAGAATTTGTTTTACATGAAACAATAAGCTAAAATACTCAAACAATTTTGAAGTTTTTACCACTGGTAAATATGATCACTAGTGATCAGTAGAAAAAGAATCAAATAAAAATCTATTTTAAACTCCCGGAATAAGCAAAACAAGCTTTAATTCAAATCTGATCTAACTCAATTTTATAAATCCAAACATAGACAAATTATATATTTTTGGAAACTACAAGAAAATTGTGATCTAACATAAGAAGAATCGGCATCATTGGACTTCTAGATCAAAAGTTATAAGCTAAACAAGAACGGAACTAAATCTGTTACGGAAATAAATCTGAAAACAAAACGGAGTTACCTGACGTGAGGCAGAGATGGCAGGAAGGAGGCGGCGATGTGGAGGCTGCTCGGCGAGGGGCGAGGTCGCCGGCGGGGGGGGGTGGCGGAGGAGGGGTCGGCGCTTGGGAGGTGGCGCTGGGCGATGGGAGGTTCCAGGAGAGCTCCTGGTGGCGTTCTAGGCAGGAAAAGGAGGACGGTGGCGAGAAGGCTACGGGCAGGGAGGCGTGGTGATGGGAAAAATGGAGCGAGGAGAGGAGGGGTTTTATAGGCGGTCTCGGGAGGCGCTGGGATGGAAAGACGAGGGAGATCGGGAAGGTGGAGTTTCCTGCCTACATGGATATGGAAAGCTTCAGTAACGTGAGAGGAAACAGAGGAAGGAGATGATCTCTTGTTGGGCTAGAATAGGAAAGTGCTTAATGGGCCAGCAGGTTTTCCTAATAAAACGATTCCATTCCTATTTTTAAAATTAGGAAACTAAAACAATAAAAAGGAAATCAAATCAATTGAATAAAGAGTTTTATATACTAAAATTATCAGAAAAATAAAATGTAGATGATGAGCATTATTCCACGGCCAAAATAAAAACTTAAAAAATGTTTTCAGAAAATCCCTAAAGGCTTTATTGCAAATAATTTTTAAATAAAAACTTTGGTTTTCTTGGCTCAAATATTTTCAAAATGCCCTGATTTTGGAGGTCATTTTCCTCCGCTCTTTCTTGCTTGCAAGAATTTATTTTCGGGTATTTCTCGGGAAGAAAAATAGAGAAGCAAGTGCAAATATTTGAAAGAATTAAATTGCAAAACTCCGTTCAAATTCTTTATAGTTGAAGAAGTCATGTCATCTTCTCTCATTGATTTTAATAGGATGAATTTGAATTTACCGGAGAAGGGGAAAGTCATTTTATTCCCTCTCTTTCAAAAGTTTTTGAAAAGGTTCAAATTTCACTCAAGTTTAATTCACTCAAGCAAACAAACAAACAAACAATTCAATTAATTATATTAACATTCCAAAATTTGGGATGTTACAAACCTACCACACTTAAAATGAATCTCGTCCTCGAGATTGAAGAAACTAACAAGAAAAAGTTAGGGTTGGGGTCTTCTAGCAAATGTCTTGGTCGAGAAAGGTCGGGGTGCTACCACACTTAAAAACAAGGTCATGGTTCCAAAAAACTCAGATATTTCCTCCGGAGGGCTGACAATGTATGTCTCTTCACATATCTTACAATAGCTCCTTCATTAAAGCTCTTACATCGTCAAGCATAGAGTTTTCCTCAAAAGCTTGGGTCGGTTCGTCAAAGTTGAAGTTCGTCCGAGACCGGATCTTCTTAGCTGATGGGTCTGTGTCCATTCTAAACAACTATCGAAACACTCATGGTGGTCTACAATTTATGGTTTTCTCCTGCAGAAAACGGGTGCAGGTTGAACCTCACCGTATAACCTAGTTTGGCAGCGGTTGCTGTAATGGGGTTCCATCGTCCTACCATTTTATGGTTTTATGGCTTATCGCGTCGACACTCTTCTAAGTTTTCAAGGCTCTCGATTTTCCATCAACATATGATAGTTCATGATAGAAGTCTCGGTATGGGGCCAATCCATCCCGTGCTTGAATCATTACCACATATGTAAATATCGAATCACGTATTTTAACACTTGGGCATACTCACAAGCATTGCAGAATTTCTCTTGTTCTCGAACTGAGTTCGTATAAATCCATGGTTTCTGCATGCCAAACAAAACATCTATCGTTACTTCACCACTCTCAGGTTTTTACGTAACCTCCTACGAAACGTCTGCTGATCAAATCGCAGTCTTCCCAAAATTTCTTCTTCCAAAGGGTACTTGACCCTTATTAATTCTGGGCACGTGGGTTATGAGCCCACTTCAACACTTGTACCAATTTCACTCATCCTTGGAGTTACAATTGCTCCATTTTCCAACATTACACCACTTTAAATCCAATAACATTTCATTTCTTAATACCATCATATCAAAGATAAAACTTCAACTCATTTTTTCCAAACTCCAACCTGTGGGACACATTTCCATTTCCATTGGTCTAGTGTTCTTCATAGGGTACTATCACCCTTAAAATGAAATTCACAAATCCATCCATAGACCATATTTCTCATATCCTCGAAAATGGTCAAAATCCGTGTTCATAGAGTAACAACTCATACAATTAAACATATGAAAACATGTCACCTTAACTTTATTGATTTCATGAATCCATTACAAACTCGAGCACCCATTACATAACTCAACTTATTGTACTCATGAAAAAAATTGGTTTGTACCACTCTTATTATCCATATCAAAATTCCAACTACTCAACTCCAGCTTCCTTCTTGTAGGAACATTTAGTAGCATAATGTCCTGCTTCCTTGCAATGAAAACACATAACTTTCGATAAGTCTTTGGGCTTCTTGGAGATGGTGCCTGCTCCTTGAGTTCCTTGCTTCCTTTCAAGACAATGATTGGCATAATGCCCGACGTCCTTACATTCAAAACAGTGTACGACTCTTGTCCCTCTTTGCAGAAATTGGGTTGTTACGAGGGTGTGTTTGTTTTCTCTTCCAGGTTTCTTCGTTCGATCAAACCTTCTATTCCCTGTGGATCAAACTCTATTGCTTCCGCCGAAGTATCCCACACTCTTTTCTTTCCTTGGTGCAATCTTGTGAAAATGTCCTTCTTCTCCACATGAATAGCAGGCATTGGAGTAAAATCTGTTGAGGCCTTCTCCATCGGGGTCTTCAACACATTCCTTCATCACAGGTTCTTTCATAACTTCTCGGAGGGCTTCTTTCATTCCTTCTTCCTGCTCCTGAATAGTTTGTTGCACCATGGGGTAAATGTGACACCGAGTCGGGTAGTGGGTGGTTCCTTCACACAAGAAACAAGTCACCGACTAGTTGGGCATTCCTCACCGGGTGTTTCTCCTCACAATGAGGGCATCCATCCTTGTGTTCCTCCCGGTGTGTCCTATTTCTCCATAAATCTTGCAGGCACAAGGTTTATTTCTTGGTGTATCATGGTGCTTCCGGATAAGACGAGATCTTGTCGAGTCTTCTTGAATTCTTCCCAAGTCTTTGCTCCATTCCATCCTGTATAGCTTGATGCATCTGCCACCATGTTGCAGCACTTCCTTCAAAATCTTGAGAGCGTCGATACTTCATTCTTCCTTGAAACCAAATTGCTCCTGAAGTGACTCTCCATGTTCTGAATCCATAGCTCTGCCTCCGGCTGGGTTTTCGGTCCAGAGAATACCGGTCCAACTTCATTCATCATCTACTGGGTCCAAAAGTTTTGGGATGAGATATGAGAGAGGTGGGGAGGGAGAGATACACAATACAAACAATAGTTTTGAAGAAACGAGTTTTATTTTGGGGCTGTCGGAAAACATCAAACAAATGACAGCTCACAAATCATCGCATCTAACGTAGGTGTATAACAGGGGTTTGGTCTCTAAAGGTCAAATAATTCTTCAGGAACTTCAAATTCTTCAAGTCTTCAGAGTCTTCAATTGTTGCAGCTGCAATTCTTCCAACACATGGTGAAATCCTCTTTACTCGAAATGGCCATCGGTTGTCCGATATCTTTAATTCTAGGAGTGACTTGATTGATCTTCTGTGTGGTCAAAAGGGAAAGGTGTATATTCTAACTATTTGAGGTGAGAGTGTCTATTTGATAAAATCTGAAAAGATGAGAAGTAAGAGTCTTTTGAAAATAAAGTTTTAGAAATTTCCTGTCCAAGGGCTTTCCGATTTCTAGGGTCACGTCTTCATATCAACATGTGCTCGATACCATATCTCAGAAGCGACCCGACCTCGACGGTCAAGCCTACGTGTTCTTGTGCCATCCTCGGATCAAGATCTTTGGCACACACAAGTACATCAATGTATATATCAAAGTGCAATCACATGTATAATTAACGTAAAACTGATATATACCTCATAAGTCACAGCGAAACAAATAGTCGGTGTGGAGTCCCATCAACGCCATCGGCAGGTTGAGTGTAGACCGTAACCACACTGCAGTACTCTTACTCGTCGGAAGAAACATATCGCAACATGATACGTTGCAGCCGTGTAGGTCAATACATTGAATGTACCGCAAGATCACAACATGAGAAAACAGATGATAAAACTATACTATATGCAATATGGCTTTGTGGCTCGTGTCTGAGTTTTGTTTATGTAAAAGCTGATTTATTTTCCCTATATCAAAGGAATAAATGAAGTCTGTACTATGGAGTTTTCTATCATGACATGGTTCCGCCAACCGATGTCTCATAGCCCAAAATCATCATAAGTTGCCCACAATTAAGTTATCAATCCGGTGTTGAGAGTTCGAGATAGATCCAAGTCCAGATGCTCAAATTGTCCATAACCGGGACATGGCTAATCGATTAGGTTTAAACCCTCTGCAGAGGTTTGTACACTTTACCCGCAAGATTCGATCCTCTTTTACGTTCTCGCACTTCGTGAGTGTTTGAGAACAAGATGAACGAAACATGGTCTTCCAAAGAGTTCCTATGACCACCGTCCGTACCCATCCAATCCTACCGTAGTTCTACATCTGCTAGCACCGTCCCAGCCAGAGTCACCACTAAGGTCAACCAAGCGAGCCCATAATGACTTGCGGTTGCACAGTAAGCTTCCGGCATGAAGTATTCTTCCGTCTCTTTGGAGTGCAGGTGAAGCTTTCCATAAGATGTCATGGCGCTTCTCCATGCATCCCGCCAACCACTGGTTTCTCCAGGTGCTCGTCAACCATCCTTCACCTAGTAGTGTGTATTGAATTCTTGTCTCGAGTCTTGAAGTCTTGAGGCCTTGAAGATGCAGTCCTTGCAGATTCCATCATGGAGTTATCGTCATTGGCGTAGATCCTCCATTCTCACACCACTCCGAGCACTCATACCAACCCGTCTACTATAGCGTAGCATTAAAATAAATAACGTCTCGGGCTTGGTAACAGGTGATGGGTTCCTAACTCATGCATACTACTCAACTACAAGGATTCAATATCACTCTTTGGAGGGTGGTTGCAAAGATGCCACTAAATGCAATAAAACATAGGTACGAAAGCATGGTCAAAGTGAACTTGCTCGGTGATGTTGACGAAGAAGAATTATCGTTCTCAAGAAATAACTTGATAGACTACTCTTCACTCTCGATGAAATCTATATAACAAACATATCATTCACATAAGCACTCACACTAACAATCAAAACAAAAGAGAGAGCGAATAAGAATCCAAGGAACTTCAAATAAAACTAGGAGTCTTCTTCTACAACATTCACAAAAATAGTTTTGTCTAACGGAAAATAAAACACTAAAATAACAGAGAATAAAATATAAATTTAGTTAAGACAAAGAAAAAATAAAGTATTTTTTCATAAAGCTATTTTGAAAGTATTTTCAATTGGAAGTTAAAACAGTAGAAATCCATTGCAAGTTATTAGCGAACTTGAATTGATTTCACGATAACAAAATAAAAATAAATATAAAAACTTGTTGAACACCTACTGTTTAACTAATAGAAACCAAACATAAACTTTCTGAAATATAAAATAAAATAATTTAAAACAACTATAGAAAAGAAGTAGTTATAATTGAATAGAACTAAAACAGAATTTGTTTTACATGAAACAATAAGCTAAAATACTCAAACAATTTTGAAGTTTTTACCACTGGTAAATATGATCACTAGTGATCAGTAGAAAAAGAATCAAATAAAAATCTATTTTTAAACTCCCGAAATAAGCAAAACAAGCTTTAATTCAAATCTGATCTAACTCAATTTTATAAGTCCAAACATAGACAAATTATATATTTTTGGAAACTACAAGAAAATTGTGATCTAACATAAAACGAATCAGCATCATTGGACTTCTAGACCAAAAGTTATAAGCTAAACAAGAACGGAACTAAATCTGTTACGGAAATAAATCTGAAAACAGCACGGAGTTACCATGCGTGAGGCAGAGATGGCAGGAAGGAGGCGGCGATGTGGAGGCTGCTCGGCGAGGGGGCGAGTCGCCGGGCGGGTGGGGGTGGCGGAGGAGGGGTCGGCGCTTGGGAGGTGGCGCTGGGCGATGGGAGGTTCCAGAGAGCTCTGGTGGCGTTCTAGGCAGGAAAAGGAGGACGGTGGCGAGAAGGCTACGGGCAGGGAGGGGCGTGGTGATGGGAAAAATGGAGCGAGGAGAGGAGGGGTTTTATAGGCGGTCTCGGGAGGCGCTGGGATGGAAAGACGAGGGAGATCGGGAAGGTGGAGTTTCCTGCCTACATGGATATGGAAAGCTTCAGAACGTGAGAGGAAACAGAGGAAGGAGATGATCTCTTGTTGGGCTAGAATAGGAAAGTGCTTAATGGGCCAGCAGGTTTTCCTAATAAAACGATTCCATTCCTATTTTTAAAATTAGGAAACTAAAACAATAAAAGGAAATCAAATCAATTCGAATAAAGAGTTTTTATATACTAAAATTATCGAAAAATAAAATGTAGATGATGAGCATTATTCCACGGCCAAAATAAAAACTTAAAAAAATGTTTTCAGAAAATCCCTAAAGGCTTTATTGCAAATAATTTTAAATAAAAACTTTGGTTTTCTTGGCTCAAATATTTTCAAAATGCCCCTGATTTTGGAGGGTCATTTTCCTCCGCTCTTTCTTGCTTGCAAGAATTTATTTTCGGGGTATTTCTCGGGAAGAAAAATAGAGAAGCAAGTGCAAATATTTGAAAGAATTAAATTGCAAAACTCCGTTCAAATTCTTTATAGTTGAAGAAGTCATGTCATCTTCTCTCATTGATTTTAATAGGATGAATTTGAATTTACCGGAGAAGGGGAAAGTCATTTTATTCCCTCTCTTTCAAAAGTTTTTGAAAAGGTTCAAATTTCACTCAAGTTTAATTCACTCAAGCAAACAAACAAACAATTCAATTAATTATATTAACATTCCAAAATTTGGGATGTTACATTACTTTGCTACTAAATACTTTGCTGCAGATACTAAGTTATCCAGGTGTGGTTGAATTGACAAGTCAACTTCTAATACTTGAGAATATTCTTTGGCTCCCCTTGTGTCGAATCAATAAATTTGGGTTGAATACTCTACCCTCGAAAACTGTTGCGATCCCCTAGACTTGTGGGTTATCAGTACGTCGCACACGAGTGATCATCCTATATAGGACTACATACCACCGTCTGCATGCATGTGGCCCAAAGAGCTGTTTGTGTGATGTTTGAATACGCAATGCACAATTTTGATGTGGCACCACGTATATAGGAAACCAAAAAGTCCCCACAGAGAGCGCGAAGTTCATGACACGTGCCATGTGCTATATGTACACCCCCATTCGACGCGTGGTATATATATATACTTTTACTGTATAGCACAAACCAAAAAAGAATCATTCCTTGATGATCAAATTAACCTCTCTCTCATTGGGTCAAAGTGATGGAGGACAACCTCGCATGCCCACGGATGGAAGCGCCACACGCGAGTGAGTTCCAATATATAGGGCAACCACCGCCTGCATGGTATTGCGTGATGTTTTAATACCAATATAATGTACAACTTTGATGTGGAGCCTGCCTCGGGAACCGAAAAGTCCCCACATGAAGCGAGGTTATGACACGCATATATATAGAGTATTCATGTTGCCCCCTCTTTGACATGTACATACTCCTATACCGTGCATATACGTAACACAAACCAAAAAAAACCATCCTTGTTGGTCAAATTAGCCTCTCTCTCATTATACGTTCAACTGGTCGACGACGACCTCATGGGCCCACAGAGAGAGGCACACACGAGTGATGTCATAGGACAAAACCACTGCGTGCATTCGCATGTGTGTTATGTGATGTTTGAATACCCAATGCACAACTTTGACGTGGCACATGCTTCGCAAACCAGAAACGCACTACACCACGATGCGTTTAGCCCCCCCCCCCCCCCCCACTTCAAGACGGCAGGAGTGTGTACGCACGTGCTCAAACTTTGATATGGAATCCCACCATGATCCACACCACACACATGCCAAGATGAATCCACCTTTTGGTCAAATTAATGCCTCTCGTTGTTGATGGAAACTAAAAACCTTTGCGGGCTAACGAATGGGCACGTCGCTGATAATCGCACGAGGGAGTGTGTCCGAGAGCACCACCAATGCATGCATGTGGCCCGAACATTATGTATGAAAGGGCTATGTAATGCTTTAAATAACCAATTCACGACTTTGATGTGGCATATATGACTCACAAAATGATCAATAATCCCACACGGAGGTTCATGACTCGTAGTGTACTACCGGACCCCTCCCCCACCCCCTACATAGACAGACACACACATCCCGCACCACCACAACCACTTTGAGGCATGTCAAACTTTTTCTGCAGTGAACATGTGACGAAAGGCGGAGTCTCGTGTAATTTTTTTTAAACAGACATCATTCGACCGTTTTTATACATTGATTGATTTCCTAGGGATTTAATGTGAAAAAATCAAATTTGAGCTACATGTGCACCAAAATGGGTTGCAAAATCATATGTGTCCCTGGGTGCATGTTTCCCTGCGCAAGAGATTTCAAAATATTGAGAATATATATTTTTTAAATTCAGTAAATCCAAAACTTAGTTGAAATTCATGAAACTTATCGTGGTGTCATATATGGACACCCGTAGAGTGTGATATTATATTTTTTCGTCAACGAGACCCGTTTTTATATAATCCTCTTACAAACAGGAGATTATTAAAAACTGGCAACCAATATCTCATATGGATTTTTTATTTGGACCATGTGCGTTAGACCGTGCCATGCTTAGTTAAGCAGTAAAGCGGCAGAAAATAAACCAAAAAAAATATGTGTTGCCACACGCCCCGTGTGCCGTGCGAGCAAGCATGAGTTGACGGGACGCATGCGAGCAGTCCACTGCGCAGGCATACCGGGAGTCATGCGTGCAGGTGTGCGTATTGACGGGACGCGTGCGGGTAGCTATGTGAAATGATGGTAGGAATGGCAGAAGTCTGCTACGCAGGCTCACCGGGAGGCGAGATAGCTTTTAACCGCAACCTGCCTCGCTCCCACTGGTCCGTATTAATTGCGCGCCCGAGCCACCGGCCATAATAGGCAGCCGCACCACCGGTCCACAGTGGTCACCAACGTCTGGACTATGGAGTGTATGAGAATGCTGCCGAAGCGCACCATCGGAGGGAGTGGCAATGCCGGGGCTGGTGAAGCACCCGCGCAATGCGTGAAGCTGGGCATAGAGGTTGCCGTTGCTGCTGACGAGGTCTCGCGCGGGGAGCAACACGATCTTGACTTCATCGGCGCCGTCGTGCCCCCCCCCCCCCAGCCGGAGCCGGAGGTCAACAGCAACTCCGGCAATGACTGTGACTTCGACGAAAAACCAGTTAGTCATCAATATACCCCTTTGTGCGGCAAACATATCATGTGTTTTCTGTGGTTAACCCCCCCCCTCCCGCCGTCCCTCTATAATTTTTTCGGAATACAAATCCTATGGATATGTTCTCTCAGTCCATGAAATCAGAGTAATTAAGATCCATTAGACGCACGTAGTGTATTGATTGTTTGAATGATATCCATATAGAGTTAGTGAATAATTGTTTGTTCTGTACAAATGCTTTTTGCTAATAAACCAACTAGGGTTAGCTTGCATGCTAATAATTCATGGCCAGATCTTGAGAATTGATTTTGAATGTCCTACATATATGTTTGTGCCTTTTTTCTTCCTGATCTTGAGAATTGATTTTGAATGTCCTACATGTTATGCCATTTTTTTACTTTCTGATTGGTATGTACACAAATGAGGCTCCGGCCAGCGCCACCGCCGGATGTAGATCTTGGATCCGGCAGTGCAGCCAGAAGCTCCTTGAT
This sequence comes from Aegilops longissima, assembly GCA_021605205.1. Classification (NCBI taxonomy): domain Eukaryota; kingdom Viridiplantae; phylum Streptophyta; class Magnoliopsida; order Poales; family Poaceae; genus Aegilops; species Aegilops longissima. Next base: position 278,653,338 of record CM038680.1, read on the forward strand.
ATCTACTACGCAACTTTATTCTTGTAGACACATGTTGGGCCTCCAAGTGCAGAGTTTTGTAGGACAATAGCAATTTTCCCTCAAGTGGATGACCTAAGGTTTATCAATCCGTGAGAGGTGTAGGATGAAGATGGTCTCTCTCAAACGACCCTGCAACCAAATACAAGAAATCTCTTGTGTCCCCAACACACCCAATACAATAGCAAATTGTATAGGTGCACTAGTTCGGCGAAGAGATGGTGATAAAAGTGTAATATGGATGGTAGAAATATATTTTTATAATCTGAATAAATAAAAACAGCAATGTAGCAGATAGTCAACGTCCACAAAAACGGTGTTTCAATGCTTAAAAACAAGGCCTAGGGTCCGTACTTTCACTAGTGTAATCTCTCAACAGTGCTAACATAGTTGGATCATATGATTATCCCTCAAAGTACAATAAAGAATCACTCCTGAGTTCCTATTAGCGGAGAACAAAAGATAGGAATTGTTTGTAGGGTACGAAGCCACCTCAAAGCTATTCTTTCCAATCGATCTATTCAAGAGTTCATACTAAAATAACACAAAGCTATTGTTTCCATTCGATCTATCCTAGAGTTCGTACTAGAATAAAACCAATTCATATTCATAATACTCAATCCACACAAAGAACTACAAGGAGACCCCAAAGTTTATATCAGAGAAAAGATAATAAAAACGTGCATCAACCCCTATGCATACATTACCCCAATATCACCGCGGGAATCCGCAAGTTGAGTGCCATAACATATATCAAGTGAATCAATAAGATACCCCAATGTCACCTCAAGTATTCATACCGCAAGACATACATCATGTGATCTCAAATCTGAATATTCAATTCGACATGACAAAACTTCAAAGGATAAAGATTCAATTCATCACAACAAGAGTAGAGGGGAGAAACATCATATGATCCGACTATATTAACAAAGCCCATGATATAGATCACGAGAGAGAGAGAGAGAGAGAGAGAGAGAGAGAGAGAGAGAGATTAATCACATAGCTACTGGTACAAACCGTCAGCCCCGAGGGTGGACTACTCCCTCCTCATCGTGGTGGCCGCTGGAATGATGAAGATGGCCACCGGTGATGATTCCCCCCTCCGGCAGGGTGCCGAAACTGGTCTAGATTGGTTTTCGATGGCTACGGAGCCTTGAGGCGGCGGAACTTCTGATCTCGGTTAACACCGAAAGGTTTCGGAATATTTCGGAATTTATAGTGCAAAGAAGAGGTGCGAGAGGCCACCGAGGTGGGCACAACCCACCCGCTCCCCTGGCGCGCCCTGGTTGGTTGTGCCCCCCTCGGGGCACCCCGCAGATGCTGCTCGCCCATCGGGAGTCTTCTGGCCCATAAAAAGTCCACAAAAAGTTTCGCGGTGTTTGGACTCCGTTTAATATTGATTTTCCACGATGTAAAAAACAAGCAAAAAATAGCAACTGGCACTGGGCACTGGGTCAATAGGTTAGTCCCAAAAAATGATATAAAGTTGCTATAAAATGATTGTAAAATATCCAAGAATGATAATATATTGGCATGAATACTTTATAAATTATAGATACGTTGGAGACGTATTAGCATCCCCAAGCTTAATTCCTACTCGTCCTCGAGTAGGTAGATGATAAAAGAAATAATTTATGAAGTGTGAATGCTAGCAAAGTGCACAAATTTGACCAATGATAATTTCAATCACTTTTCCTAGCATCATAACAGCAATTCTTTCTTACAAAATTTCTCATGTTATAGTGGAAACCAATTCACATGTTAAGGTTCAAACAAGGAATTCTCTTGAAACCCAACAACCTATGTTCTCAGTCACCAAGCAATTGCAATTCAACTTATTCAACAAAGTTTAAGTAAGAGCTCCACATACTCAACCATCATATAGTCTTCTATGATTTCTAACACTCACCTTGTACACATGAGCAAAACGTTTCAACCAGACACATAGAAAGATAGGGGCTTATTATTTTGCCTCCAAACGTATTCACCTCAAGGGTGATTTCAACAATAATAACTCATGATACCCATATTCAACTGTACATATGTGCCTAGATCTTTCCTCACCACATGATGCTTGCCAAAAGAGAAAAATAAAAAGGAATAGAGAGAAAAACTTTGACTCTTTGCATAAAAGTAAATACATAAAAGTAAAAGACATGCCCTTCGTAGAGGGAAGCAGAGGTTGCCATGCGCTTATTTGTTTGTATGCTCAACCCCTTAGTGCAAAAGAACGTCACGTTATATTGCCCCTTATGACAGAAACCTTTATTATGTAGTCCGTCGGTTTTATCGCTTTGCCATCACAAGTTCGTACAACGCTCAATTTTCTCTTACGCTAAATGATCTAACACTTTTAGAAGAAAATTTTATTACCTTATTGCACCGATGACAACTTACCTGAAGGATCTTGCTCAATCCTTAGGTAGGTATGGTGGACTCTTGAAAATAAGATTTGGGTTTAAGGGTTTTTGGAGGCACAAGTAGTATTTCTACTTGGGGCGGAATTTTTGGCTAGCAAAGATGGGGGGCAAGCACCACATGTTGAAGGATCTATGACAATATGAGTTCTATGTGAATATGAGCAAACATAAATCATTACGTTGTCTTCCTTGTCCAACGTCAACAATTTTGGCATATCATATTTTGACGGGGGCTCACAATCACAAAAGATTTCTAGGATAGTGTATTTGCATGTGAAAGTTCTCTTCCTTACACTTAATTATTCGTGAATTGCTTGTATGACCAATATTGCGATGGTCAAGCCTCAAAAGATTTCACTTTCAAAACCCAATGTGAAGCTACCACTAGGCATGATATGATTTCAACTTTATGATATTCAATTTATTCAACAATTTACTCATAGGATATAAGTGAAGCACAAGAGTAAATGACAAGCTACTCCAAAAAGATATAAGTGAAGAACAAGCGAGTAGTTAAGTAAATAGGTGGCTATGTGAAGACTCTCTTTTATTTAAAAAATTTCAGATCTAAGTATTTTATTTAAAAAGCAAGTAAAACCAAATAAAATGACATTCCAAGGATTGCACAACTCATGTGAAGAAGCAAAAAACTTAGGCTCAACCGGTACTAATTGTTGAAGAAGAAAGGTGGGATACCTACCGTGGCATCCCCAATCTTAGATGCTTGAGACTTCTTGAATATTATCTTGGGATTACTTGGGCATCCCCAAGCATGAGCTTTTGTGTCTCCTTAATTCCTATCATATCACGGTTTTCCTAAATCTCAAAAGCTTCATCCACACAAAACTCAACAAGAACTCGTGAGATAAGTTAGTATAAACCAATGCAAGAACCTTATCATTATCTACTGTAGAAAATGACTAGAATTATTATTTAACATTGCATACTAAATGCGTCTGCATATTTAATACTCCTATCCTCAAATAGAATCATTAAACAAGCAAACATATGCAAACAATGCAAACATAACAACAATCTGCCAAAACAGTACAGTCTGTAAAGAATGCAAGAGTATCAATAAATCCCTAACTCCAAACATTATGAAATTCTACCACCCTGTAGAAAATTTATCAGATCTTATTATGCAAAAAGTTTCAACATTTTATCACATTCTGACATTTCTAGGGAATTTTTGCAACATCGGTAAACTTTCTGTTTTCAAACAGCAACATGTAGATTTGCAAAATAAGCATAGTAAAGGCTATCAATGCCACTTTTATTGAAATAAAACATGCAAAACATTATTCTAAATAACAGGAAAAAAATCATAACAAAATAAATTGACACTCCAAGCAAAACACATATCATGTGATGAATGAAAACATAGCTCCAAGTGAGGTTACCGATAACGTTGGAGACGAAAGAGGGGATGCCTTCCGGGGCATCCCCAAGCTTAGTTGCTTGGATCTTCCTTGAATATTACCTTGGGGTGCCTTGGGCATCCCCAAGCTTAGGGTCTTGTAACTCCTTATTCTCCTTATATCTACATCTCACCCAAAACTTGAAAACTTCAATCACACAAAACTTAACGGAACTTCGTGAGATAGGTTAGTATGATAAAGAGTAAACAATTCCACTTTTCGTACTGCCAAAGACAAGATTCATAATTGATTCCACACAATGCTTATTGTATCATATCATCTCCACAATTTATATTGAGCAATATAAACCATAGAAACTATAAAACAAACAAACTTTGCATTGAAAACAGAATCTGTCAAAAACAGAATAGTCTGTAGTGATCTGTACTCAAACCATACTTCTGCTACTCCAACAATTCTGAAAATTTAGGACCACGTGAGCAATTTGTATATTAATCTTCTGCAAAAAGAATCAAATCAAAAGCACCCTTCTGTTAAAAATGAGAATTATTTTCATGAGCGCAAAAGTTTTTGTTTTTCAGCAAGATCAAACCAACTATCACCCAACATGATCCCAAAGGCTTTACTTGGCACTTTATTGAGACAAAAGCTACAAAACATGATTACTACAGTAGCATAATCATGTGAATACACAAAAACAGTAGGTAAAAGTTTTGGGTTGTCTCCCAACAAGCGCTTTTCTTTAAAACCTTTTAAGCTAGGCATGATGATTTCAATGATGCTTGCATAAAAGATAAGAATTGAAACATGAACAGAGCATCATGAAGCATATGACTAGCACATTTAGGTCTAATCCACTTCCTATGCATAGGTATTTTGTGAGCAAACAACTTACGGGAACAAGAATCAGCTAGCATAGGAAGGCAAAACAAGTGTAACTTCAAAACAATCAACATATAGAGAAGAAACTTGATATTATTGAGATATGTAAGGGCATAAGTTCCTTTCTCATAATAATTTTCAGAGGCATCATGAATGGATTCAACAATATAACTATCACATACATCACTCTTTTCATGATGCACAAGCATAGAAAATTTATTACTCTTTATGGCATACATGTCATCATAATAATCGTCATAGATAGCAACTTGATTGTCATAATCAATTGAAACCTCTTCTAAAATAGTGGATGTATCACCAAATAAAGTCATGACCTCTCCAAATCCACTTTCATCAATATTGTAATAAGATTCAACACCCTCCAAAATAGTGGGATCACTACTACCTAGAGTTGACACTCTTCCAAACCCACTTTCATCAATGTAATCATCATAAATAGGAGGCATTCTATCATCATAATAATTTTTCTTATCGAAAGTAGAAGGAATCAAAGGATAATATTCATTAAGCAAAGCATCCCCAAGCTTAGGACAAGCATTACTTCCAGCAAATAAATCTTCAAACATATCATACTCATCAAACATAGCATCCCCAAGCTTGTGGTTTTGCATATCATCACAATCATTCTTATCAATAGCATGAATGGCACCAATAGTATAGCAAACATTATTATCATATTCTTCCAAGCAAGTGCTAAAAAGATTTTCGAGATCATAATGGATATCATTGTTGTGGCACCCCGGCTCAGAGCGACCGGTTTACCCTGTATTGCCAACCCAGAGATCAAGTCTTCTGGCAACACACAACATCTTAGTACAAAAATCACCGCTTTATTGAAAACTAGCGGAAGCATAGAGTGACATTACAACAAGTTGCCAGGCCAAGCGGCACACTCGGTGTAGCTGAACAACATGTACATTATTTAGTGGACATAAAGAGGGCCTCGAGCACGGCATCTACACGATAGCGGAACAACGACGTAGCGGGACTCCATAGCATAGGGACATCGATGTGGACACAGTCTAGACACGTCAGCTCTCCGATCCAGTTAGACTTTCCTGAAATCTGGCATAACATGCCAGGTCAGTACATTGAATGTACTTGCAAGCTCACAGTAAACAGAACCATAATGACAAACAACATCATGACATTTAATCAAGTTAAATGCAAACAACAACATGCTACTCATGCAGTGAAACCAAACTTGTGCATCGATTCACACGGACTCTCTTACCAACCGGTTGCCTTGCAACCGAAACAGTGCTCACGACAAGGCACGAACGAAACCATGCTTGGTCCAACTGGTTACCTCATAACCAAAAGGAGATCACTCCCGGATCACAAATGATACCACAACAGTCAGCCTCACTGATTTCATCATCATCCAACCAGTGCAATGCAAGTTGATTAGTGTGCAAGGTTCATTAATAACAGTTGATCCATGGTGTGACTTGCTTACGAACTAGGCCCTTATCCACGGGCGCGGCTATCGATAGATTAATACACTCTGCAGAGGTAGCACACTTTACCCACACCACGGAATCCATGGCCTCGCACTCCCATTCGGGTGGACCAACGACATACCGATAGAACTCGCCCATTGCCATGACACTCTTATGGCCACTCCAACCAACTCCCCACTGGGCTTAGTCTTGGGTGACCCAGCCTACCAAAGGTAAAACTACCACTGTCATGGCAAATAAAAAAGTCCCAAACGGGGACACGGTACCATAACAACAACTGGTTCACAAGACTATGTCTGCTTACCGGGCCAGGGTAACACATGCACATAACCTTCCCTTGTTGGAGGCACCGACAAAAGGCATGACAACGGACGACTACCAGCCTCCCCATAAAGGCAAATGTGGTTGCACTCGTTAGCCCGATTCAGTGGCAGCATGACCCGACCAACTTTACGTTCAAGTTCAGTTATCATCAGGCTTAACATGAAATAAAATGCTCGAGTCAAAATACGCCATACTTATGCAACCATATATCATGCATCACAAATCACAACAGATCAACTTAATTCAAAGTTCTACTTGCACCAAGTTAACCTTCAACATTTCTGGTCCTTTCTTACTTGTTATTTATACTCATTACTTTAGTTGACATAATCAAATAGAACTTATCTTAGCATCTATATCGTGAGAATAAGACAAATAATCATATCACCATAGTCATGACAAACTTACTTAAATCAACTGCTTAAGCTACACCTCACTAGCTCAAGCATTCACTTCTGTTACCTAAGCATTTTGACCATGACAAAATAAATAACACAAGCATTATTGATTTTAATACTATATGCAATGAATAATATATATATATGTATATATATATATATATATATATATATATATATATATATATATATATATATATATATATATATATATATCAAGTAGACACCATGATAATGTTGTTGTGGCTTGCCTTAGTGCAAAGGAGTTTCACACTCCTTCTAGATGCCTTCAAGACAAGCTTCACCTTCTGAAAATAATTCAAATGACAAAAAGAAAATATTAAGAACACTTCTGAAACTTACCAGAAATTCTAGGCAGCAAGGAAAAATCCCATCTTGGGTGTGCTGCTAGGATTTTCCAGTAAGAACATAATGCAAAAAGAATCAAATCATTTGGACTTGTAGAATAAGAGTTATAGCTGGTCAAAGTTCTGGTCAAAATTTGAACTAAATTTGAATTGAAAAGAAAATCCAGAGGGGGTGACGTCGAAGGTGTAAAACGCCCGGCGCCACCACTCATACCGCTTCAGGCGTGGCCTGAGTGGCTGACAGCGGGCCCCACTGGTCAGGTCAGAGGGAGAGGGGGAGAGAGACAGAGCACGGCAAGGCTCCGCCGGAGCGCACGCCAGCGAGGAGGGCTCCTTGGCCCGATCCAAAGGGATAGGATTGGAGAGGAGGTCGAGACGCACTTACCCGTACCCGTAGCATAGCTAGAGGTGGCCGGACGGGGTCGGAACTGAGCTCTCCAGCGGTGGCAACGGGCGGGGCTCGTCGGAGTTGGCCATTCCGGCGAGGCAAGACCGATTCAGTAGCTCCAACGACACCAGCTCGCACCAGTGAACCACCACGAACACGCCTGAGGAGTCAGTGAAGCACGAGCGGCTCTGGAGAGGGAGGGGGCCTAGGAAGGGGATCGCGGCGAGCTCGGGGACGGAGACGGCGGCCAGAGCCCTGGCCGGCCAGGCTGCGGCTTCCTACGGGGTCGTGGAGATGTGATGAGTGTGTGAGTGAAGAGAAATGAGCTCGTGAGGGGGCTATATATAGGCGAGGCCGAGGCGGGGATCGAGAGTTTGCCAGAGCTCTCTGGAGCATCGCCCGGCAACGAATGGCGTCAATGAGAGAGGGAAAGACGCCGGGGATCACGCGGAGGCTGTATACGAGCTGCGACGAGCACAGGAGCGCGGTACGCGACGAGCACAGGGGCATGGGTGCACTGTTGCCTTGGCCGCGCCGTTCCCGTGCTCGCTGCAGCGAGCTCCGGCGTCGGTGAGCGCCAGGAGGGAGTTAAGGGCATTGAGACAATGATTGTGGCGCGGTTTGGCAAGGTGCGGCAGCCGGGGAAGCGAGCACGTGATGAATAGAGCGCTCGGCGGCATCCAGAGCGCGTCGACAAGCATGTTGGCACCGTGCACACGTGTGGTCACCGCGTGAACTCTGGCATAGAGCCACGGCTTGCCATAAATTCATGTCTGGGAGATAGTCGTTAGTGGTTTTGGTTGTTTTGCATAGTTGGCTTGGTCACAGGTGCATTGTGGGAGTGGCTCTCTTGCTGGCAAGTTTCTGGACAGAAACTTTCGAGCTTGATTGTGGTCAAACCAGAGAGGGTTTAGGGCTGATTTTTGGTGGTTAGCAGTTTCTTAGGAGGGTGATGATGCTCAAGAAAAATCAGCCTCATTGGATCAAGGAAAATGGTACTTGCTATAGAAAGTGATCATTCTGTCCAAAACAGAAATGATTTTCTGTAGCATAAATATTACAAAAAGTTATGCAATATTTTTGCTCAGGAAGGTGCCCTAGGGTTCAAAGAATATTTGGGAATTTTCTCAGATTTTTGTGGGAAAAGAAAATGAGGATTGCTTTGGAGCATACTTCTCTCAAGTGCTTTTCAGGGAAGAAAATGAATATTCTTCTTTTATGAAAAAAAATTCATTGGTCTTTGGTGAGAGTTTTTCAGAGAAGGAAATGTGAGTTAGAGGTGGAGGGGTCACTTGGGTGAAAATCAAGGGTAGGCCCAAGTGTTCAAGTCCATTTGAATTTATTCAAAACCCCAAATCCAAAACAAATGCAAATGAAAGTCCGGAAAAAGAGAGAAGGCAAAAACCAGGATGTCACAAACCTCCCCCACTTAAGATGAATCTCGTCCTCGAGATTCGGTTGCTTGGGAAAACAATTCTGGTTAGGTTGTCCTTAAAAATTCCTCTCTTTCCCAGGTTTCTTCTTCTTCGGTGTGATGCTCCCACTGGACCTTGAAAAATTTGATCGCTTTGCTGCGTGTGACCCTTTCTGCCTCATCCAATATTCTGAATGGTCTCTCCTCATAAGTTAAATCCTTGGCAAGCTCAATTTCTGACATATCCTTCCTCTTCTCGGGTGGTGAAATACACCGTCTCAGCTGTGATACATGGAACACGTTGTGCACATCTAACAATTCGGGTGGCAATTCCAACTGATAAGCAACTGTGCCAACTCGTGTCATGGATGGGAATGGACCAATATACCTTGGTGCCAATTTTCCTCGGGTCTTAAATCTCTTGACTCCCTTCATGGGGGTTACTCGGAGATACATGTGTTCACCGGGTTTAAAACTGACTTGTCGGTGTTTGGCATCATAATAACTCTTCTTTCGTGACTTAGCCAGCTGTAGTCTATCTTGGATTTCCCTGACTTGTTTCTCTGCCTCCAATATCAGATCAGTACCGAAGATGCGGCTGTCTTCGGTTTGAGACCAATTTAATGGAGTGGGCACTTACGGCCGTATAAAGCTTCAAAGGGTGACATTTTCAAACTAGTTTGAAAACTGTTGTTGTATGAGAATTCCGCATATAACAAACAATCTTCCCATTTGGGTCCATGGGCTAAGGCACATGCTCGAAGCATATCTTCAAGGATTTGATTTACCCGCTCAGTCTGACCGTCTGTTTGTGGATGATAGGCCGTGCTGTATTTGAGAGTAGTCCCTAAAGCTTGATGGGGTCGGAACCAGAATGCGGATGGAAACAATGAACCTCGGTTTGAAGTGATTGTTTTTGGCACTCCATGCAAACTGACAATCCGGGATACATATAATTGCGCAAGTTGATCAGCGCGAAGGGTGGTGCGGATAGGAATGAAGTGAGCCACTTTAGTCAGCGTGTCCACTATGACGCATATAGCATCATTGCCTCGGTGAGTCCGAGGTAGACCGGTGATAAAGTCCATGCAGACATCGTCCCATTTCCATTGCGAGACGGGTAGAGGTTGGAGAAGTCCGGCGGGTTTTTGGTGTTCCACCTTTACCTCGTTGCAGATGTCGCAACAAGCGACAAAATATGCTATGTCCCTTTTCATTCCATCCCACCAAAATACATGTCGAAGGTCTTCGTACATTTTAGTGCCGCCTGGATGTATTTAATATGAGGACTCGTGTGCTTCTGCCAAAATTTTCTTCCTCAAATCTGCTTGCTCAGGTACGCATATCCTTCCTCAGAACTTGAGTGTACCCAGTGCGTCTCTTGAGAAATCCTGAGTCTTGCCATCTTGCAGAATTCTTATATATACTTGCATACTCTCGTCTTCTGACTGTGCTATGCGAATCTCCTCTTCTAGCATAGGAGTCACTTCAAAAATATTTGCAAGACCGGCATTTATAATTACCAAGTTGAGCTGAGCGATCTCCTATTGGAGTTCTGAAGGCAAAGACTCCATTATGGCATTCAAATTGGCAGGCTTGCGACTGAGGGCATCATCAACTATGTTGGCCTTTCCCGGATGGTAATTTATCTCCAAATCATAGTCTTTAACCAACTCGAGCCTTCTTTGCTGTTGAAGGTTTAAGTCTGGCTGGGTGATATATATTTGAGACTCTTGTGGTCGGTAAATATTTGACATCTCTTTCCAATGAGATAATGTCTCCAAATCTTTAGAGAGTGCTCAACAACAGCTAGTTCAAAATCATGTGTAGGATAGTTTCCTTCATGAGGTTGTAGCTGGCGAGATGCGTAAGCTACCACCTTACCATCTTGCATAAGTACACACCCAATGCCATGTCTGGATGCGTCGCAATACACATTGAAGCTGCGGTAAATGTCTGGGGGAGTCAAGACCGGTGCTAATGTCAATCTGGTTTTTAGCTCGTTAAAGCTCCGCTCGCAATCCTCAGTCCATTCAAACTTCTTGTCTTTCTTGAGACGTTCTATCATTGGCTTGGCAATTTTGGAGAATCCTTCGATGAACCGACGGTAGTATCCGGCTAACCCAAGGAAAATCCGGACTTGGGTTACGGTTGTGGGTGCTTCCCAATCAAGCACATCTTTCACTTTGCTAGGATCCACTGTGATACCTTCTGCTGAAATAACATGCCCCAAAAATCCGACTTGTTTGAGCCAAAACTCACACTTGCTGAATTTTGCATATAGCTGATGGTCACGGAGTCTTTGTAAGACTGCTCGGAGGTGTTCCGTGTGTTCTTCATTACTCTTGGAGTAAATGAGAATATCATCGATGAAAACCACCACAAACTTGTCCAAGAAATCCATGAACACCTTATTCATCATATGCATGAAGAAGGCGTGGGCATTTGTGAGGCCGAAGGACATTACTGTATATTCATAGAGACCGTACCGAGTAGTGAATGCGATCTTAGGAATATATTCCTTCTTGTTTTTTAGTTGATGATATCCGGTCCTTAAATCAACCTTGGAACATACTTTTGCACCACTGAGCTGATCGAGCAAGTCATCAATCCTTGGTAGCGGGTATTTGTTCTTGATTGTGACATCGTTCAACTGACGGTAGTCAAAGCACATCCTGAGACCACCGTCTTTCTTGTCTACAAATATTGCAGGTGATCCCCATGGTGACAAACTGGGGCGGATATATCCTTTCTGTAGCATTTCATCCAACTGCTTCTTTAATTCCATGAGTTCGGAGGAAGGCATCCGATAATACTTTTTGTACAACGGTGCAGTTCCAGGCACAAGATCAATTGCAAACTCAAGTTCTCGGTCCGGTGGCATGCCTGGCAATTCTTCTGGGAATACATCGGGAAATTCACTAACCACATGAATTAATCCCAACTCGTTTCCCACCACGGTGAAGACCATTTCTTTCTTGGGTATACTCCTGCGAGCATAGAATTTTGTAGTCTGCCCTTCCTGATTGGTCAAGGTGACTTCTCGAGTTGCACAGTTTATGCATAGTTGATATTGAGTCAACCAGTTCATTCCCAAAATAACATCTAACTTGGCAGACTCGATCACTACCAAAGCGGTTGGAAAGCGGACCCCCTTGATATCAATTTCCAAATTTCGGCAGACCAATTTTCTTTTGAGCACAAATCCCGGGGACTGAACCAACATACATTTCCCCAAAAGTGAGCAAGGATAATTGTTTTGGGCAACGAAACTTCGAGAAACAAAAGAGTGGGAAGCCCTAGAGTCGAATAAAATTATTGCGGGTATGCTAATAACAAAGAACATACCAATGATGACTTCGGGGTTTTCCTGAGCCTCTCTGTGAAGAGGTGATGAACTTGCCCTTGGACTATCTGCTGGGTATGATATGGCCCCATGTGATTGACTTGCGGCCGGAACGGGGCATTTGACTTCTTGGGACACTGCCTGGCATAATGTCCGGTCTGTCCACAATTGAAACAGACGTTGTTGCGCTGGCGTTCCTCGTGTATTGGACTGGTCACGGCATTCTTGACTTGAGTAGTAGTCTTGTTCACATTCTGCTGCCAATTAGATTTGTACTCCACTTGAGTCTGTTGCTAGGTACGAGCCTTCTGTATGGGATGTCCGTCCTTCTTTGGCTCAAATTTGCGCTTGTTGTCATTGTTTGCTGGTCTGTTGTGTTGCACAGGCTTGTATTCTCTTTCTGCGATGAGGGCCTTATTTACCAGAGACTGGAAATCTGGAAAATCTAGCATGCAGAGAACACTCCTGAGGTGTTGATTTAATCCGCCAAGGAACCTGTCAATCTTCCTTTCTTCCGTGGCCAGATCATAAAGAGAATAACGGGACAGATGGTTGAACTTGTGCAAATATTCACTTACTGGCAGACTACCTTGAGTGAGACCAAGAAATTCGCGTTGCTTCACCTTCATGATACCAGCAGGAATATGATACTTGAGAAATTGTCCTTGAAATTAGCCCATGTAATTTCTTCTCCCGCGGGCCATAGAGCTTTAGCATTATCCCACCATATGGCAGCGGCTCCTTCAAGATAGTGTGTAGCGAACGGAACCTTGTTAGCTTCTTCACTGCGAGCAATTTCAAGTTTCTTCTCAATGGTTCGTAACTAATCGTCTGCTTCCAAAGGGTCAAACACTTGACTGAAACTGGGAGGCTTAGTCCTTTGGAAATTAGACAGCTTGGAGTGATGGCCATTTTGATTCCCATTCTGTCCAACCATAGCTTGCACACTTTTTAACAGCTCAATCAGATCATTGTTCCTTCTTTCCTCAAACATACGCATAATTTGTTCAGTGGAGGGTGGATTTGGCGGTGGAGGTGGTGGCTGTGGAAGCGGTTCGGGGGAGTGTCCTGCCTGCCTTGATGAGCGACGAACAGGGACATCCTCACTAGCCTGTGAGCTGCTACCTCCCCGTGTCATCCTACTGTTTATTTTCCCTGTAAGAGCAACCGTGATGAGAAACATCCGAACTTGGGAAGAAAAGGTAGAGACAAACCCGAAAGAGCGAAACGAATAAAACAAGAAACACAGTGATCGAATAAAAAGTTTCAACATAATTATACATAGACTCATACATGAAAGATAAACATCATGACTGGTGCGACTACTAGCAGACATGCAACGATACACCATGGCTCATACAACTACATCCGTACATCACATGACCACTGCAGATACTAGGCCGCTCTAAGACTCTTCCGATGCTGTCGGATCCTCTCCTGAGTTAGACCCAGATCCTGAACTGACGACGCCAACCGAGACCTCCGGGTTAAATGTAACACGACGACGCTGCCTCGAGGGCTCTCCCTCAGGGGTAGGCGCGGGATGTGAAGGGATCATGGGGGCTGCGGGGGTAGCAAGAAGAGACGCCCACTCAGCAGGAGCGCTGTGTGGGTTCACTACAGAGGTGCCCGAGCTACTCGGCGGAGTAACCAAAAAAATAGGCGAGCTAGAGTTGGGCAGAATATAAGGAGTAAATCCCATAGAAGGTGGAGTAGGGTAGGATCTAGCGGCGGCTAAAGCAGAACGAGCACAATTCAGCTCTTGAGCCAACTCGTGAATCAGAAGATAACTAGCAGTGATGTATCGAGAAAGGTGGCTAGTGTCACTATCAGACGCCGGATCAACGGAATGAAAGCGAACACGGCCATCATCGTGCAAAGAGGGGTAGCAACGAAAACCTGGATGGTTCTGCATCTGAGCCTCTGTATAGTGTAACTCAACAAGAATCTCGAATGCAGCATACTGGACAGCCTGAGCGGCGGTGGATGCGTAACCGCTGCGAGAGGTACGAGTGTAAGAGCCTGTTGACAAACTGGTGCACAGAGTAACCACTGCGTGATACCCATACACGGAGTCGGCTAGATGCTACCGGTACACCCGATATGCTGGGTTGTCACCCGTGAGGGTACAGTCGATGCCACACACTACGAAGAAGATGCGGTGAGGTGTACGGCATCAGCTGCAACTGACACGGATACGGCACCGGAGCCATATACACTCACAACCATTAGTGGTTTAGAAATAAAAATATAACTAGTGCATGCAATGCAACAATCAACTCTACACACTACCGGCACTCAACTTTTACTCCAACTAACATCCAGCTAACACGTCAGTAGTCTAGCATGTCCTACAGTCAGCGTGGCTCTGATACCAAGCGTTGTGGCACCCCGGCTCAGAGCGACCAGTTTACCCTGTATTGCCAACCCAGAGATCATGTCTTCTGGCAACACACAACATCTTGGTACAGAAATCACCGCTTTATTGAAACTAGCAGAAGCATAGAGTGACATTACAAAAAGTTGCCAGGCAAAGCGGCACACTCGGTGCGGCTGAATAGTATGTACATTATTTAATGGACATAAAGAGGGCCTCGAGCACGACATCTACACAGCAGTAGAACAACGACGTAGCGGGACTCCATAGCACAGGGACACCGATGTGGACACGGTCTAGACAGGGCAGCTCTCTGATCCAGTTACACCTTCCTAAAATCTGGCATAACACGCCAGGTCAGTACATTGAATGTACTTGCAAGCTCACAGCAAACAGAACCATAATGACAAACAATGTCATGACATTTAATCAAGTTAAATGCAAACAACAACATGCTACTCATGCAGTGAAACCAAACTTGTGCATCGAGTCACACAGACTCTCTTACCAACCGGTTGCCTCGCAACCGAAATAGTGCTCACGGCAAAGCACGAACGGAACCATGCTTGGTCCAACTGGTTACCTCGTAACCAAAATGTGATCACTCCCAGATCACAAATGATACTGATAATCCCCAAGTGCAGGGAATCATCGTAGCAATTTCCAAAGGTGGAAGTGATAAGTATGGAGTGTCGAACCCACAAGGAGCTAAAGGTAAGATCAATATTCTCTCAAGTCCTATCTGCCACTGATACGACTCTACGTACACCGAACGTTTGCTTCCAACTAGAAACGAGAAATAAAACTATGTTGTGGGTATGAAGAGGATAACTTTGCATGATATCCTGGAGCTAAAATATAAAAGTAGTTGATGTTATCATAAAGTTAGAATATACTACTAAATATTATAAATAGCGAGTGTGGAATAATGATGGGTCGGTGTGCGGAATTATCCTAGGCAATCGTTAACAAGACCGGTAGTCGTCATTGCAATTTCATATGAGGGAGAGGCATAAGCTAACATACTTTCTCTTCTTGAATCATATGCACTTATGATTGGAACTCTAGCAAGCATCCGCAACTACTACAGATCATTAAGGTAAAACCCAACCATAGCATTAAAGCATCAAGTCCCCTTTATCCCATACGCAACAACCCCCTTACTCGGGTTTATGCTTCTGTCACTCAAGCAACCCACTATAAGCGAATCATAAACGTATTGCAATACCCTACAGCGGGAATCCCTCACGCTTGCGCGACACGGAGGGCACCATAGGACAGCACCAAAATAAAACACACAACTCGTACCAATCTAGATCATCAATCAACCCAAAGACAAAGGATATCTACTCAAAACATCATAGGATGGCAACACATCATTGGATCATAATATGTGGCATAAAGCACCATGTTCAAGTAGGGATTACAGCGGGATGCGAAAGAGTGGACTGCGTAAAAGAGATGAGGATGGCGATGATGATGGTGATGTTGATGAAGACGATCACCGCGGTGTTGATTCCCCTCGCGATGGCACTCCGGCGCCACCGAGAGAGAGGAGGAGAGGTTCTCCCCCTTGTTTTCCTCCTCCATGGCCTCCCCCCTAGATGGGGAGAGGTTCTCCCTCTGGTCCTTGGACTTCATGGCGATGATAGCCCCTTCGGGATCCTCCTCCATGGACTCCGGTGATGATGGCCCCCTCCGGCAGGGTGCCAGAGAGGGCCTAGATTGATTTCTCATGGCTACAGAGGCTTGCGGTGGCGGAACTTCCAATCTAGGTTAATTTTCCAAGGTTTCTGTATTTATAGGAATTTTTGGCGTCGGTTTCACGTCAGAGGGGTCTCCAAGTCATCCACGAGGCAGGGGCCCACGCCCAGGGGGGTGGGCCCGCCCCCAACCTCGTGGACAGCCTGGGACTCTTCTGGCCCAACTCTTTTTCTCCAGGGCTTCTTTTGGTCCATAAAGAATCAAAAAAAATTGGCACGTCCGTTTGGTATTCCTTTTCTGTAAAACTCAAAAACAAGGAAAAACAGAAACTGGCACTAGGCTCTAGGTTAATAGGTTAGTTCCAAAAATCATATAAATTAGCATATAAATGCATATACAACATCTAAGATGGATAATCTAATAGCATGAATACTTCATAAATTATAGATACGTTGGAGACGTATCAGCATCCCCAAGCTTAATTCCTGCTCGTCCTCGAGTAGGTAGATGGTAAAAGACATAATTTATGAAGTGTGAATGCTAGCAGGTGCACAAGTTTGATCAATGATAATTTCAATCACCTTTTCTAGCACCATTATATGTCATAACAGTAGCTCATCTCATAAAACTTTTCATGATCAAGTAACAAGCTATTCACATGTTAAAGTATAGATCATAAACTTACTTGAAAACTAACAAACAATGCTCTTAGTCATGAAACAATTGCAATTCATCTTATTTTTGGGAAGGGTCTATGTAAGAGCTTTGATTCAGCAAACTCCACATACTCAACTATCATTTAATCTTTCACGGTTGCTAACACTCATGTGATATTTATGGGTTCAAAGTTTTAATCGGACACAGAGAAAGATAGGGGCTTATAGTTTCACCTCCCAACCTTTTACCTCAAGGGTAATGTCAACAATAATAATTTATGAAAACCTACATCCAAGTGGATATATATATCCGGATCGCTCCAACACAAAGTGCTTGCCAAAGGAAAAAAGTGTAAAAAGGAAAGGTGATGATCACCATGACTCTTGTATAAGGGTAGAAGATAAAAGTAAAAGATAGGCCCTTCGCAGAGGGAAGCAGAGGTTGTCATGCGCTTTTATGGTTGGATGAACAAAATCTTAATGCAAAAGAACGTCACTTTATATTGCCCCTTGTGATAAAGACCTTTATTATGCAGTCCGTCGCTTTTATTTCTTCCCTATCACAAGTTTGTATAAAGTTTATTTTCTTCGCACTAATAGATCATACATATTTAAGGAGCAATATTTATTGCGTGCACCGATGACAACTTACATGAAGGATCTTACTCAATCCTTAGGTAGGTATGGTGGACTCTCATGGCAAAACTAGTTTAAGGGATGTTTGGAAGCACAAGTAGTATTTCTACTTGGTGCAAAGAATTTGGCTAGCATGAGAGGGAAAGGCAAGCCCAATATGTTGGATGATCCAAGACAATATAACGTTTTGGATATAGGAAAACATAACCCATTAAGTTGTCTTCCTTTTCCAACATCAACCTTTTAGCATGTCATATTTTAATGAGTGCTCACAGTTACAAAAGATATCCAAGATATTATATTTATATGTGAAATCTCTCTTCCTTCAATATTCTTTCATGAATTGTTCAAGTGACCAATTCTGCGTTTGCTAACTTTCAATAGTTTACTACCTATACTTATTCTGTGTGAAGTCATTACTCCCCATGGTATAAGCATATGAAACATATATAAATTCAGATTTACGATATTCAATTCATTCAACCATTTACTCACAGGATATATGTGAAGCACGTGTGTAAATGACAAACTACTCCAAAAAGATACAAGTGAAGAACACTGAGTAGTCAAATAATTAACTAGCCATGGGAGGATTCTTTTTCATTAAAGATTTCAGATCCAATGATTTTATTAAAACAGCAAGTAAAGTTGAAAATACACTCCAAGCAAAACACATATCATGTGATGAATAAAAATATAGCTCCGAGTAAGGTATACCGATAGTTTTGAAGACGAAAGAGGGGATGCCTTCCGGGGCATCCCCAAGCTTAGGTGCTTGAGTCTTCCTTGAATATTAACTTGGGGTGCCTTGGGAATCCCCAAGCTTAGGGTCTTTCCACTCATTATTCTCCTCATACCGATATCTCACCCAAAGCTTGAAAACTTCAATCACACAAAACTTAACGGAACTTCGTGAGATAGGTTAGTATGATAAAGAGTAAAGCATTCACTTTGGTACTGTCAAAGACAAGGTCCATAATTTTTCTCACACAATACCTACTGTATCATATCATTTATACAATTTATATTGAGAAATATAAGCCATAGAAACTAGAAAACAAGCAAACTATGCAATGAAAACAGAATCTGTCAGAAACAGAACAGTCTGTAATGATCTGAACAACAACCATACTTCTGCTACTCCAAAAATTATGAGATAAATTGGCGGACATGAGGAATTTGTATATTAATATTCTGCAAAAAGAATCAACTCAAAATCACTCTTCTGTAAAAAAAATTACAGCTAATATCGTGAGCGCAAAGTTTCTGTGTTTTACAGCAAGATTACATTAACTTTCACCCAAGTCTTCCCAAAGGTCTTACTTGGAACTTTATTGAAAAAAAAGCTATAAAACATGATTACTACATTAGCTTAATCATGTAAACACACAAAAACAGTAAGGGTAAATATTGGGTTGTTTCCCAACAAGCGTTTCTCTTTAATGCCTCTTAGCTAGGCATGATGATTTCAATGATGCTCACATAAAAGATAAGAATTGAAACATAAAGAGAGCATCATGAAGAATATGACTAGCACATTTAAATCTAACCCACTTCCTATGCCTAGGGATTTTTTGAGCACATAGTTTATAGGAACAAGAATCAACTAGCATAGGAAGGCAAAACAAGTATAACTTCAAAACTTTAAGCACATAGAGAGGAAACTTGATATTATTGCAACTCCTACGTATATTCCTCCCTCACAATAATTTTCAGTAGCATCATGAATGAATTCAACAATATAATCATCACATAAAGCATTCTTTTCATGATCTACAAGCATAGAAATTTTCTACCCTCCACATAAGCAAAATTCTTCTCATTCGGAATGGCGGGATCACTAGTTCCTAAAGTTGACACTCTTCCAAACCCGATTTAGATGATAGTATTATTCATACTCCAAAATATATAAGCGAAGTTCATGGAGAATTATACAATTAATATAGACTAACCAATATCCAAGCTCAAAATATATAAGTGAAGCACACGAAGCATTCTATAAAACCATACTGAAATGATTTAAGTGAAGCACAAAGAGCAACTCTATAAAATCATACTTAAAAGATATAAGTGAAGCACATGAAGTATTCTATAAATCAGTGAAGGGCTATCTCATACTAGCATGGTTCTTAAAGGAAAAACAAAAACACAAAGGACACAAATCATGTGAACAAAACAAAAACCGAGGTATACCGATATTTGTTGAAGAAGAAAGATGGGATGCCAACCGGGGCATCCCCAAGCTTAGATGCTTGAGTATCCTTTGAAATATTTACTTGGGGTGCCTTGGGAATACCCAAGCTTGAACTCTTGCTTCTCTTTATTCTTCTCATATTGATAGCTCCTCGATCTTCGAACACTTAATCCACACAAAACTCTAACAAAAAACTTGTGAGATCCGTTAGTGTAATAAAGCAAATCACTACCTTTAGGTACTGTAATGAACTCATTATTTATTTATATTGGTGTTAAAACTACTGTATTCCAACTTCTATATGGTTCATACCCCCTGATACTAGCCATAGATTCATCAAAATAAGCAAACAACACACGCAAAACAGAATCTGTCAAAAACAGGACAGTCTATAGTAATCTGGAAGTTTAGTAAACTTCTGTAACTCCACAAATTATGAAATAAATTTGAAAATTTGAAAAATTTGTACAGAAGTAATGTGCAAAATTTTCATACCCATTTGACCTTCCATTAAAAAATGTAATATCACGCACTACAGCCAAAGTTTCTGATTTTGTTCTACACATAGTAAACAAGCAATCGAATCATCCTAAAACCAAATCTTGGCAGATTATTTTTATAATACAATGGATATACACAAGGGGATAATTATTTACAGAGAAACTTCCATGAAAAATTCTACATTGTTTCAGTGAGCATGAACACAAGTGCTCAAGGTCGACCCTCACTTCTTCAATGCATAACTTTCCAATCACTTCTCTTTTTGAAAAACTTTTTAGGCAAGGAAGGCAAGTAAATTTTTTTGTATTTTCATTCTTAATTTTTTTGTATGTTTCACCCACAACTAAATAGAAACAAAAAGGAAAAACAAAATCTACTTAGTGAAGAAAGCAAACAAGAACACACGAGAATATCAACCCCACGCTATTGCTCCCCGGCAACGGCGCCAGAAAAGAGCTTGATAATCCCCAAGTGCAGGGAATCATCGTAGCATTTCCCGAAAGGTGGAAGTGATAAGTATGGAGTGTCGAACCCACAAGGAGCTAAAGGTAAGGTCAATATTCTCTCAAGTCCTATCTGCCACTGATACGACTCCACGTACACCGAACGTTTGCTTCCAACTAGAACGAGAAATAAAACTATGTTGTGGGTATGAAGAGGATAACTTTGCATGATATCGGAGAGATAAAATATAAAAGTAGTTTCTGTTATCATAAAGTTAGAATATACTACTAAATATAATAAATAGCGAGTGTGTAATAATGATGGGTCGGTGTGCAGAATTA
The DNA here is from genome assembly GCA_021605205.1 of Aegilops longissima. Classification (NCBI taxonomy): domain Eukaryota; kingdom Viridiplantae; phylum Streptophyta; class Magnoliopsida; order Poales; family Poaceae; genus Aegilops; species Aegilops longissima. The sequence goes on from CM038680.1 coordinate 278,674,618, forward strand.
TCCTAGGCAATTGTTAACAAGACCGGTAGTCGTTATTGCAATTTCATATGAGGGAGAGGCATAAGCTAACATACTTTCTCTTCTTGAATCATATGCACTTATGATTGGAACTCTAGCAAGCATCCGCAACTACTAAAGATCATTAAGGTAAAACCCAACCATAGCATTAAAGAATCAAGTCCCCTTTATCCCATACGCAACAACCCCCTTACTCGGGTTTATGCTTCTGTCACTCAAGCAACCCACTATAAGCGAACCATAAACATATTGCAATACCCTACAGCGGGAATCCCTCACGCTTGCGTGACACGGAGGGCACCATAGGACAGCACCAAAATAAAACATACAACTCGTACCAATCTAGATCATCAATCAACCCAAAGACAAAGGATATCTACTCAAAACATCATAGGATGGCAACACATAATTGGATCATAATATGTGGCATAAAGCACCATGTTCAAGTAGGGATTACAGCGGGGTGCGGGAGAGTGGACCGCGTAAAAGAGATGAGGATGGTGATGTTGATGAAGACGATCACCGCGGTGATGATTCCCCTCCCGACGGCTATCTGGCGCCACCGAGAGAGAGGAGGAGAGGTTCTCACCCTTGTGCTTCCTCCTCCATGGCCTCCCCCTAGATGGGGAGAGGTTCTCCCTCTAGTCCTTGGCCTTCATGGCGATGATAGCCCCTCCGGGATCCTCCTCCATGGCCTCTGGTTATGATGGCCCCCTCCGGCAGGGTGCCAGAGAGGGCCTAGATTGATTTCTCATGGCTACAGAGGCTTGCGGCGGCGGAACTTCTGATCTAGGTTAATTTTCCGAGGTTTCTGTATTTATAGGAATTTTTGGCGCCGGTCTCACGTCAGGGGGGTCTCCAAGTCATCCACGAGGAAGGGGCCCACGCCCAGGGGGGGTGGGCGCGCCCCCACCCTCGTGGACAGCCTGGGACTCTTCTGGCCCAACTCTTTTGCTCTAGGGGCTTCTTTTGGTCCATCAAAAATCAACAAAAAATGGCACACTAATTGGACTCCGTTTGGTATTCCTTTTCTGTAAAACTCAAAAACAAGGAAAAAACAGAAACTGGCACTGGGCTCTAGGTTAATAGGTTAGTCCCAAAAATCATATAAATAGCATATAAATGCATATAGAACATCTAAGATGGATAATATAATAGCATGAATACTTCATAAATTATAGATACGTTGGAGACGTATCAGATACCACAACAGTCAGCCTCACTGACTTCATCATCATCCAACCAGTGCAATGCAAGTTGATTAGTGTGCAAGGTTCATTAATAACAATTGATCCATGGTGTGACTTACTTATGAACTGGGCCCTTATCCATGGGCGCAGCTATCGATAGATTAATACACTCTGTAGAGGTAGCGCACTTATTTACCCAAACCACGGAATCCATGGCCTCGCACTCCCATTCGGGCGGACCAACGGCATTCCGATAGAACTCTCCCATTGTCATGACACTCTTACGACCACTCCGACCAACTCCCCACTGGGCTTAGTCCTGGGTGACCCAGCCTACCAAAGGCGAAACTACCACCCTTGTGGCGAATAAACAGTCCCAAACGGGGACACGGTACCATAACAACAACGGGTTCACAAGGTTATGTCTGCTTACCGGGCCAGGGTAACACATGCCTATAACCTTCCCTCGTTGGAGGCACCGACAAAAGGCATGACAATGGACGACTACCGGCCTCCTCATAAAGGCAAATGTGGTTGCACTCGTCAGCCCGATTCAGTGGCACCATGACCCGACCAACTTTACATTCAAGTTCAGTTATCTTCAGGCTTTACATGAAATAAAATGCTCGAGTCAAAATATGCCATGCTTATGCAACCATATATCATGCATCACAAATCACAACGGATCAACTTAATTCAAAGTTCTACTTGCACCAACTTAACCTTCAACATTTCTGGTCCTTCCTTACTTGTTATTTATACTCATCACTTTAGTTGACATAATCAAATAAAACTTATCTTAGCATGTATATCGTGAGAATACGACCGATAATCATATCATCATAGTCATGACAAACTTACTTAAATCAACTGCTCAAGCTACACCTCACTAGTTCAAGCAATCACTTCTGTTAACTAAGCATTTTGACCATGACAAACTAAATAACACAAACATTATTGATTTTAATACTATATGCAATGAATAATATATATATATATATATATATATATATATATATATATATATATATATATATATATTCAAGTAGAAAATCATGAATATTGCAAAGACACCATAATAATGTTGTTGTGGCTTGCCTTAGTGCAGAGGAGCTTCACACTCCTTCTAGATGCCTTCAAGACAAGCTTCACCTTCTGAAAATAATTCAAATGACAAAAAGAAAATATCAAGAACACTTCTAAAAATTACCATAAATTCTAGGCAGCAAGGAAAACTCCCATCTTGGGTGTGCTGTTAGGATTTTCCAGTAAGAACAGAATGCAAAAAGAATCAAATCATTTGGACATGTAGAATAAGAGTTATAGCTGGTGAAAGTTCTGGTCAAAATTTGAACTAAATTTGAATTAAAAAGAAAATCCAGGGGGGTGACATCGAAGGCGTAAAATTCCCGGGCGCCACCACTCATACCGCTTCGGGCGTGACCTGAGTGGTTGACAGCGGGTGAGGGAGTCCTAGACTAAGGGGTCCTCAGGCGTCTGGCCCGTTATCCATGGGCCGGATTGATGGGCTATGAAGACATGAAGGCCGAAGACTGTACCTGTGTCCGGATTGGACTCTTCTTGGCGTGGAAGGCAAGCTTGGCGACTGACTATGAAGATTCCTTCCTATGTAACCGACTCTATATAAACCCTAGATCCTCCCGGTGTCTATATAAACCGGAGGAATTAGTCCGGAAAGGAGATATTGATGACCATACTCATATAGGCTAGACTTATAGGGTTTAGCCATTACGATCTCGTGGTAGATCAACTCTTGTAACACTCATATTCATCAAGATCAATCAAGCAGGAAGTTGGGTATTACCTCCATAGAGAGGGCCCAAACCTGGGTAAACATCGTGTCCCCTATCTCCTGTTACCATCGATCCTAGACGCACAGTTCGGGACCCCCTACCCGAGATCCTCCGGTTTTGACACCGACAATGGTGCTTTCATTGAGAGTTCCACTGTGCCATGGACGAAAGGTTTGATGGCCCTTCGATCGTCTGTAGTGACACTGTCCAAGGAGAAACCATCCTCCCTGGACAGATTTTCATGTTCGGCGGCTTCGTACTGCGGGCCAACTCGTTTGGCCATCTGGAGCAGATTGATAGCTACGCGCCTGGCCACCAGGTCAGATTTGGAAGCTTGAACTACGTCGCGGATATCTGTGGAGACTTGATCTTTAATGGATTTGAGACCGCAGCGATCGCTCCCCCTCGCTCTGATAAACATGACTTGAATCTGTCATCGGATCACATCCAGGAGATGATTCCTGTCGCTGCAACGGCCCTAGAACCAGAGCAGATCATGCCATCCGAAACCATGGAGTCCGCTGGGTTGGAGCCGCACACGGACTCGACACCCTGCAATATTTGCGTCAGCGAAACTTCGGACTCGTCTCCGGCTATAAGTTCCGGACATCGTACGCCTGCGGACACCGAGCTAGATCGGTTATCGATCTTTTAATTCAGCACCGCAGACGTTTTCCAGCACTCACCTTTGGGCGATGTGCTAAACTCTTTAAAAAAACTGTCATTGGTAGGAGACTCACAGCCGAACTATGTCCAGTCCGAACTAGGGGCTGACGACGGAGAATTTTGCTTCCCACCCGCCACCCACTTCATAGCTACCGTCGAAGACTTAACCGATGAGCATGATTATGGCTCTGAAGGCATCGAAGGTATGGACGACGATGCCGACAAGGAGCAAGGCCAAGACCCGCCATTCACTGGACGTTGGACGGCCACCTCTTCATACGGCATGTACATGGTTGATACACCTAAAGGATCTGGTGGCAATGACAAAGGAGATCCAGTTGCGAATAAACCTTCTAAGACACAGTCCAAGCGTCGGCGCCCTAAACGCCAAGCCTCGTCGCTCAAAAGATGGAAACACTGGCACCGGAGAAAATAGTACTCCGGACGACGCCGAAAACAATGAAGACCCTGTCGGGGCTGCATCCGAACAGGAGGAACATGACAACGGGCAAGATAACCCTGATAAACAGGCCATGCCCAATGACCCAGATGATGATAGTTACCGTCCAGTCTCCGAGGATGATGAGAGCCTCGGCAATGAGGACTTCATCGTGCCTGAGGCACCCCTCGAGCAGGAGCGCTTCAAGCGCCAGCTAATAGCCACTGCAAGAAGCCCGAAGAAGAAGAAGCAGCAACTCCAAGCGGATCAAGACCTACTCATCGTTAGATGGACCAATGTCCTGGCAGCCGAAGAATACGGCCTCAAGCGCCCAACCAAGAGTTACCCAAAGCGCAGACTGCTACCTCAGTTCGACGAGGAGGCACCAGATCCCTCGCGTAATGCGGAACGACCACCACGAGGTCGGGACAGTGCGGCGGACCGACGACCCCGCGGTCGGGATAAAACGACAACTCAGGCCGAACAACAGCCCGCCCCACCGCCTCGTAAACACACGGACAGGCCAGCTCGGGACCATACATCCGACCTTCGGCAGGAATTGGACAGCAGAGCAGGACACACCAGATCGATCTACGGATCGCGAGGACGCTTCCCTACTCAGGATGACGACTACCTATTTGGACGTGACAAATCTAGTCACACCCGGGCCGATAACTGCAGATGGACTCCATCGGAGGTGCGCCGTGATGCGGCCCGCTATAGAGGCACCGCACACCCTCTCTGCTTCATAGATGAGGTGTTGGACCACAAATTCCCCGAGGGGTTCAAGCCCGTCAATATTGAATCATACGACGGAACAACTGATCCCGCAGTGTGGATCGAAGATTTTATTCTCCACATCCACATGGCCCGAGGATACGACCTCCACGCTATCAAATACCTCCCATTAAAGCTCAAAGGACCAGCTCGACACTGGCTGAACAGCCTGAATGAGAATTCCATCGGCAGCTGGGAGGATCTGGAAGAAGCTTTTTTTGACAACTTCCAAGGCACTTATGTCTGGCCACCTGACGCCGATGACTTAAGTCACATAGTTCAACAACCTGGAGAGTCCGCCAGAAAATTCTGTACTAGGTTCCTAACCAAAAGGAACCAAATCATCGACTGTCCGGATGCCGAAGCCCTAGCAGCCTTTAAACATAGCATCCGTGACGAATGGCTCGCCCGCCACCTCGGAGAAGAAAAACCGAGGTCCATGGCAGCCCTCATGGCACTTATGACCCGCTTTTGCATGGGAGAGGATAGTTAGCTGGCTCGCAGTACAAAGACAGCCAATGAAGCAGGCCCCTCCGAGGCCAAAAATAGCACTGGCAAGCTCCGTCGCAACAGACACAAACGCCGGAGCAATGGCGATAACACCGATGACACTACAGTTCACACCGGATTAAGTGGCTCCAAGTCCGGCCAGCGAAAGAAGCCCTATAAAAGGAACAGCGGAGGACCATCCAGCTTGGACCGCATACTCGATCGTCTGTGCCAGATATATGGCACCCCAGACAAACCGGCCAACCATACTAATAGAGATTGCTGGGTCTTTAAGCAAGCCAGCAAGGTAAATAGCGGAAACAAGGAAGGGGAATCACAGAGCGAGGACGATGACGAGGAGCCCCGGCAGCCGAACAGTGGGGGGCAGAAGAAATTCTCGCCTCAAGTCAAAATGGTGAACATGATATATGCTACACACATCCCCAAAAGGGAGCGCAAGCGCGCACTCAGGGACGTCTATGCGGTAGAGCCACTTGCCCCAAAATTCAACCCATGGTCGTCATTCCTGATCACCTTCGATCGTCGTGATCATCCAAATAGCATCCGTCATGGCGGTTCGGTCGCATTGGTACTCGAACCAATCATCGACGGATTTCATATGACACAAGTCCTAATGGACGGTGGTAGTAGCCTCAACCCGCTCTATCAGGATACAGTACGCAAAATGGGCATTAATCCCTCACGAATCAAGCCCACGATAACTACCTTTAAAGGAGTTATACCAGGCGTAGAGGCCCGTTGTATGGGCTCAATCATGCTGGAGGTGGTCTTCGGTTCCCCGGATAACTTCCGAAACGAAGAGCTAATCTTCGATATCGTCCCCTTCCACAGCGGCTACCACGCACTACTCGGACGAACCACATTTGCTAGATTCAACGCGGCGCCACATTATGCTTATCTCAAGCTCAAGATGCCCGGTCCATGCAGCGTCATTACAGTAAATGGAAACACGGAACGTTCCCTCCGTTCGGAGGAGCATACCGCAGCCCTAGCAGCAGAAGTACAGAGCGGCCTTCTCAAGGGGCACCATAATCCGGCCGCCGAGCCCCTGGACATCGTTAAGATGGTCTGGACTACACTGCAACAGGGCAGCTCGGTTCGTCAAGAGCCGAATTAGTAAATTCAGCCTCCGTCCCAACCCCGATGAGGAAATGGCATCCGTACCGTGCGTACATAATTATGCACTCAAAACCCCATGGGTACTGACGGAGGCATAACTCGCTCACGATCCACAGTGCGGCTTGACCGACCCTGGGATTCATACGCCTTTACTTTTTCTTTTTATTACGGTTTTTTTTTTCTCTTTTCGAGGTCTATGCGGACGACCCGCTTGCAGAACACACCAAGGAGACAAGGAGCTATGGCATACAAGGTAATCCCCAGGTGATCTCTACTAAATGATCGCCATACTTGTTTTACATACCCGCACGCAGCTCGCCCTTGGTTGCGGCATGTTAAATAGCTTTACTTGCTTATCGCATTACTTGCACAAAGTACGCCTCGACGTACTAATTGCATCACAATGGTGAATAAATGGTGGCATCAGCTTATTACTTAATTTTCCTGTCTCCACACCTTTGTATATATTACTTATTGCAAACGTACAACATGGTACGTATTACTACGCAAGGGGCTTCATTACACCCCGCATTACGGCAATAAAAGTCTGAACACTTTTCCAGTATAGTTTGGGACCCCGAACTTATAGCATTATATGCATCGGCTCCGAATCATGTCTTTGGTCAATAGTTGGGTTGCGCGGCTCCTGTGCTTACTACCTTACGTTCCGCTATATCGGCTAGGGTAGTAAAGGAGAACTATGCGATTGTTTCCGGTTCTTCCTAAGAGCACCTCGATGAGAGAAAGCCGAAACTGATCATCATGATGCGGCGAGAGCTGATCAGCTGTTCGAGAGGTTCCAAATCGTTAGAGATTTTTTCCGCTTGTTGCGAAGAATCGGTTCCTCCGATCAGACGTGTACAACGCCCCTAGTTCGGCCTTTCAAATACCAGGGGCTTCGTCAACTTTCTTAATTGTCAAACTCCTATAGCTAAGTGAGGGCAGTAAAGGCCGCATAGTTTGACTGCCTTGTTCGTTGCGCTAAACACCTCCTTTAAGGACCGGAATGTGGAGTAAAGAGTGTTTAGATTTATCCCGAACACCCCCGTACTATCTACGTGGGGGCAGAAGCCAACGACTGGCCAACCCTCAGATTTCATAAAAGGCCGCACAGGAGGTAAAATGTAAATCACATGAATTATAATACATAACATCATTGTTCCATATTACAGGACATGATAATACAAATGTCTCATGGGAATATGACATCCTTCGAACATTGCTCTGTCACAAGGCGGGACCCCTCCAGGACACCATCAAAATAGAGCTCGGGTAGACGATGCTCCTTGCCCTCCGGCGGCCCCTCGGTCATCAGCTTCTTGGCATCCAACTTTGCCCAATGTGTCTTGACGCGGGCAAATGCCATACGCGCACCTACAATACAGACCGACCGCTTCACGGCTTCGAGCCGCGGGCAGGCACTTACAAGCCGCTTAACAAGTCTGAAGTAGCTGCTAGGTATAGGATCGGCAGGCCACAGCCGGACTATCAGGTCCATCATGGCTAGCTCTGCCAACCTGTGCAGCTCGACCAACTGCTTTCACTGGTCGCTGAAGGGCACCGGATGATCGGGTCCAAGATATTGGGACTAGAATAGCTTCTCCGTAGACATCCCTTCTTCGGCTCTGTAATGCTCGGCAACATGTGATATACTGTGCAGCAGATCCGTAAACGCCCCTAGAAAACCCAAATTCGGATAAGTACAAGGAACGTTTCTTCTACATACTTGCTTTGCATCGTGAAAGACTTACCCGCCGCAATCTTCTTGGCCGCCTGAATTTCCTGGAGGGCATTCTGGGCTACGGCTTGTGCATCCTGTGCGCTCTGGTGGGCCTTCGCCAGTTCGGACTCTTTCGCCTTACAATCGCGCTCCAAGGACTCAAATCTCTCGATCGCGCCCTGGAGCTGTTGCTGCGCCTCGCCAACCCGGGCCTCGTGCTTCTCGCACGCGGCGCGTTCCTTGGCTGCATTGCCCTCAGCCTCGGCTAATGCCTTCTTGAGGGCTGCCACCTCGGTCGTGGCCCCTAATAAAGTTTATGACACCTTAGTCCGGACGGACTATTCATTTTTTCTTAAAATGTACCCGCAGGTTACTGCATACCTTGGCTATCCTCCAGCTTCTTCTTCACGAGGCCGAGCTCCTCCTCGGCCCGCTCCAGTTTCCACTTCAGTCCGGAGACCTCCGCAACATGAGTGGTGGCAGCCTGCAGCGATACCTGCTTATTCACATAGACAACTTATGTTAGACTCCTGCGATATTTCTTCTTGATCCTCTGTTCGGGTTTTTCTTCCCGAACACCAAACAGAGCATTAGGGGCTACTGTCTATACTGTGATATTCTTCCTACAAACACATTACTTACCTCAAAGCCCGATAGAAGGCTAGTGCAGGCTTTAGCCAGTCCGCTTTTGACGAACTGAACCTTCTCTATTACCGTGCCAATAAGGGCGCGGTGTTCATCCACAATAGGGGCGCCTCGTAGCGCCTCCAGCAGATTATCCAGTGCCTCTGGTTGGACAGAGGTCACCGGCGAAACAGGCACATTCCCTCCTTTTGGGGAATGTCGTTCGCTGGACTCCGGAGCCGCATAGATCTCCGGAATGCTATCCGGCTCAGGTCCGAAGGGAACTCGGCCCCCGGCACCAGTCCCCATAGGGGCTTTTTCCCCCGATGATCTCCGGAAGCTCTCCCTGGTCGGGGAAGGTCTTTTGTGACACCACCTCATCATTACCCTTGGGAGAGACGGAATGAGTAGGTGGCGGAGACATGCTAGCCATCTCCTTTGAGTCTAGCGATCCCTCTGTCGAGGATCGCGGTGAGCCATCGCATGCCGGACTGCAATAACAAGGTTTAAGGTATATCAATATTACAAACCGGGAAGGCCAGACGCTTTCGGATTCTGGTACTTACGAGGCGGCCTGAGGCTTGGTCCGGCGAGGTCACTCCGGACTGCTATCAACATCCCACACGGAGTTATCCGCGAGGGAGCCTCTAACCCTCTTAGGCGCTTTCGCCTCCGGATTTGTGGGGGCTGCTCTCTTCTTCCTCCCCACTTCAGGTGGGGAGTCGTTTTCTTCTTCCTCTTCGTCATCGTCATCAACGGACGAAGAGGAAGACTCATCTTCGGACATCATGTCCGGAGCGCCTTTTTGGCGAGGGCCCTTCTTGGCCCCTTTGGCCGCTTTCTTGTCCGTCTTCTCTAACACCTCATAAGGTGCTGGAAAAAGCATTTTCGTCAGTAATGGGAATTCTTGGTCTTTGGGTAGCGGAGCCGAAAAGTTAATCCCCTCAGCTACCTAGATCCAGGCCTGAAAACATGGGTAGGAAAGCTTAGGCTTTTTCTCAAAATATGCTAGCAAAAGGGTATGCCTTGAAAACATTAAAAGAACTTACCGGGTTAGCCTGGCGTTTTAAGCTAAGCCCGCGATCATCGGTCGTGGGCGGTGGCGTCTCGCCGGCCTTGAAGATCACTTTCCAGATTTCTTCGTGCGTCGTGCTGAAGAGTTCTAGTAGTGTCTGGTGCTTGGCCGGATCATACTCCCACATATAGCAAGTCCGGCATTGGCACGGGAGGATCCGATGAATGAGAATGACCTAGACCACGTTGACAAGCTTGATCTTCCTGCCTATCATATTCTGGACGCACGTCTGGAGCCCAGTCAGCTCGTCCGAGGGACCCCAGGTCAGGTCCCTCTCTTGCCAGGAGGTGAGCCGCATCGGGATTCTGGATCGGAATTCGGGGGACGCCGCTCAGTTGGCGTCGCACGGCTCGGTGATGTAGAACCACCCTGATTTCCCCCCTTCATCGTCTCCGTGAATGTGCCTTCGGGCTAGGTAACGTTGGGCATCTTGCCCACCATGGCTCCTCCGCACTCTGACTGTTGGCCGCTCACCACCTTCGGCTTCACATTGAAGGTCTTCAGCCACAGGCCGAAATGAGGCAGGATGCGGAGAAAGGCCTCGCACACGACAATGAATGCCGTGATGTTGAGAATGAAGTTAGGAGCTAGGTCATGTAAGTCTAGCCCGTAGTAAAACATCAGTCCACGGACGAAGGGGTGAAGAGGGAAGCCCAGCCCGCAGACGAAATGTGTAAGAAACACAACCCTCTCGTGGGGCTCTGGAGTAGGGACGATCTGTACCTTGGCCGGGAGTCTGTGAGCGATCTCCTTGGCCAGATATCCGGCCTCCCGGAGCTCCTTGATATCCCTCCTCGTGACGTAGGAGGCCATCCACTTGCCTCCAGCTCCGGATCCGGACATCTTGGGAGTGCTTTCTCGGACAAGGGAAAAGCTAAAGGCTTGGGTGCTGGAGCTCTGGGACGGAAGGGCTGAGGAGGAACCGAGGTGTGGGTGGAGAAAGGGAATTCTTATCCCCTTATAAAGGCCACAAATATCAAGCATCTCCCCAGTCGCCTTAAACTCGCCTATTCCCAAGGGCCGTGCAAACGGCACAGTTGGGTCACCCACGTTGTATTGATGAGAATCCCGTAATAAGGGGACATGATCTCTGATTCGACAAGACGTGCCAATGGCAACCGCGTCTCGAAACATGGAGCAGTAGACAAAAAACGGTTTGAAATTATGACCGGACAGACGTGATGTCATGTTGTAAAAAGCTGTCAGCAGATTAGACTCGTGTAAAAATATATTCTCTCTGCGGTTGTGTATGGTGTGTGTGTGACAGGTCCGGATACTATCATCGCATCCGAAGACTATCTTGAAGTTCGGATAGAAGGGAACCCGCCTTGCAATGCCGAAGACAATCTGCACGCCGGACTCCTCGTCATTGAAGCCAGGTGTCGGTGTCAAAACCGGCGGATCTCGGGTAGGGGGTCCCGAACTGTGCGTCTAGGCGGATGGTAACAGGAGACAAGGGACACGATGTTTTACCCAGGTTCGGGCCCTCTTGATGGAGGTAAAACCCTACGTCCTGCTTGATTAATATTGATGATGTGTGTTACAAGAGTGGATCTACCACGAGATCAAAGAGGCTAAACCCTAGAAGCTAGCCTATGGTATGATTGTTGTTCGTCCTACGGACTAAAACCCTCCGGTTTATATAGACACCGGATAGGGTTAGGGTTACACAGAATCGGTTACAAAGGTAGGAGATCTACATATCCGTATCGCCAAGCTTGCCTTCCACGCCAAGGAAAGTCCCATCCGGACACGGGACGAAGTCTTCAATCTTGTATCTTCATAGTCTTGGAGTCCGGCCGATGATGATAGTTCGGCTATCCGGACACCCCCTAGTCCGGAACTCCCTCAGTAGCCCCTGAACCAGGCTTCAATGATGACGAGTCCGCGCGCATATTGTCTTCGACATTGCAAGGCGGGTTCCTCCTCGAATACTTCATAGAAGGTTTTGAACACAAGGATAGTGTCCGCTCGCAAAACAAGTTCCACATGACACCGCAGAGAATAATTTTTGCACAGATCTGCTGGCGTATTCATGGCGTGACATCACACCACTGCTAGGCCTTTATATGAATCGTTTTTATTGTTCCACCTCAGCGTGTTTAGCGAGGCGGTTTCCTTAACGCGTCTTATCAAAGCGTAGATCGTGCCCCTTATTCCGGATTCTCATCAATACGGACGTGGGTAACCCAACCGTGCCCGTTGGTCTGCCTTCTCTATCAAAGGCGAGTCCTAATCGACCACGGGGTGGGCTCTTGGTATTCAACCTCTTTATAGTGAGACCAAGGCCCTCTTCTTTTTACACCCTCCATCGAGTTCGCCTCACACCCAAAGCTTCAGATTCAGGCGCTTCGGACTTTCGACGATGTCCGGCTCCGACCAGCACGGCCGATGGATGTCTTCCTCCGTCACAGAAGAAGATGTGCTAAAGCTACGAGATGCCAGGTATTTGACCGGCGAGATCTCGCATAGGCTGCCTGCTCCAGGGCAGGTCACTCCCACTCCTGAGCCCGGCGAGAATGTGGTGTTCGTGTCCCACTTCCTTCGGGGTTTAGCCTTCCCGACGGACCCCTTTGTGCGGGGGCTCATGTTTTATTTTGGGCTTGATTTCCATGACTTGAACGGAGTCCATCCTCCATATCTCGTCATTAATTGTTGTATGTGTGGCCTTCCTCCATATTACCCCCACTTTGGATTGTGGCTCAAAACCTTCAAGGTGGAGCCAAAGGCGATCAAGGGCAGCAAGCGAGTCAGAGGGGCGGTCATAAGAAAATGTCTTGATGCTCCGTGGCCCGAGGGCTCTTTTCAAGAGGAGCTTGGTTTGTGGCAGCGGGAGTGGTTTTATATCACCGCTCCCGGGGGCACCAAATGGGCGGCGCTCCTGCCTTCCGCCAGTCCACCACCAGCAGGCGGCGTCATGGGTCAACAAGGGGCTCGGCTGGGGCCATCCAAGGATGTTCCCCGCTGCAGGGGCCGTATTCGAGATCTCCAGAAAGAGGATCAATCTGGTTGCGATGGCGCGAGTTATGGTGATCCGGCGCCTTCAGCCCTAAACGTCGCCCCCTCCGCCTGTGGGAATTCAATCCGGAGGACCATGAGCTCTCAAAATTTTATGGGCACGACGCCTGTGGAGATGTATAAACTGTTCTTCGGATCACAAGAGAAGTGTCCGGACTTGGCCGAGGACGCAGGACTAAGCTGCAATCGCCAGATACTCAAGTAAGTAGTCCTGTAACCGGACAAGCTGTTCATTCATTTATTTTATATATATGCCCTTTAAAGGAGCCGTTTCTTGAACAGGAGTGGATAGCCAAGGCAAAGTTGATAAGGTGTCCGGCTCCCCTCCCAGAGACCACGCCGGATCCCATGTTGACCAAGATGTTGAAGGTCGCGCCTTTTGAGGAAGGCGAAGGGAGGAGCGGGGGAGAAAATGCCTCTGCGAAGGAGGCTATCAAGGAAGGAGGATTAAGAGTCCCACCTTCCGAGGAGAGAAGAGGACCGCTTGAAGATCCGGAGGTCAAGGCCTCCAAGAAAGGAAGGAATCTTCTAAGAGAGTGCAGTGACTGGAAGTAACCCAACCGCATTATTTCCCCAAGGGGATCAGCCCTCCAGCAAGCCGTAAGTAAAAATAAGGGGTCTTGTAAATAAGTAACATCCATGTATTTATTTATGAAGATAACCGAAATTGTACCTTGTAGTTCGGATCTCAGCCCTTCTCAGCAGAGCTCGTCTTCGGGGGATCTTCTTCCGGAGATGATGGAGAGCCAACGCCTCCACCTGTCGCACCCTCATGTAAGCGGACGACCCGGAGGTGTCGTCGCGGAGGGTTCCCCCAAATCCGGCGAGGCCGGAAGGTCCGCGCCAAGTGGCGTCGGTCGGAGGAGTGAAGGATCTGCTCAGGCGAGCAGCTATTTCAGAGGTCACCGTGCTCTAATGGAGTACGGTGATTGAAAGAATTGCATCCGCGAGGCGGATTGCATGAAGCCGTCGAAGCTTCTTGATGGTGTTTGAGGTGCATAAAAATAATGTACCTTCGATAGTTATGCATATAAAATCGCCATGTATAGATAGTAGCCCCGAGACTCGGTATGTTGTCAAAAGTGATGGCGTGCGAGGATCAAATCTCGCTTTTAACATATCGCGCTCTTAAACAGGTGGCGGGCGTCCGGAGGCCAGCCGGATGATGAATATGCCGAACTAAAGCGGCAACTTGACGAGGCGGATCACGGACATCGCGCTGGTCAATAAGCGGTTTGACGAGTCACAAGGTATCACGACTTCTATGGACACCTGTAAGGGAGCTTGACGCCCATGTCTTCTGTTTGTATGCTTAATGCAGATGGTGCCATTGCGATGGAGGAGCTGCGGCAGAACTCGCCCGAGCGAAAAGAGCAAGCCGGAATTAGTAATGTGGCGGCTGTAAAAGGCGGCCAAGAGCTAGAAGCTGAGCGGGCTGCTCATTCTTTGAAGCAAAGAGGAGATGGCCGAGATGGCGAAAAGTTAAGGAATACTACCGATCGCTCTTGCGATTCTTGAAAAAGAACGTCAAAGCGGAACAAGAGGGCCTAAAGAAGGCCGCCGCCAATTCCAAGAATGCCCAATCGGCCTTGAGAGCTGCCAAGGAGGAGCTGAGTTAGGCGGGGCAATTCTTGGCTGAAAACCGTTTACAACTGCGGAGGAAATATCAGATCAAAGTATGCTCCGTTGGATAAATTATGGAGTTCGAGGATGCTTATCTCGGACTTGGCGGCGAAGCGCCAGGACGCTGCTGAGCACTTCCGGGCGGAAGGGGCACGAAGGGAAGAGCTATATTGGTCGCAATTCCATAGTCCGGGCGTCCTCTGCCGTTGACCGATCGGTTGGCGAATGGGCGAGCTGAATCGATTGTCCGGATTAGCCATGAAGCATGTCTTGACTCACTTGTGGCGGACGGACCCACCAAGAGCTATTTTGGTTTAGTGCAGCGGTTTCTTGGTGCGGTGCAGCGTGTCGACGCAATGAAGCGATCGGCGTGTCTTGAGGGAGCGCGGATGGCTCTTGCCGTGTCAAGACATACCGGGCGAGATGAAGGCCACCGACGTTGCATCCCAAGACTCGAGACGAAGCAGTACCGCCGAGCACTACTTTGAAGAAGTCCGTCGGGCGCTTCGTTTAATAGAGACAGCGGTGCTCGAAGGATATTAGGTTGGAATGACATGTATGATTTGTGAAAACAATGTTTCAATGTAATATAAGTGCTTTTTATACTTGTGCGTTCAAGTAGTAAACTACTCCCTGTGCGGCCGTTTATGTATATGTGTATATAACTTTGAAAGATGGCAGTCCTTGGCTTATCAGCCCCACGCACATAGTGCGGGATGTTTAAAAAAAGCACTTTTCACATAATCCAACATCTTGGTCCTGTTAAGGAGGTGATAGCGTAGCAAACCAGCAACGGACTATAATGCTTTATCACTTTCACTTAGCCATAGGAGTTTGAGGTGGGGCTACTATATAGCCCACAGAATACCGCACTCTCCCGAATTCGAAGTGCGTATGTGCGACCAAAACCGGTCCTTCGTTAATGCGGAGGAATTCTAAACATTCCGTGAGTCATCGAGTGGTTGACCAGTCTCTCGCTATATCATGACAATCGGTTTCGGCTTTCTCTCTTGAGGTGCTTTCGCCCGGCGACCGGGCACAATCGCAGATAGTTCTCCACAGTGCCGCGTTAGCCGTGAAAGCGGGCGTAAGGCAACAAAACACAGGAGCCGGGCAACCCAACATTTGACCAAAGACATGATTGGAGCTGATGCATATAAGGCCTAACTCGAGGCGCCGAATACTCCCTAAGGTATTCGGTCTTTATGAAAATGGGCAGAATAATGCCCTAAGCCCACAGTGTCTAGGTGCAGCATAAAAATTCTGTGCGGCCAATGCCAAAGCACCAGCCTCCTCCTCGGTTATATTAAGGAACCAAGGGGATGTATATCAACAAGAGACAATGAAAAAAGGTTTACGCAGGGTCTTAATCTGAAAAGAGTCCTTGCAACGGGTCCCTACTGCACGTCTACGCCTGTGTCTCCGTTGTGCCGTATCCTGGACGGGCGTAGCACGTTGTTCATCTGTAAAAGAGAGGAACTTAGTTTAAAAGAAAAAGGATTGTGCGAAAGATGTACTTAATATTTAAATAAACAAAGTACGGTTCGAAGAAGTGAATAAAATTGAGCTTTATTGTCTCTTGTTATACATGCATGCAACCCCTTGTATGGGGGTATGCCGCTAGTAGGCGCCGGACTCGTCTAGCCGTATCCGGGGTTTGAATGACCTATTGCAGGTTCTTTGCCTAGTGGAGCCGGATAGCTGTGGAGCTGTCGATGCAGTCTCCCCTTCTTCCGTGCTCGAGTAACACTTAATACTTCCTTTTAACGAGATGATGCCGCATGGACTGGGCATTTTAAGTGTTAGAGATGCATAATGCGGTATTGCGTTAAAGCGGTAAAGCTTCAAGCGTCCCAATAGTGCTTGATGGCTACTTTTAAGCGGGCGACATGGAAGAGTAACCTTTCGCGACGGAAGTTGTCGGATGAACCAAACACAACTTCTAGCAGTATGGAGCCCGTGCAAAGGGCGTATGGGCCTGGCAGTACTCCTTTAAAGGAGGTGTTGCTATGGCGAATATCAGGTTTATGTCACTACCGCCATCCATGAGGACATGTGTAAATTGGAATCCGTCGATTATAGGATCCAATATCAAGGCAGTCCATCCTGCGTTCCGGATATTATTGGAATAGTCCTGATGGTCGAAGGTGATTGGTTTTGACAACCAGTGTGCGGCGCGCCTTTTAGGGGGCGCCGCTTTGTTTTTCCCTTTGATCACGTGAAGTGAGTTTACTGTTTTAACCTCCTGTGGGAAAGTTTCTCGTTTTCCAGAGTGCTGCTTTTGGGTTTCGTCACTTGCACTTGGTGTGTCGAGCCCCTTGTGTTCGGCGTTAAGTCGGCCGGACTGCTTGCAGACCCAACAATCTCTGTGGGTATGGTTTGCAGGCTTCCCGGAGGTTCCATGTATTTGACACAGTCTATCCAAAATCTTGTTTAGGTTGGATAGCTCGTCACTGTTATCCTTTAGGGGCAGTGTTTTGTTGTTTGGCCGAGAGCTTTTGAATCCGGCGTTGACCGCCGTACTATTTGGGCCATTTTCCTTATTCCGGCGCTGATCTTTTCTGCGTCGTGATTTCCCATTTCCATCCCTGATTTCGGATGTACTCGGGTCGCTGGTGCTGCATCTAGCCAGCCAGCTGTCTTCCCCTGCGCAAAAGCGGGTCATGAGGCTTGTTAATGCGGCCGTTGTTCTTGGCTTTTCTTGGCCGAGGTGTCTGGCGAGCCATTCGTCTCGGACGTTGTGTTTGAAAGCTGCTAAAGCTTCGGCGTCCGGACAGTCGACTATTTGGTTCTTTTTAGTAAGGAACCTGTTCCAAATTTCGTGCTGACTCTCCGGCTGTTGAGTTATGTGACTTAGATCGTCAGATCCGGAGGCGGACGTAGGTCCCCTGAAAATTTGCCCGAAATGCATCCTCGAGCTCTTCCCAGCTTCCAATGGTATTTCCGGGGAGGCTCTTAAGCCAATGCCGAGCCGACCCTTTGAGTTTAAGGGGTAAGTATTTTATGGCGTGGAGATCATCTCCTCTAGCCATGTGTATGTGGAGGATGTAATCCTCAATCCGCACTCAGGTCTGTTGTTCCGTCGTATGCCTCTATGTTTACGGGTTTGAAGCCCGCTGGAAATTCATGATCCAGCACCTCATCGGTGAAACATAGGGGGTGTGCGGCGCCCCTATATTTGGGTGTGTCGTGGTTTTCGGAATTTTGGCGTGTTGCATTGCTTTGACAAGCATGCTTTCTTGGCCCATAGATGGACCTAACCGGGCCATCCTTTTGATGTGAATCCTTAGGCGGATCACATATTGGCTTGTGTGCGGCATCATTCGCCGCTCTCTTTTTGCCGTGAGGTCGTCCATCCGACCGGGTGGCCTTCTTGCTTTTTAATTGTGGGGGCTCTAAGGCCTCCTCGTCGAATTCGGGCAGTAGCTTTCTTTCCGGGTAGCTCTTTGTTCGGCGACTGTCGCCGTACTTATCTGCGGTGCTAAATATTTTGCTCCATCTAATTCTGAGTGCATCTTCCGCTGTTTTGAGCTTCCGCTTCTGCTTTTTCAGGCTACGCGTAGTGGCGACGAGCCTTTTCTGGAGGTCATTTTGCTCCAATGGTTTGTCCGGCGTGAGAACGTCCGGACTGTTGTCTTCGCCGGGGACAGATTGTTTGTCCAAGTTGTCTTGTTCGGACGATTGCTCGATAGCTTGTTCGTTGTCCACCGGTTCGCCCTGCTCTATGGCTGGGTCTTTGTTGAGGCGGGACTTTGTTCGGCGTTTACGTTGCCGTTTTGACTGCTTTTCGAGGGATTTATCCTTCGTGGCGTCCCGTTGTTCCTCGTCTTCATTTCCTTTAGGTGTATCCACCATGTATACATCATGGGATGAGGTTGTCCAGCATCCTATAGGTGCTGGTTCATTG
The DNA here is from genome assembly GCA_021605205.1 of Aegilops longissima. Classification (NCBI taxonomy): domain Eukaryota; kingdom Viridiplantae; phylum Streptophyta; class Magnoliopsida; order Poales; family Poaceae; genus Aegilops; species Aegilops longissima. The sequence continues at coordinate 278,693,118 of CM038680.1, forward strand.
TTGTCTCCTACATCGTCGTACATACCGTCGATGTCTTCGGAGTCGAGATCGAGCACGCCGTGTAAGCTTTCGACGGTGGCTATGAAGTGGGTGGTGGTTGGGCATTGAGTTTCTTCATCGTCCGCATCCCAACCTTCCTGTCCGTAGTCCGGCCAGGGCTCTCCGGATAAAGAGAGAGACTTTAGTGAATTCAGGATGTCGCCGAAGGGCGAGTGCTGAAAGATGTCCGCGGCCGTGAACTCCATAACGGGCGCCCAATCGGATTCGATTGGCAAGGGCGCGGAAGGTTCGGAGTCCGGAGAGGAGTCCGGCACCTTGGAGTCGAGGTCTTCGCAAAGGACAGGGATGAAGTTCGGCTCGATCGCCGTAAAGATTAAAGCCCCCGAGGCGGTGTCCAACCACTCGTCCTCGACCGGGGAATCCGGCTACGGATTAAGGGTCAGAGCGGGTTTTGGTGCGGCCTCGAGGGCACTGTTCGGCTGCAGAGCTAGATCATGCCCATCGAGACAGTGCGGCGCGCTTGGCTGCGGCTCGAATCCGTCGAAGATCAAGTCTCCGCGGATATCGGCCGTATAGTTTAAACTTCCAAATCTGACCTGATGGCCAGGGGCATAGCTTTCGATCTGCTCCAGATGGCTAAGCGAATTGGCCCACAGTGCAAAGCCGCCGAATACGAAGATCTGTCCGGGGAGAAAGGTCTCACCCTGGACCGCGTCGTTGTTGACGATCGAAGGAGCCATCGGGCCTATCGGTGACGACACGAGGAACTCTCAATGAAAGCTCCAATGTCGGTGTCAAAACCGGCGGATCTCGGTAGGGGTCCCGAATCGCTGTGCGTCTAGGCGGATGGTAACAGAGACAAGGGACACGATGTTTTACCCAGTTGGGCCCTCTTGATGGAGGTAAAACCCTACGTCCCGCTTGATTAATATTGATGATGTGTGTTACAAGAGTGGATCTACCACGAGATCAAAGAGGCTAAACCCTAGAAGCTAGCCTATGGTATGATTGTTGTTAGTCCTCGGACTAAAACCCTCCGGTTTATATAGACACGGATAGGGTTAGGGTTACAGAGTCGGTTACAAAGGTAGGAGATCTACATATCAGATCGCCAAGCTTGCCTTCCACGCCAAGGAAAGTCCCATCTAGACACGGGACGAAGTCTTCAATCTTGTATCTTCATAGTCTTGGAGTCCGGCCGATGATGATAGTTCGGCTATCCGGACACCCCCTAGTCCGGAACTCCCTCACCAGGTTCAGGGGCTACTGAGGGAGTCCTGGACTAAGGGGTCCTCAGGCGTCCGGCCCGTTATCCATGGGCTGGACTGATGGGCTATGAAGACATGAAGGCCGAAGACTGTACCTGTGTCCGGATTGGACTCTTCTTGGCGTGGAAGGCAAGATTGGCGACCGACTATGAAGATTCCTTCTTATGTAACCGACTCTATGTAAACCCTAGATCCTCCCGGTGTCTATATAAACCAGAGGAATTAGTCCGGAAAGGAGATATTGATGATGATAGTCATATAGGCTAGACTTCTAGGGTTCAGCCATTACAATCTCGTGGTAGATCAACTCTTGTAACACTCATATTCATCAAGATCAATCAAGCAGGAAGTAGGGTATTACCTCCATAGAGAGGGCCCAAACCTGGGTAAACATCGTGTCCCCTGTCTCCTGTTACCACCGATCTTAGACGCACAATTCGGGACCCCCTACCCGAGATTCGCCGGTTTTGACACCGACAGCGGGCCCCGCTGGTCAGGTCGGAGGGAGAGGGGGAGAGAGACATATGCTACCTCTTGAGCACTGCGTTGGATTTCCCCGAAGAGGAGAGGATGATGCAGCAAAGTAGCATAAGTATTTCCCTCAGTTTTTGAGAACCAAGGTATCAATCCAGTAGGAGGCCACGCGCGAGTCCCTCGTACCTACACAAAACAAATAGCTCCACGCAACCAACACGATTAGGGGTTGTCAATCCCTTCACGGTCACTTACGAGAGTGAGATCTGATAGGTAATATTTTTGGTATTTTTGATATAAAGATGCAAGGTAAAATAAAAGGCAAAGTGAAAAAGCAAAGCAATAATAAAGTGATTGAAGATTGATATGATGAGAATAGACCCGAGGGCCATAGATTTCACTAGTGGCTTCTCTCAAGAGCATAAGTATTTCTACGGTGGGTGAACGAATTACTGTTGAGCAATTGACAGAATTGAGCATAGTTATGAGAGTATCTAGGTATGATCATGTATATAGGCATCACGTCCGAGACAAGTAGACCGACTCCTGCCTGCATCTACTACTATTACGCCACTCATCGACCGCTATCCAGCATGCATCTAGAGTATTAAGTTAATGAAAACAGAGTAACTCCTTAAGCAAGATGACATGATGTAGAGGGATAAATTCATGCAATATGATAAAAAAACCATCTTGTTATCCTCGATGGCAACAATACAATATGTGCCTTGCTGCCCCTACTGTCACTAGGAAAGGACACCACAAGATTGAACCCAAAGCTAAGCACTTCTCCCATTGCAAGAAAAACCAATCTAGTAGGCCAAATCAAATTGATAATTCGAAGAGACTTGCAAAGATAACCAATCATACATAAAAGAATTCAGAGATGATTCAAATATTGTTCATAGATAATCTTGATCATAAACCCACAATTCATCGGTCTCAACAAACACACCGCAAAAAGAAGATTACATCGAATATATCTCCACGAGAGAGGGGGAGAACATTCTATTGAGATCCAAAAAGAGAGAAGAAGCCATCTAGCTATTAACTATGGACCCGAAGGTCTGAGGTAAACTACTCACACTTCATTGGAGGGGCTATGGTGATGATGTAGAAGCCCTCCGTGGTGGATTCCCCTTCCGGCGGAGCTCCGAAACAGTCCCCAAGATGGGATCTCGTGGATACAGAAAGTTGTGGCGGTGGAATTAGGTTTTTGGCTCCGTATCTTATCGTTTGGGGGTACGTAGGTATATATAGGAGGAAGGAGTACGTCGGTGGAGCTTCGAGGGGGCCACGAGGCAGGGGGCGCACCCTAGGGGGGGGGCGCCCTCCACCCTCGTGACCGACTCATGGCTTTCTTGACTGTGGGTCCAAGTCTCCTGGATCTTATCTGATGAGCAAATCACGTTCCCGAGGGTTTCATTCCGTTTGGACTCCGTTTGATATTCCGTTTCTTGAAACACCGAAATAGGCAAAAACAGCAATTTCAGGCTGGGCCTCCGGTTAATAGGTTAGTCCCAAAAGTAATATAAAAGTGGAAAATAAAGCCCAATATGGTCCAAAACAGTAGATAATATAGCATGGAGCAATAAAAAATTATAGATACGTTGGAGACGTATCAAGATGCAAGGTAAAATAAAAGGCAAAGTAAAAAAAGCAAAGCAATAGTAAAGTGATTGAAGATTGATATGATGAGAAAAGACCCGGGGCCATAGATTTCACTAGTGGCTTCTCTCAAGAGCATAAGTATTTCTACTGGGTGAGCGAATTCTTCATTGAGCAATTAATGAAATTGAGCATAGTTATGAGAGTATCTAGGTATGATCTTGTATATAGGCATCACGTCCGAGACAAGTAGACCGACTCCTGCCTACATCTACTACTATTACTTCACTCATCAACCGCTATCCAGCATGCATCTAGAGTATTAAGTTAAAGAAAACAGAGTAACGCCTTAAGCAAGATGACATGATGTAGAGGGATAAATTCATGCAATATGATAAAAACCCCATCTTGTTATCCTCGATGGAAACAATACAATACATGCCTTGCTGCCCCTACTATCACTGGGAAAGGACACCGCAAGATTGAACCCAAAGCTAAGCACTTCTCCCATTGCAAGAAAACCCAATCTAGTAGGCCAAACAAATTGATAATTCGAAGAGACTTGCAAAGATAACCAATCATACATAAAAGAATTCAGAGAAAATTCAAATATTGCTCATAGATAATCTTGATCATAAACCCACAATTCATTGATCTCAACAAACACACCGCAAAAAGAAGATTACATCGAATAGATCTCCACGAGAGAGGGGGAGAACATTGTATTGAGATCCAAAAAGAGACAAGAAGCCATATAGCTACTAACTATGGACCCGAAGGTCTGAGATAAACTACTCACACTTCATCGGAGAGGCTATGATGTTGATGTAGAAGACCTCCGTGGTGGATTCCCCTTCCGGCGGAGCTCCGAAACAGGCCCCAAGATGGGATCTCGTGGGTACAGAAGGTTGCGGCGGTGGAATTAGGTTTTTGGCTCTGTATTTGATCGTTCGGGGGTACGTAGGTATATATAGGAGGAAGGAGTACGTCGGTGGAGCTTTGAGGGGCCCACGAGGCAGGGGGCGCGCCCTAGGAGGGGCGCCCTCCACCCTCGTGACCGCCTCTCTTCTTTCTTGACGGAGGGTCCAAGTCTCCTGGATCATATTCGGTGAGAAAATCACGTTCCCGAAGGTTTCATTTCGTTTGGATTCCGTTTGATATTCCGTTTCTTGGAAACACTGAAATAGGCAAAAAACAACAATTCTGGGTTGGGCCTCCGGTTAATAGGTTAGTCCCAAAAGTAATATAAAAGTGGAAAATAAAGCCCAATATAGTCCAAAACAGTAGATAATATAGCATGGAGCAATCAAAAATTATAGATACGTTGGAGACGTATCAACAGAGCATCGCGATGCTTTGCCGGAGCACACGCCAGCGAGGAGGGCTCCTTGGCCCGATCCAAAGGGATAGGATTGGAGAGGAGGTAGAGACGCACCTGCCCGTACCCGTAGCGTAGCTAGAGGTGGCCGGACGGGGTCGGAACTGAGCTCTCCAGCGGCGGCGGCGGGCGGGGCTCGTCGGAGTTGGCGACTCCGGCGAGGCAAGACCAGTTCAACTGCTCCAATGGCACCAGTTCGCACCAGTGAACCACCACGAACACGCATGAGGAGTCGGTGAAGCCCGAGCGGCTCTGGAGAGGGACGGGGCCTAGGACGGGGATCGTTGGCGAGCTCGGGACGACGGCGGCGGCCAGAGGCCTGCCCGGCCGGGCTGCGGCTTCCTACAGGGTCGTGGAGATGTGCTGAGTGTGTGAGTGAAGAGAAAGGAGCTCGGGAGGGGGCAATATATAGGCGAGGCTGAGGCGGGGATCAAGAACTCGTCGGTGCTCTCTGGAGCGTCGCCCAGCGACGAATGGCGTCAGTGAGAGAGGGGAAAGGCGCCGGGGATCACGCGGAGGCTGTAGACGAGCTGCGACGAGCACAGGAGCGCGGTACATGACGAGCACAGGGGCACGAGCGCACTGTTGCCTTGGCCGCGCCGTGCCCGTGCTCGCTGCGGCGAGCTCCGGCGTCGGCGAGCGCCAGGAGGGAGTTAAGGGCATCGAGACAGTGATTGTGGCGCGGTTTGGCAAGGTGCGGCAGCCGGGGAAGCGAGCACGCGATGAACAAAGCGCTCAGCAGCATCCAGAGCGCGTCCACAAGCATGTTGGCACCGTGCACACGCGTGGTCACCGCCTGAACTCTGGCATAGAGCCATGTCTTACCATAAATTCATGTATGGGAGTTATTCCTTAGTGGTTTTGGTTGTTTTGCATAGTTGGCTTGGTCACAGGTGCACCGTGGGAGTGGCTCTTTTGCTGGCACGTTTCTGGACAGAAACTTGTGAGCTTGAATGTGGTAAAACCACAGAGGGTTTAGGGATGATTTTTGGTGGTTAGCAGTTTCTTAGGAGGGTGATGATGCTCAAGAAAAATCAGCCTCATTGGATCAAGGAAAATGGTACTTGCTGTAGAAAGTGATCATTCTGTCCAGAATAGAAATGATTTTCTGTAGCATAAATATTACAAAAAGTTATGCAATATTTTTTCTCAGGAAGGTGCCCTAGGGTCCAAAGAATATTTGGGAATTTTCTCAGATTTTTGTGGGCAAAGAAAATGAGGGTTGCTTTGGAGCATACTTCTGTGAAGTGCTTTTCAGGGAAGAAAATAAATATTTTTCTTTTATGAAAATTATTCCTTGGGCTTTGGTTAGAGTTTTTTCAGAGAAGGAAATGTGAGTTGGAGGTGGAGGGGTCACTTGGGTGAAAATCATGGGTAGGCCCAAGTGTTCAAGTCCATTTGAATTGATTCAAAACCCCAAATCCAAAACAAATGCAAATGGAAGTCCGAAAAAAGAGAGAATGCAAAAACCAGTCTATCACAATTGTCTTTCCAATCATAATCATCACAACAAGCAATAGGCATAGAAAAATCATCATCAATATCATCATCCTCCATCAACATATTTGATTCACTTTTATGAGGCACGATGGTGATTGGAGCAACATTATTTGGGAGAGATACCTTTTTACCTCTATTCTTTCTTCTTTTCTTCTTCTTCACCACACCATGTGTGGGTTTAATTAATTTTTTCAAGCTTCTAGTTCAAGAGATTAATTGGATAGGAAGCTCCTCCTCGTTACCTGATTCATCATAATAAACAATAGGAGGGTTTTGGGAAACATTTTCCCTTTCATTAGTACTCTCTTCATATTCCATTTATTTTCTTGTCTTTAGGTAGTTAGCAATATGAGGATTCTCAATGCAATTTACCGCACAAAACATATAAATTTCCTCTAGATCAAAATCAAGAAATTTCTCGAGATTAAATTTTGGAATACCGTTAGTTATACGTTCCATTTCTTCATACCCCAAAAGAAGACTAAGCTCTTTATGATGCTCAAGGTAATCAAGTTATCACAATTTTTGGACACGATTTGATCAAGAAAGAATTTGCATTGGAGATTTAAATGACCATGTTCGTTGCAAAGTTCACAAGGATGGTGGAAAAAATTAAATCTTTCAGCACAATCATCTAGCCTCTCTTACAACCTTTTTGTTTCTAAATATTTATGCTTCTTACAAAATCTATCTTCCCTTTTTGGTGTGCAAAGGCACTCCCAATTCACTCCGCAAAAAGTGACATGCTCATAAGAAAAAAAAATCCTCTGGCCCATAAAAATCCACAAAAAGTTTCGCGGTGTTTGGACTCCATTTAATATTGATTTTCTGCGATGTAAAAAACAAGCAAAAAATAGCAACTGGCACTGGGCACTGGGTCAATAGGTTAGACCCAAAAAATGATATAAAGTTGCTATAAAATGATTGTAAAACATCCAAGAATGAAAATATATTGGCATGAATACTTCATAAATTATAGATACGTTTGAGACATATCACGCCCTCCGTAGACCTGAGGAACTAGTAGAATCTCCGACGGACTGCATCAGCGATCTCTCGGACGGCATCCTTGGGGGGATCATCTCCCTTCTTCCCACCAAGGATGGTTGCCGCACACAAGTCCTTGCATCTCGGTGGCGCACTCTGTGGTGCACCGCGCCTCTTAATCTCGATTGTCGTCACCTATCTGCCGATGATGATTCTGAACTCCCCGGAGCCATCATCTCCTCCCACGAGGGCTCCGTTCAATGCATCTGCATCCCGGCATGCCACTTGTTCGACATACCCTGCACGGTGGCCGCCTGGCTAACATCCCGTCAATTTGATAAACTCCAGCAGCTTGAGTTCTACCATGACTATGTATGTAACATACCACGAACTGATGTATCTGTGCCCTCACCGCCGATGTCCATCTCGTGGTTTTCCTCCTCTCTCCGCACCGCCACCTTCGCCCGGTGCCATCTAGTACACAATCTGGTAGAAATGCTTCGACTCCCACTGAGGGAGTTCCGGACTAGGGGGTGTCCGGATAGCCGAACTATCATCATCGGCCGGACTCCAAGACTATGAAGATACAAGATTGAAGACCTCGTCCCGTGTCCGGATGGGACTTTCCTTGGCGTGGAAGGCAAGCTTGGCGATATGGATATGTAGATCTCCTACCATTGTAACCGACTCTGTAAACCCTAACCCTATCCGGTGTCTATATAAACCAGAGGGTTTTAGTCCGTGAGGACTAACAACAATCATACCATAGGCTAGCTTCTAGGGTTTAGCCTCTTTGATCTCGTGGTAGATCCACTCTTGTAACACACATCATCAATATTAATCTAGCAGGGCGTAGGGTTTTACCTCCATCAAGAGGGCCCAACCTGGGTAAAACATCGTGTCCCTTGTCTCCTGTTACCATCCGCCTAGACGCAGTTGGGACCCCTACCCGAGATCCGCTGGTTTTGACACCGACATTGGTGCTTTCATTGAGAGTTCCTCGTGCCGTCACCGATAGGCCCGATGGCTCCTCCGATCATCAACAACGACGCGTCCGTGAGACTTTTCTCCCGGACAGATCTTTGTGTTCGCGGCTTTACATCGCGGGCCAATTAAGCAGCCATCCGGAGCAGATCGAAGCTACGCCCGCCATCGGTCGATTTGGAAGTTTAAACTATACGGCCGATATCCGCGGAGACTTGATCTTGATGGATTCAAGCCGCAGCCAAGCGTGCCGCCTTTGTCTTGATGGGCATGATCTAGCTCTGCAGCGAGCAAAGCCCTCGAGGCCGCACTCAAGATCCACTCCGACCCTTAATCCGGGCCGGATTCCCGACCGAGGACGAGTGGTTGGACACCGCCTCGGTGGCTACAATCTCTACGGCGATCGAGCCGAACTCCATCCCTGTCCTTTGCGAAGACTCCGACTCGAGGGCGCCGGACTCCTATCCGGACTCCGAACCCTCCGCGCCCTTGCCGATCGAATCCGATTGGGCGCCCGTTATGGAGTTCACGGCGGGGACATCTTTCAAAGACTCGCCTTTTGGCGACATCCTGAATTCACTAAAGTCTCTCTTTATCCAGAGAGCCTGGCGGACTACGGTCGGGAAGGTTGGGATGCGATCGACGAAGAAATTCAACGCCCACGCACCACCCACTTGGTAGCCATTGTCGACGATCTAACCGACATGCTAGACTACGACTCCGAAGACATCGACGGTATGGACGACGATGCCGGAGACGACCAAGACCCAGCGCCTACGAGGTACTGGAAGGCCACCTCGTCATACGACATATACATGGTGGACATCCCAAAAGATGGGAACGGCGATGGAACAAGGGAGGATGACCCCTCCAAGAAGCAGCCCAAGCGCCGGCGTCAGCGACGCCGCTCTAAATCCCGCCACAGCAAGAATGAAGATTCCGACACCGGAGATAACAATACACCGGACAGCACCGAAGACAATCCACTCTAGCAAGATCCAGCGCAGGAGGATGGAGACGCCAGCCCTCAAGAGAGAGCGGCAGAAGAAGAGGTAGAGGATTATATGCCTCCCTCCGAAGACGAAGCAAGCCTCGGCGACAATGAATTAAATCGTGCTGAGAATCTGTCGAACAAGAGCGTTTTAGACGCAGGCTTATAGCCACGGCGAACAGCCTAAAGAAAAAGCAGCAACAGCTTAGAGCTGATCAGGATCTGCTAGCCGGCGAGATGGACCAAGTCCTCACGGCGAAGAGCATGAGCTCGAACGCCCTCAAAAGCTACCCTAAGCGCAAGCTGCTCCCCGATTAGAGGAGGAGGCTTACGAACCCGCATCACCAGGAGACAATACGGTGACCGACCACCCGTGGTCGCGACGAAGAGCCTCTAGGCCATTCACTAGAACCGTACCCGGCATCGCTAAAAAGCACACGGCCAAAGGGGAACGCTCGGGACCTGCGAGATATATTGGAGGACAAGGCAAGACAATCAAGATCGATCTATGGATCGCGTGGGCGCCACGATGCGTGGCGACAACCGTCGCGTCGGACACGATAAGTCCGCCGGGCGAACAAAACAGACCAAGCTCTTTTGAGCTCCGTCGTGATATCGCCCGATCTGAGGCGCCAGACACCCACTATGCTTCACGAGACGAAGTAATGGATCATCAAATCCCGAAGGGTTTAAACCCGTCAATATTGAATCCTATGATGGCACAACAGACCCGCGGTTTGGATCAAGACTGTCTCCTTCACATCCACATGGCCCGCGGTGGCGATCTTCACGCCCGGCATTGGCTCAACAAACTTGCCGCCAGAGTCAATTGGGAGCTGGGAGGACACGAAGCCGCATTCCTCGATAACTTCCGTGGCACTTATGTGCGACCACCGGACGCTGATGGCCTAAGCCACATAATTCAGCAGCCGAGACGAATCGGCGGACAATTACGGACACGGTTCTTAACCAAGAAAAACCAAATCGTCGATTGTCCGGATCGGAGGCCCTCGCGGCCTTCAAGCATAACATCCGCGACGAGTGGCTTGCCCGCACCTAGGACAGGAAAAGCCAAAATCCATGGCAGCCCTCACATCACTCATGACCCGCTTCATGCGGGTGAGGACAGCTGGCTAGCACGCAGCAACAACCTCAAAGAAAAATTCGGCAGTCCAACTTCAAGGACCAAAGCGGCAAGCAGCGTCGTAACAAAACAAACGCCGCACTAACGGCGACAATATTGAGGATACGACGGTCAATGCCGGATTCAAAGGCTGTAAACCGGTCAGCGGAAAAAGCCATTCAAACGAACTACTCCGGTCCGTCCAATTTGGACCGAATACTCGACCGCTTGTGCGGATACACGGCACCTCGAAAAGCCAGTTAACCACACCAACAGGGACTGTTGGGTATTCAACAGCAGGCAAGTTAATTGCTGAAAACAACGACAAGGGGCTGCATAGCGATGACGAGGACGAGACCCAACCGCCGAACAATAGAGGATGAAGGGTTTCCCCAAAAGTGCGGACGGTGAACATGATATCGCAACGCACATACCCAAAAGGGAGCGAGCGTGCACTCGAGGATGTCTACGCGATGGAGCCAGTTGCCCAAGTTCAATCCATGGTCCTCCTGCCCGATCACTTTTGACCTAAGGACCACCCCACCAATCCGCCACGGCGGATTCACCGCACCGTCTTAGACCCAATCGTCGATGGATTTCACCTAACCGAGTCCCGATGGGCGGCGGCAACTGAACCTGCTTTACCGTGATACAAAGGCGCAAAATGGGCATAGACCCTCAAGGATTAAACCTACCAAAACGACCTTTAAAGGCGTCATACCAGTGTAGAAGCCAATTGTACAGGCTCAATTACATCGAAGTGGTCTTGGATCCCGGATAACTTCCGGCGAGGAGTTAATCTTCGACATAGTCCCGTTCATAGCGGCTATCATGCCTTGCTCGGACGTATCGCGTTTACAAAGTTCAACGCGTGCCGCACTCGCATACCTCAAGCTCAAGATGCCAGGCCCTCGAGGAGTCATTACGGTCAACGGAAACATCGAACGTTCTCTCCGCACGGAGGAACATCTGGCTCTCTCGCGCGAAGTGCAATGCAGCCTCTTAAGGCAATTATCGAATCCGCCGTTAAGCGGCGGACACAGCCAAGCGCGCCGGAGTAACTTACAACAAGACCACAGCACGTTCCGAGCACGCCAGAGATGCGGCCCCAACCCCAGCTCTGCGAACGTCAGCAGGTCCTTCGCGTACACCATTACGCTCACGAAGATACCATGGGCATGGGGAGGGGGCACGACCACAATACACCCAGCATGCGGCTCAACCACACAAGGGGCTCTCAAGTGTGTCGTTCCTTTTCTTTTCTTTTACCTTTTACTTTTTAACCACAGACTCCGTTTGTCGAAGCCCCGTCCGGCAGCAGACCAGCCGAACTCACGATGCAACAGCCGGGGAAGGATAAAGGCTACAACGAATATACATGTAGTCTCCATTACGAGCATTTTCATACACCAATCTGCAGCCTACCCACGGAGGGGACATGTTTACGATCTCCTACCTTGCTTATCGTGACTATTTGTATCGTTCGCATTTGTAGCAGCACTTATTGAATAAAACAATGCAGCACCTTTTTGCTTATAATTGCATTTCTTTTTCATACATATGTTCATTCACGACATGTTGCATCCGTACACTTTAGTACGGCTAATATACACCAGGGGCTTATGTTTCCGGGTTATGGTGTGATGAGTCGAACACTTTCACAAGTGCGGCACCCGAACTTATAGCACTATATGCATCGGCTCGAATCATGTCTTGGGTCAATAGTTGGGTTTGCCTGCTCCCGTGTTTTGGTACCTTACGTTCCGTTATATCGGCTAAGGTAGCACCGGAGAACCACCGTGATTCCGCCCAGTTTGGCTGGTTAACGCCTCGATGGAAAGCTAAAACTGATAGTCATGATGAGGCGAGAGACCGTCGCTGTTCGAGAGGTTTTCTGCGAGTCCTTAAAGACTTATGCCGCTTAGAGCGAGGAGCGGATCTTGTCCGGCCAAGGCGTGATAGCGCCCCAACTTCGACCTTCGAAGACTAGGGGCTTCACGAAATTTAAAATTATAGAATTCTATGGCTAAGTGAGAGTGTTCAAGCATTATAAGTCCGGTTGCCTTGTTCGCTGTGTTGAGCGCCTCCTAGATGGACCCAAAATGGGAACAAGAGCGCTCAAGTTTATCCCAACACCCCAAAGACTCGTGGCATGGGGGCTGAAGCCGACGACTTGCCATCTCTCGATTTGATAAACAGCCGCACGAAGGTAATATTTTAAATTAACAAGCGTTGCTTAGCGATATGAACTAAGTTTTCAGCGCACGGGATAACAAAATGCGAGTCTACTCAAATATCACATCTTTGGAGCACTCACCGCAATAGTGCGCGCCTTCAACACACTCTTATAATACATCTCGGCGTGCGATGCTCCTTGCCCTCCGTGGCGGGTCCGTCATGAGCTTCGGCATCCATCTTGCCCCAGTGCACCTTTTTGCGGGCAAGGGCCCGACGGCACCCTCGATACAAGCGGAATGCTTGATAACTTCAACCCACGGGCACACATCCACCACCGCCGCACCAGGGCAAGTAGCTCCTGTGCATGGCCTCCTTAGGCCACGCACCAACTATGAGGCCCTTCATGGCCTGTTCGGCCGCCTTGTGGAGCTCGACCAGCTGCTTCAGCTGGTCGCTAAAAGGCACTGGATGTCCGGCCTCGACAGATACCGAGACCAAGACCTTCTCCGCCGAGCTCCCTCCTCGGCCCGGTAGAATGCGGCAGCATCGGACACGCTGCGAAGAAGATCTGCGAACGCCTACAGAGCTCTGATTCGGGTAAGCAACAGTAATTAACACTCACATGCTTACTCGCATGAAAATGCCTTACCTGCTGCTATTTTCTTCACCGCCTCAATCTCTGGAGGGCCTTGTAGGCTTCGCCTTAGCGGATTTGGCACTCTCAAGAGCCGTTGCAAGCTCAGACTCTCGAGTCTTCGAGTCACGCTCCAAGTTCTCATGTTTTTTCACGAGATCCTGGAGCTCTTGCTGTACCTCCGCCACCCGCGCCTCTTGCTTCTCTCGCTCGGTGTGTTCCACGGCCGCATTACATTCGGCCGCGGCCACCGCCTCCTTCAGGGTCGCCACCTCGTTAGCGGCCCCTACAATACCCACGTTATCCTTGTCATTTTTTTGCAACCAAATCCTTTTCTGTAAGGTACAATTTTCATAAGGTATTACTCACCTTCTTTTTCCTCGAGCTGCTTCTTGGCATGGCCGAGCTCGTTCTCGGACCGCTCGAGGTTTTCCTTCAAAGTATTGACCTCCGCAATCAGTACGGCGGAGGTCAGCAACACAGCCTCCAATCCCATATTGACATATTTTTATGACTCCTGCGTTTATCTTTCTAAAGATCCTCAGTCCGGCTTTTCTTTCCGAACACCGAACCGAGCATCAGGGGCTACTGTCTATGCGGTACCATTTTACATATATTGAAATTTCTTACCTCAAAGCCTGAAAGAAGACTGGTACAGGCTTCGGTCAGCCCGCTCTTGGCGGACCGGACTGTCCGGATCACCGCATTCATAACCGTGCGGGGCTCCTCCTCGATGGAGGCGCCGTTGAGCGCCTCCAGTAAGCTATCCGGTGCCTCCGGTTGGACGAAGGACACCGGCATCTTACCCTTCTTGCGAAGGGATCGCTTACCGGACTCCGGAACCACTGAAGGTTCCGGCATGAAGTCCGGACAAGGGTCGGGCTTAGAGCCCCTGGGGGTCTTGCCCCCCACGCGCCTGGAGTCCGGGAGGTTGCCTTGTGGCACCTCCTGTGCCACCTCCTCGTGACCAAGACCCCTTTGGAGCCCCTCCGCGGCGTTGTCCGCAGCATGAGGCGAGGAGGCGGTCAGAAGCGAAGTACTCTCCATTTCCGACGAGCCTGTGGACCCGCCGATGAATCGATTTAACTTCGCCTTTCGGCGGGCTGCACGATTGTTCGACATTAGAGAACACTCTGCGATAATAAAAAAGCCACGGTATCCGGACACTTACGATCTCGCCAGGGCTTGGCCTCGTGGCCGATCCCCTCGTCGTCGTCGGCGTTGGTGGAGAAGTCCGGAGGAAGGTTCTTCCTTCTGGACCCTCCGGCCTCCCGGCTTAGGCGGCCTTCCTTTCCTCTCCTCCCGGCTGGGAGAAGCTTCTTCTTCTTCCTCCTCGTCTTGAGAGAAGATTCTCGCTTGAAATCCGACAAGACACTGGCGTCGGGAGCTCCTTCGAGTTCCGTGGCCTCCTTCTTGGCCTTCTTCTCCGGCACCACATGGGTGCCGGAGCCAGCAGCCGTCAATCGGGCATCCGCTGGTCTTCGGCAAAGGAGCCGGACAGATTAATCTGTCCGGGCGTCTTCAGCCAGACCTGTTGAAGAATAGGGAGTTTTCAGATCCCACGTAGAGTCAATCTATGAAAAAAGAGTCCCATAAAGGGTAAAATAACTTACCTCGCTGGCTTGACACCGCGAGCTGTATCCGCGATCTTTGTTAGCGGATGCGGGGGCTTCGGCGCCCTTGAACAGCACCTTCCAGGCATCTTCGTACGTGGTATCGAAGAGCCGGCTCAAGGTTCGGTGCTGTGTCGGATCGAACTCCCACAAATTGAAGTCCCGTTGTTGGCATGGGAGAATCCGGCGGATGAGCATCACCTGGATTACGTCGACAAGCCTGCGATTCTTGTCCACCAGGTTTCGGACGCGTGTTTGGACTCCGGATTGCTCGTCCGAATCCCCCAAATTCAGGCCCATCTCTTTCCATGACGAGAGCCGTGTGGGGAATCCAGATCTGAATTCGGGGGCCGCCACCCATTCAGGGTCACGTGGCTCGGTGATGTAGAACCACCCCGATTGCCACCCCTTTATTGTCTCCACAAAGGAGCCCTAGAGCCATAGGACTTTGGCCATCTTGCCGACCATGGCGCCTCCGCACTCCGCTTGGCTGCCCTTCACAACCTTCGGCTTGACACTGAAGGTCTTGAGCCACAAGCCAAAGTGGGGCTGGATGCAGAGGAAGGCCTCGCACACGACGATAAATGCCGAGACGTTGAGGACGAAATTCAGGGGCAGGTCGTGGAAGTCCAGGCCGTAGTAGAACATGAGCCCCCGGACAAATGGGTGAAGTGGAAAACCTAGTCCGTGGAGGAAGTGGGGGAGAAATACCACCCTCTCATGGGGACTGGGGGTTGGAATAAGCTGCCCCGCGTCGGGCAGCCTGTGCGCGATATCGCCGGACAAGTATCCGGCCTCCCACAATCTTGTGATGTGCCCCTCCGTGACGGAGGAGGCCATCCATCTGCCTCCCGCTCCTGACATGGTTGGAGAAGGTTGAGGAGGAAAGTGCGGACTTGGGCGCTATTGCTCGAGTGCACGGGAATGGATGAGCAAAGGAGGAAGAAGGCGTAGGTGAAAGGGTGGATCCTTATCCCCTTATTCGGAGGAAGAACCCGCCTTGCAATGCCGAAGACAACATGTGCGCCGGACTCATCGTCATTGAAGCCTGGTTCAGGGGCTACTGAGGGAGTTTCGGACTAGGGGGTGTCCGGATAGCCGAACTATCATCATCGGCCGGACTCCAAGACTATGAAGATACAAGATTGAAGACCTCGTCCCGTGTCCGGATGGGTCTTTCCTTGGCGTGGAAGGCAAGCTTGGCGATACGGATATGTAGATCTCCTACCATTGTAACCGACTCTGTGTAACCCTAACCCTATCCGGTGTCTATATAAACCGGAGGGTTTTAGTCCGTAGGACGAACAACAATCATACCATAGGCTAGCTTCTAGGGTTTAGCCTCTTTGATATCATGGTAGATCCACTCTTGTAACACACATCATCAATATTAATCTAGCAGGACGTAGGGTTTTACCTCCATCAAGAGGGCCCGAACCTGGGTAAAATATCGTGTCCCTTGTCTGCTGTTACCATCTGCCTAGACGCACAGTTCGGGACCCCCTACCCGAGATCCGCCGGTTTTGACACCGACACCCACTACTAAAAAAACTTGCGCTTGTGGTGGTTGATCTGTCGGAGGCCGCACTGCACTGCATCATCCACTCCAGCTGACCTGCCCTGGATCGCTTGCTGCATGTTTTTGGAATGGAAATTCGTATCCGTTGTCTCAAAATAAAGTCGCCCCACCTTGTAAGCATGGGAATTTGTTTTTTTGGACATGATCTCGTCATCTAAGATGCCCCTTCACTTCAAAGGTTGCTCCTTGATTCTGTTATAATACCTTCGCAAATAACTGTAATCTCTGCACCTAAATTGGAGACCTTGGGTGCAATTCATGATCATTTTAGATGGTTTAAGATGGTGTTTTGCTCCACACCTATTGAGGTATTGTATATTATTCACATAAACTTTTGTAATCTGCTTTTCTCATTTGTGCGCATAAGTTAAGTATCATCTTGCAGTACACTTTTGGTACTAATATTATGTTCTATGCTCAATGAAGAGCTTGTCCATCATATCCATGGTGGTGGATTATGTCAAGACCTTAACTGTTTTTGGTAGTGCCCTCGCATTCAACATGAAGAATATGCATCCAGCTATCACTCTTTCAACATAATCATTTTTAGACATTAACTGTTTTCAATCTTCATCTCTATTTAGGCACTAACACAAGGACGAGAAGGTATAACCAATCAATGGTTCAAGAAGCACCAAGAGTTTCTCAGATCTCTTGACATTCGTTTGAATACAGTAACTCTGGAAGGATATGCATCCAACAATGCAAACACTAGCTTTGTCACATTCTTCATGTTGAATGCGAGGGCACTATTGTCCGTGTGGATTAAGCTTTTCGACAAGAAATTTCTTACGACTGCAAGTGTTGAGCAGCATAAAAAGAAGTTTCAGCTGGACCTATGGGCTTCTGATCGTGCTCGGCTTCTATTTACAACACCTTGTCATCATGGACTAGTAGAATTTCTGGGCCGGGATCTTGATTTTATGGATAAGACCGATCCATTTGATTGTGACTGCCGAAAACTTTGGTTGAGTTAGATGTCATTGTCCTATTAAATCTGGATTTTGTCTAAACCTGATGAGCAATTAATCCTCGTGCTTTTGTACTGTTTGTTAGATGGAGTTAGATATTGTTGCTCTTTTCAACTCGGCTTTGACCCATATTTCTTTCCATACTGGGCCAATGGCTTGCCATTTCTTTAATTAAGACATAAATATTATAAGCATTCACAACATAGGGAAAGAACATTTCTCTCACTAGATCCTTGAGATCTTTGTTCATAACAGAACCGCAAGTTCTTAGCGCCCACCAGCACCCACAAACTTATTTTCAGCTTGCACACCAAATGGGCTATAATTCTTAATAAGAAAAGCTGCATGGTAGTTACAGATTTAGATTTATCATTTGGGACCCACGAGGAAGAAGCCTATCCAGGGCGGTGCCGACTCGACAGTAAAAATTGAGAAACCTGGTTTTAAAATTATTGTAAATCCAAAACTCGCCTCAAAATCATGAAACTTGGCATGGTGTTATGTCGTAGCACCAACATGATGTGGTAAAAAATTAGTCCAATTTAGGACAAGTTTTGGTACAAACTTCTTACAAACCGGAGCTTCTCTCAAAAAGGCTCATGGTTCCGAGAGGGACCTTGTCACCTATGTGTGTGAAATGACATACGCTGTCTCTTCCTGCCTTGATTTATTTTACAGAGGCAACATGCAACTATAGTAGCATCGTCCTAAAAATATGAAATTATTCACGGTTCATTTTGCCATTATATACATTGTTTCCTAGGCATTTTGGAACGTACTTTGGTGTGTGCAAAGGTCATGTATGTACTAGCCACATATGTAATTGGATGATCAATCGATTTATGGAATCAAGTCCTTAAAAGTTATAAGTAAATATGCTGTTGTTCTGTGTGCAATAACATCGCACACGGAACATACTAGGGAACCTGTCGGTGATGATTTCGTTAATCGCTGACAATTGTATACCACCAAGCGTTTTCCCACAACACACACGACTTATTAGCATGAAAGTGCAACTATCCCTAGGTGGTTTTGGTAATTCATAACATATAGCTCATTGAGCTAATGCTATTCGAAGACAAATATTTCAGGAAAGCTCAATGAATGGCATGGTATGGATGATGAAAGTGGATCCCTCAAAATATTAAGGACAAAGGATTGGCTCAAGCTCAAAAGCTCAAGACTCTACATTTTACATTTTAGTGATCCAAGATCACATTGAGTCTATAGGAAAAGCCAATACTATCAAGGAGGGATGAGGTGTTGCTTAATGAGCCTCTTGCTTCATGTGCTTAGTGATATGCTCCAAAACCCTCCACTACTTTCTCACATCCACATATGACCTAAACCTAAAGTCAAACTCGGCCCTACCGATTCTTTCTATCCGGTGCCACCGAGTTCAGATGTCATAGCCACTGCCACAAACCCTAGGCAAATCGGTTTCACCGATAGGGATCTCGGTCTCACCGAGATGGGATTGTAATCTCTCTGTTTCCCTTCGTAACGTTTCGGTCTAACCGAAGTGAGCGATCGGTCCCATCGAGATTGCAATGTAAACTCTCTATTTCCCTTTCGTAACATTTCGGTCTCACCGAAAGAGCGAATCGGTCCCACCGAGTTTACCTGACCAACTCTCTGGTTAGCTAATTACCAAAATCGGTCTCACCGAGTTTGTGTAATCGGTCTCACCGAGATTACGTTATGCCCTAACCCTAACCATATCGGTCCTACCGAGTTGCATATCAGTCCCAACGAAAACCCTAATGGTCACTAGGTTTACTGGATCGGTCCGACCGAGTTTGTTGATTCGGTCCCACCGAGTTTGGTAAATTGTGTGTAACGGTTAGATTTTGTGTGGAGGCTATATATACCCCTCCACCTCCTCTTCATTCATGGAGAGAGCCATCAGAACAAACCTACACTTCCAACTTACCAGTTCTGAGAGAGAACCACCTACTCATGTGTTGAGACCAAGATATTCCATTCCTACCACATGAATCTTGATCTCTAGCCTTCCCCAAGTTGCTTTCCACTCAAATCTTCTTTCCACCAAATCCAAATCCTGTGAGAGAGAGTTGAGTGTTGGGGAGACTATCATTTGAAGCACAAGAGCAAGGAGTTCATCATCAACACACCATTTGTTACTTCTTGGAGAGTGGTGTCTCCTAGGTTGGCTAAGTGTCACTTGGGAGCCTCCGACAAGATTGTGGAGTTGAACCAAGGAGTTTGTAAGGGCAAGGAGATCGCCTACTTCGTGAAGATCTACCACTAGTGAGGCAAGTCCTTCATGGGCGACGGCCATGGTGGGATAGACAAGGTTGCTTCTTCGTGGACCCTTCGTGGGTGGAGCCCTCCATGGACTCACAAGAACTGTTACCCTTCGTGGGTTGAAGTCTCCATCAACGTGGATGTACGATAGCGCCACCTAACGGAACCACGACAAAAACATCCGTGTCTCCAATTGCGTTTGAATCCTCCAAACCCTTCCCTTTACATTCTTGCAAGTTGCATGCTTTATTTTCCGCTGCCTTTATACTCTTTGCATGCTTGCTTGAATTGTGTGAAGATTGCTTGACTTGTTCAAAGATAGCTAAAATCTGCCGAAGTCTAAAATTAGGAAAAGGTTAGATTTTTAATCGGTCAAGTAGTCTAATCACCCCCCCTCTAGACATACTTCAAGGTCCTATAAGTGGTATCAGAGCTTTGGTCTCCATTTGCTTTGATTTCCATAGCTTTTGGTGGTCATAGCCTTGGTTTCACAACCTAGGAGAGTATGTTGTCTAGTGAGGGAAATTATCACCGTAGAGGTCCTTACTTTGATTGCACTAATTTTTCTAGTTGGAAGTATAAGATGAAAATGCATATTCTCGGACATAACCCCGCCGTTTGGGCTATTGTGTGTATTGGTTTGCAAGGTGAATTCTTTGATGGGAGAGAACAGAACCGTGAAGCTAGCGCGGAAGAGTTGAAGATGCTGCAATACAACGCTCAAGCTTGTGATATCCTCTTCAATGGCTTGTGCCCCGAAGAGTTCAACAAAATCAGCCGTCTTGAGAATGCCAAGGGAATTTGGGATACTTTGATTGATATGCATGAAGGTACCGACTCCGTCAAGGAATCCAAGTTGGATGTGCTCCAAAGTCAGCTTGACAAGTTCAAAATGAAGGATGGTGAAGGTGTTGCTGAAATGTACTCTAGGCTTGCTCTTATCACAAATGAGATTGCCGGCTTAGGAAGTGAAGAGTTGACCGACAGATTCATCATCAAGAAGATCCTAAGAGCATTGGATGGAAAATATGATACCGTGTGCACATTGATCCAAATGATGCCAAATTACAAAGATCTCAAGCCAACAGAAGTCATTGGAAGAATTGTTGCTCATGAGATGTCACTCAAGGATAAGGAGGGACTTCACAACAAGTCAAGTGGTGCTTACAAAGCCTCATGTGAATCACCCACATCATCAAGTGAGAAACAAACCTTCAATGAAGAATTGAGCTTAATGGTGAAGAACTTCAACAAATTCTACAAGAGTAGAAGCAAAGAAAGAAGCTCTAAGTCAAGGTCCTAGAATGACAAAAGATCTTCTTGTCGAGAGCGCAATTGCTACAATTGCGGGAGACCCGGACACTATTCCAATGAGTGTACGACACCCTACAAAAGAAGAGAAGATTCTCCCAAGAGAAGAAGTAGAACAGAAGAATCACCGCCAAGAGAGAGAAGGAGTAGAGATGATCGTTATGAACGAAGACCCTCACGGAGAAGCAAGGATTCGGAAAGGAAGGACAAGTCGTCAAAGAGCTACACAAAACGAAGACATCAAGCTCACGTTGGTGAATGGGTATCCGGCTCCGACTCCGACAATCACTCCGAGAGAAGCTATCACTCCGACTCCGAATACACTCAAGATGAAGGTGTTGCCGGTCTAGCACTTGTGTCAACCAACTCCTACGACATATTTGATTCACCAAATGAAGGAATTGGAAGATGCTTCATGGCCAAAGGTCCTAAGGTAACACACCCCAAGTATGTGGATTTTAATAGTGATGAAGATGACTTGTTAGGTGATGATGATTTACTTGTTGACAACTCTAGTGATGAATACTACGATGAAACGTCAATTAATCATGCTAATCAAGATGAAACGAATGACAATGATAAGGAGAAGATTGAGCTTCTAACTAAAGAACTAAACACTCTTAAGTTAGCTCATGAAACTATCTTCGAAGATCATCGAGAGCTTTTAAGGGCTCATGGGAAGTTACGCTTTGAAAAGCTCAATCTTGAGCAAGAGCATGAGTTCCTAAAAGCAATCAATGATGATCTCCGTAAGAAAAGTTCTTCTTACATTGCCAAGCGTTTACTCTTATCTACTTACATGCCTCAAGTCAAGTCTAGTAACAAGAACAATAAAGATTCTTCCTCTAGTAGTAACAATAACAATGCTAAATCCAATATTGTTGCTTCTAGTAGCTCTCTTGATTCCACTAATGATTCTCTTAGCCAAGTTACACTTGAGCAAGAAGACAGCTTATTGAAGGGAATCATAGAGAAAGGTGTATACAAGAGCCTTGCCGGGAGTAAGCAGTTCGAGGAAATTGTACGCAAGCAAGGAAGGCACCGGAAGAATCAAGGTGTTGGTTTTGAACGAAAGTTCAATGCCAATGGAGTTGAGTGGGAAGAAGATCAATACCCCAAGATGAATTTTGTTCCTCAACAAGAGAAGTATGATCCTACTTCCTTCAAGGGAACACAAGCACAAGATGATCTTCCACCACAAGACCACAAGAACAAAGGCAAGGACAAGCTTCAAGAGGAGATTGATGCATTTGAAGAAGCACCTAAGGCCTTGGTCAAGTGGGTTCCCAAGACTACGTCAAGTTCTACTTCATCAAGTACAACTACAACTCCAAGGATTCCCATCAAGATGATGTGGATCCCGAAGAAGAACTAGAGAGTTCTTGAGGGTGACTCCGCCAACATTTCTTCACTCATATCATTATGGCAAGGACAAGTGAAATCATCTTCCATATCTTGCACTAGTTCAAGGAGTCACAAACCCTCTTGTTGGTAAGGCAAGGGACAAGGTAACCTAATGTTTTCATGGACATCAGTTTGTGTATGCATCACTCTATGTCTATGGATATTCTTGTTTGTTCCTTGTGGGACTAACCCATGTAGGTATTTAAAGTGCAACTCACTCCAAAGGATTGCTCCAAAAGATCTACATCAACATTGAGCATCCACATCTTCAACACCTACATGAAGTCATCATCGACAAAACCCAAGGTTAGTTCATCCCTCTAAGGGGGGATCTCACATCTAGGGGGAGCTTAACTCTAAGAATTGAGTCAAAGCAACTCTAATGATGTGAACACATAAATGCTTTATGTAAAAGTGGCAACCCCACTTGAGCTTAAACGATGAGTATGACCTATGATCAAATGTTCTCATTTGACTCCTAAGTCAATATACTCATATATAGATGACCTAGTCATCGCCAATTGTTTGATAGATGCTAGAATTGGTTGTGCATGCTTTGTCACATATTTTATTTGTCATTTTATTGTGTGAGCATGTTGGTTGCATATTTTACTCATTCGAGGACATCCATTAGTTGTTTTGTTTGATTGGTTTCTTCTTCTTTGGCCAAGTGGATGGACAAGAATGCCTAAGAACCTTCTCTAGCTATCTATGCTTTTCTCGTCTCAAACTCTATTCATGCTACAACACAAAATTTGATCAAGTCAGATTTGAACCACTCTGTGTGAGGAGCACTCGGAGTCCCCAATTCGTCATAGACTTAAACTTCCAAAACTTCTTTGTGATTTTCGGTCTGACCGATTCCTCCATTTCGGTCATACCGAGATCACTAAGTCGATCTAGGTTTTGATCTCGGTGCAACCGATTTGAACTTTTCGGTCACACCGAGTTGTTGTAACCGTTAACAGTTATGCATCTCGGTGCCACCTAGTTGTTCCACTCGGTCAAACCGACAGTGTCGGGCTATATATTCTCACGGGCAAATTTTGGAAAACTTTCTCCGAAACTCTTCGCCCGCGCATAGCTCGCTCTGCCTACTAGGTCTCTGGATCGTCGACTTCGTCGCCAGCCGCCTCCTGTCGCTGGTCTCCGCTGCCGTCAACGGATTTCTTCTCCGCCGTTGCCGCCGTAGCGAGTTCACCGCTGAACTAGGGTATGAACTCGATCACAGTGCTATCCTCGTCTGATTCTCAGCACATTGTGTTCATAATGCTTCTAGCCACGATTGAAACACCTCTATCCAGTCAAAGCAATCCTTAGAATAGACATGATTCAAAAATTTAGAGTTAGGTTTCCGCCGAAACCATCTCGGTCCCACCGATTTGGCTAACGCCATTGCACTAGTAACTCTCGATCTGACCGAGAATTGCTAATCGGTGTGACCGATTTTAAAACTTTGTGAAACCTTAGCAGTCTCGGTGCCACCGAACTGTGACTCGGTCTGACCGAGTTCACTAGTTTAGGTTCCAAAACTGCGTCGGTATCACCGAGTTTGAAAATCAGTAGATCCGAAATGCTTTCTGTGGAAAACTAAAACTAAGTTTTTTGAATCATTCTTTTGCAAAAATCTCTGCATTTTGTGATGCTCATCCACTCTACCTCGTCTATAACAATTCACAGGGTCAGCAGTCAGTGTGTGCAGCATGTCAGGCCAAAGTGACAGCCAGAACAAGTCAGAAGAGCAGATTCACATGAGTGAGGGCACTAGTCCCTCTAGCAGCTCATATGAGGGGAGCAGAAGCACTCCCAGCAATTTTCCCAAGGCTTCCACAAGGACAAGGAAGAAGAAGACCTCAGAGTCTGAGGATGAGGATTATGTGGCAGTTGAGGATGAGGCTAGTTCAAAGAAGAAAGTGCTCAAGAAGGAGTCTAGCTCAACTGCAGTAAAGCCAGGAATGAAGATCAAAAGGCCTGCAGGAAGACAACCAATGTCCAAAGCCAGAGTCTCCACCCAAGCTTCTTTGGAATCCCAACCCAAAGAGCCTACTGCAGAAGGAAAGAAAAGGAAGGAAAGGGTCAAGAAGACCATGGACAGAGTAATTGGAAAGCCTTGCATGATGGAAGAAGAAGAGGAAGAAGTGGTTGCTGCACTAGCACCCAAGGCACAAAAGCTGATGGGTGATGCTATAAAATCAGGGGCTGCAACTTCAAAGCCCAAAGAAGCACCCAAAGCTGCCTCCAAGCCCAAGAATGCACCTAAGAGGAATATTAGGAGTATACCAGCTGCTGAAAAGAACAGGGCCCCAATGCCTGATGTTGCTGCTAAGGAAGATGATGAAGGGCAAGTCCTAAGGAAGCTCAAACCCAAGATTCCAGACCACAATGATGCTCATCCTGTGGCTGAAAACATGTAGATCAGGAGAGACTTAGGGTTGAGGCTATGGAGAGAGTCAGATCCATATGCCATCAGGAGAAGGACTGTTGTAGATTACAGGTTCCACACCAAGGAGCAGCATGGCTTCTATGAGACCATCCTGTTGGATAAGAAGCCCATAGTTTGTGATATGAGGTGGGTCGACTGGACCTACATTCAGGAGAATGAAGAACACTATCCTGGATTGTATGATAGCTTCAGTGCATGTGGAGTTGTAGATTTTGTTGGGCAGAAGCTCACAAACTGGAACGACGAGCTCATTATGCAATTCTACTCCACGGCACATTTCTATCCAGATGGCAGGATAGTTTGGATGTCTGAAGGAACGAGATACCAATCAACCATTGAAGAATGGGCAAGTCTAATCAATGCCCCAAAGGAAAGTGAAGATGACTTGGACATTTATGCCAAGAAGAAAATGGATCATAACTCAATGTCACAGATGTACAAGGAGATCCCAGATGATGCACTTGAGACTTTCAAGTTTGGATCAGTTCATTTTCTTCTGTCAAGGCTGCCTACGATCAACTGGATCCTAAGGCACACTCTGTTGCCCAAATCAGGTGACCACAACATGATCAGAGGGCATGCAATTAACTTGCTTCACATTTTTTATGTGCCCCAGAAATTCAAGGTCATGAGCCTCATAGTTGAAAGTATCAAGAGGAAAACAGCAGACCAAAAGAGGAGCTGTGGATATGCCCCACAAATTCAGGAGTTGATTAACTCAAAGATGGGCACAGGGAAGTATCTGTTGGATAAGGAGCACTTAGTTCTCTATCCTGACTTTGAGGACAATCAAGTTGTCATGACTGAGAATGAACCATCATCAGTACAAGCTCAAGAGAAGAAGGAGAAGGCAAGGAAAGAGAAGGCTGCCAAGATGCCAACTCTAGCAGAGGCATCTGAATACTTTTTGAAGAGCAAGCAGGACCAGCTTGGTTACTTGATAGCATCAACTCATGGATTGAGAAGGGGTTGGCCACCTAACTCAAAACCAGGAGAGCCAGGAAAGAATCATGGAACAAAAATTCTATGATCTTGATGTCAAAGTAACGAGATTCATCGGTTGTGGAGCAGCTATAGGATGACATGTAGGAGAGGAAGGGCAGGACAACAATTGATGCATTTGCCAGAGTGCCTCGAGCTCAGAGATCAGCTGCAGAGCCATTACAGACACCGAGTCACTTCATCTGCTCCAGCCATAGCTCCAACAAGAACCAGCTCCAAAGACCAACTCCTTCAGCTCCTTCCACATCCACTGAAGTCTTCATCCAAGGAGCCATCTCTACACCACCAGCAGAAGACCAAGCCTGAGAGACGATATAGTCCTATACACTTTCTAGGAACTTTTTGGTAACTTGTTGCCAAAGGGGGAGAAAAATGTATAGATCATAGGCTTCGAGAGAGAGAGTTTGCTTTTGTTCTCTCTTGTCTTCTTGGTTGAACTTTTTTTGCCTTTGATTGCTTGAGATACTATGCTATTACCTGTGAGACATTGATGATCATGTGTTTGATCATAAGCTACACTTATGCTAGTTATATGATATTATCTTACTTACCCTTATATGATCATTCACTTTGCTTGGTGATGAGTGCATGTATTTAATCTTTATTATTTTGAGCGCTCCACCAAGATGTATGTGACATGGAAGAGTAACCCATGAGCCTAATTCCTTGTGCATTTGCAGTCGAAAGCAAATCTTAAAATATGCACAAATTTAGGGGGAGCTCTTGCTTATCACATACTTCTCAAAGCGACGATGTTTTTCAATCTTATTATCATTTATCAAAGCTTTGATCTATATGTTGTCATCAATTACCAAAAAGGGGGAGATTGAAAGTGCAACTATCCCTAGGTGGTTTTGGTAATTCATAACAACATATAGCTCATTGAGGTAATGCTATTCCAAGACAAATATTTCAGGAAAGCTCAATGAATGGCATGGCATGGATGATGAAAGTGGATCCCTCAAAATATTAAGGACAAAGGATTGGCTCAAGACTCTACATTTTACATTTTAGTGATCCAAGATCACATTGAGTCTATAGGAAAAGCCAATACTATCAAGGAGGGAGGAGGTGTTGCTTAATGAGCCTCTTGCTTCATGTGCTCAGTGATATGCTCCAAAACCCTCCACTACTTTCTCACATCCACATATGACCTAAACCTAAAGTCAAACTCGGCCCTACCGATTCTTTCTATCCGGCGCCACCGAGTTCAGATGTCATAGCCACTGCCACAAACCCTAGGCAAATCAGTTTCACTGATAGGGATCTCGGTCTCACCGAGATGGGATTGTAATCTCTCTATTTCCCTTTGTAACATTTCGGTCTAACCGAAGTGAGTGATCGGTCCCACCGAAATTGCAATGTAAACTCTCTGTTTCCCTTTCGTAACATTTCGGTCTCGCCGAAAGAGCGAATCGGTCCCACCGAGTTTACCTGACCAACTCTCTGGTTAGCTAATTACCAAAATCGGTCTCACCGAGTTTGTGTAATCGGTCTCACCAAGATTACGTTATGCCCTAACCCTAACCATATCGGTCCTACCGAGTTGCATATCAGTCCCACTGAAAACCCTAACGGTCACTAGGTTTACTGGATCAGTCCGACCGAGTTTGTTGATTCGGTCCCACCGAGTTTGGTAAATTGTGTGTAACGGTTAGATTTTGTGTGGAGGCTATATATACCCCTCCACCTCCTCTTCATTCATGGAGAGAGCCATTAGAACAAACCTACACTTCCAACTTACCAGTTCTGAGAGAGAACCACCTACTCATGTGTTGAGACCAAGATATTCCATTCCTATCACATGAATCTTGATCTCTAGCCTTCCCCAAGTTGCTTTCCACTCAAATCTTCTTTCCACCAAATCCTAATCCTGTGAGAGAGAGTTGAGTGTTGGGGAGACTATCATTTGAAGCACAAGAGCAAGGAGTTCATCATCAACACACCATTTGTTACTTCTTGGAGAGTGGTGTCTCCTAGATTGGCTAGGTGTCACTTGGGAGCCTCCGACAAGATTGTGGAGTTGAACCAAGGAGTTTGTAAGGGCAAGGAGATCGCCTACTTCGTGAAGATCTACCGCTAGTGAGGCAAGTCCTTCATGGGCGACGGCCATGGTGGGATAGACAAGGTTGCTTCTTCGTGGACCCTTCGTGGGTGGAGCCCTCCGTGGACTCACAAGCACTGCTACCCATCGTGGGTTGAAGTCTCCATCAACGTGGATGTATGATAGCACCACCTATCGGAACCATGACAAAAACATCCGTGTCTCCAATTGCGTTTGAATCCTCCAAACTCAACCCTTTACATTGTTTCAAGTTGCATGCTTTATTTTCTGCTGCCTATATACTCTTTGCATGCTTGCTTGAATTGTGTGAAGATTGCTTGACTTGTTCAAAGATAGCTAAAATCTGCCAAAGTCTAAAATTGGGAAAAGGTTAGGTTTTTAATCGGTCAAGTAGTCTAATCACCCCCCTCTAGACATACTTCATGGTCCTACAACAACCGTCTGTGTTATTATCAGTCTTCACACACGTTTCTGATTACAGACCTGTTTGCCGCGTATCACACACATCTTGTTATATTGAACTTGTCGGATGTGGGGTTCCGGCAAACCCTTAAGGTTCGAACACTGGGGTGCGCGCGAAGTCTTTCCCTCCTACCGATCTACGCTCTAGCTCGCTAAGATCTTGCGGACGAACTCAACAAACTCACAACACATAAAGAGACACATGGTTTATACTGGTTCGGGCCACCGTTGTGGTGTAATACCCTACTCCAGTGTGGTGGTGGTGGATTGCCTCTTGGGCTGATGATGAACAGTACAAGGGAAGAACAGCCTCCTGAGGTTGAGGTGTTCTTGTGCGAGTGAACTTGTGGTGTGAGGAGTCGGTGAACTGCTCTCTCTTTTCCACTACTGTGGTGGCTAGTCCTATTTATAGAGGCCCTGGTTCTCTTCCCAAATGTTGAGCTGGAAGGGAGCCAACAACGGCGGGCAAATTTGAAGGGGGACAACTAGTACAAGCTATCCTGATAAAAGCGGTCTTTGCCTGCGAAAAGCCCTGGGATGATGCCGTCTTGGGCTCCACGATGACCTCCGCCTCGCCGTCCTCCTGGTCTTGGTCTTGTTGCACCAATATGGCAACCTTTGCCTGATGCCTCGGTACTCTTCGTCTGCGCTTGCCTCCTTAGCACCAAAGAGGAAATGTGGACGCTGCGCGCACTGGCGCCCGCCTGGCACCCGCCTGGCGCCGTTCGTCATGGCTCACGTCACGAGTGCCTCATGAGGTTTGCCCCGCCTTGATATCTCCACTCCTCGTGAGCCTGCCTGGCTAGGCCACTCCAGAGGAAGTCTTGCATCGTCCGCCTCGCGAGGCTTGGACCCTCGCGAAGGTCTTGGATGCCTTGTTGATGAAGATGGGCCGACGCCCATCGCTCAGCCACGCCAGGCCGCAGCGAGCGAGCAAGTCTGGGACCCTGTTCCCGAACGCCGATGTAATTGTTTCTGTTCTCTTGGCTCAAAGTAAACAGATCATCTGAGTGAACCGCATGGCGTATATCGCACACACCTTGATCTGGCTGACCGTTTCTTTTGTGTTACCTAATCACAAACAGTTCATCTGAGTGAACCGTATGCTGTATATCACACACACCTTCATCTGGTTGCCTGTTTCTTTTGTTCCTCCTCATCGCAAACAGTTAATTGAACTGAACCGTATGCCCTGCATCACACACGCAACTAAAATCTGAACTGTGTTTGATGCATCCGCCATCGCAAATGTTTTGCACCTTTTTTGACAGGTTTTAACACCACCGTTTGCGATTATTGCATCGCACGCAGTTTCGTCGAGGGGTCTCTGATCATAGTGTCGCTTTAGCAGCATCCTACAGTAGTGATTGTTCCTATTACAAAAATCAATATCTACTATCATCACTACACTTCTATCACCATCTCTTCGCCGAAGTAGTTAACCTATACAATTTACCATTGTATTTGTTGTGTTGGGGACGCAAGAGACTTTTTATTATTTGGTTGCATGGTTGTTTGCGAGGGACCATCTTCATCCTATGCCTCCCTCGGATTGATAAACCTTAGGCCATCCACTTGAGGGAAATTTGCTACTTTCCTACAAAACTCTGCGCTTGGAGGCCCAACACGAGTCTATAAGAACAAGTTGTGTAGTAGACATCAGTGCCAAGTAAAGCCATTGGGATGATTTGGATGATAGTTGCTTTGATTATGTGCAAAAACACAAACTTTTGCGTCTAGTAGTAGAATTATTAAAATTTGCTAGAGCGTGATAAAATTTTCCATGTTTTCCTAAATTTTCCGAATTTTTGGAGTTACAGAAGTATGGTCAATGTTCAGATTGCTACAAACTGCTCTATTTTTGACATGTTTTGTTTTTAATGCATTGTTTTGCTTGTTTTGATGGAACCATGGATTGTATCGGGGGGTATAAGCCATGGAGAAGTTAGAATATAGTAGGTATAATGCAAAAACAAAATATGAATGGGTTTGCAATAGTACTTAAAGTAGTGATTTGCTTTATTATACTAACGGATCCTGAGGGAGTCCTGGATTAGGGGGTGTCCGGATAGCCGAACTATCACCGTTGGCCGGACTATTGGACTATGAAGATACAAGATTGAAGACTTCGTCCCGTGTCCGGATGGGACTTTCCTTGGCGTGGAAGGCAAGCTTGGCGATACGGATATGTAGATCTCCTACCATTGTAACCGACTACGTGTAACCCTAACCCTATCCGGTGTCTATATAAACCGGAGGGTTTTAGTCCGTGAGGCTAACAACAATCATGCCATAGGCTAGCTTCTAGGGTTTAGCCTCCTTGATCTCGTGGTAGATCCACTCTTGTACTACCCATATCATCAATATTAATCAAGCAGGAGTAGGGTTTTACCTCCATCGAGAGGGCCCAAACACAGGTAAAACATCGTGTCCCTTGTCTCCTGTTACCATCCGCCTAGACGCACAGTTCGGGACCCCCTACCCGAGATCCGCCGGTTTTGACACCGACAGATCCCATGAAGGTTTTGTTGAGTTTTGTGTGATTGAAGTTTTCAAGTTTTGGGTGAGATCATGATGGATGAAGGAATAAGGAGTGGTAAGAGCCTAAGCTTGGGTATGCCCGAGGCACCCCAAGGTAATATTAAAGGACTCCCAGGCAACTAAGCTCGGGGATGCCCCGGAAGGCATCCCCTCTTTCTTCTACCAACTATCGATAATTTTACTTGGAGCTATATTTTTATTTGTCACATATCATGAGTTTTGCTTGGAGCGTCATGTATTATATGAGTCTTTGCTTTGTTTGCTTTTTAGTTTGTGACAATCATCTCTACTGAAAACACTTATTTGAGAGAGCTGCACGTTTATCATGATTTATTAGAATGGTCTAAGTGCTTCACTTAAATATTTTGAGCTAGGCAGTTGCTCTAGTGCTTCACTTATATATTTTTTAGCACGATGATGATTATATTTTAAAGAAATACACTCTCATTCTTCACTTCTATCATTTTGAGAGTTGATAAGACTAAATTTTGAAGAAATATCTGCACTCTCATGCCTCACTTAAATCTTTTTGAGAGTTGACAATAGTAATGGTAATTTGCACGAGATATAAATTTGGTCCCAACGTGATGAATATCCAAGAGGGATGTAATAAAAATTCCTTATATATCATTGGATATGATAAGCTTGATTCCTTTCAATATTTTTGCGAAATAGAGATGATAATATGCGAGTCATGTTAGTGAGTAACTGTGCTTAGGAAGAATATTGGTGCTAAGGTTTGTGATTCCCTATGCATGCACATAAAGCCAATAGTTATGCAACAAAGTTATATCCTACTTATGGTGCATTATTCATTTTTAGTTATGTTCAATGCATGTTTATGACCGTTTTTGCTTTTTGGTTGGTCGCTTCTCAAATTTGCTAGTCTTCATTTGTAATAAGTGGGAATGCTGCTTGTGCATCCAACTCCCTTAAACCAAAGTTGTGCCAAATGAGTCCACCATACCTACCTATATGCGGTATTTCCATGTTGTTCCACGTAAATTTGCATGTGCCAACTCTAATTTTTCAAAAAAAAACCCGTTTTGTGTGCCCGTACCGCTCATGAAGCGGTAGGGGGTGGCCAATATTTTCCATCCTAGGTATTTTATTCCCACGGTGAGTGTTTATTCACTTGTCATTGCACGAGAGTGTGGCCGGTAATAGGGATGCCCGGTCCCTAAATGAAAAAAAATGTATGATGATAATATTAAATTCCTTGGAAAGTCTTGTTATGGAAGGCACTCGTGGATACGACTAGCCATGGATTGTGAAAGAATTGTAGAAAGGAAATAAACTTTATTTTCTGTTTGGGAACCGCCTATAATTTGTCTAGCATGGTAGATATTGGGAATTCTCGGTCGTTTTCATTGATAGGAAAAGCATGCCTCTCAAAATACTTTTATTTGTAATGTAAGCCTTGAGCTCTGGCACCTCTCCAAATCTCTGCTTCCCTCTATGAAGGGGATATCTGTTTACTTTTATGCAATTTTCATTTTTATTTTCAATCTCCAACTTCTCTTATAAAGCACCAACTAGAGAGCACTATTGTCATACTTTTGCATTGGATGTAACTAATGGTGTATGTGTTTCATGAATCGATCAATGATTGAGCATAACCGGCTAGGGACAACTTTCTTTAGTTTTGATATTTTGAAAGACATGGTTACTTGTTAGTATGCTTGAGTATTGATGTCTTCATGTCAAATTATAGACTATTGCTTTGAATCATTGGAGTCCAAATATCCATGCTACGAGAGAGAAGTTATATGATGAATATGTTAGTTAGCATTCCACATCAAATATATTGTTTTTATCATTTACCTACTCGGGGACGAGCAGGAATTAAACTTGGGGATGCTTGATACGTCTCTAATGTCTCTATAATATTTGATTGCTCCATGATATTATAGTGTCAATCTTGGATGTTTTATATACACTTTCAAGCAATTATATACTCCCTCCATTTCTATATACAAGGCCACAAACTCATATTACAGATACCAAGATAAAATTTAATGTCTTGCTTTGTAAACCCGTTTTTCTTTTCAATTAGTGGGATCATTAATACAACACATGCATGCAAAAAAGGTATTGAAAGCTGATTGGAGTGTCATTATGACTGCATGCATGCAAGTATTAAATAGGTTGCTAGTTCGAGGAACTATCATTAACTTTTTTTCCCGATTAGTGTTGGTGGCCTTGTATAGATGCAAAGTGTATTTTTCATAGTGGCCTTGTATAAGTAAATGGAGGGAGTATCATTTTTTGGGACTAACCTATTAACTTAGTGCCTAGTGCCACTTGCTGTTTTTTGCCTGTTTTTGGTTTTTCAGAATATCAGTACCAAACGAAGTCCAAATGCCATGAAACTTTTTGGAGATTTTTTCTGGTAATAAGAAACCCTAGAAGCTTCGAGAGGGGATGAGAAGATGAAGCAGTGGCCCACGAGGCACCAGGGCGCGCCTTGGTGGCTTGTGGGGCCCATGTGGCTCTATTTGACCTAACTCCGCCTGCATAAATTCTCTAAAATCGTGAAACCAACAGAGGAGTCCACGAAATACTTTTTTCGCCACCGCAAGTTCCTGTTCTTGATAGATCCAATCTGGAGGCCTTTTCCGGCACTCCATCGGAGGGGGATTCGATCATGAAGGGGCTCTACATCATCCTTGCTGCCCTTGTGATGATGTGTGAGTAGTTTACAACACACCTATGGATCCATAGTTAGTAGCTAGATGGCTTCTTATCACTATTTGATCTTCAATACAATGTTCTCCTTGATGATCTTGGAGTTCTACCCGATGTAACACTACTGCAGAATGCTGCTAACGCGACACTACAATCAGAGAACCTTCAATGAAACTATGTGTGATGCATTAATCGCGAACGGTGATGCAAAAAACCGTCAAAAAGATGCAAAACGTTTGAGATGGTGGATACATCAAATATGGTTCAGATTTTAGTTGCTTGTGCGATGCTGGGCATAAGGTTCAGTTCAATGAACTGTTTGCGATGAGGCGGAATAGCAGAAACGGGCAGCCAGAAGAAGGTGTGTGCGATATACAGCATACAGTTCACTCGGATAAACTGTTTGTGAGGAGGCGGAACAATAGAAACGGGTAGCCAGCTGAAGGTGTGTGCGATATATGGCATACAGTTCACTCAGATGAGCTGTTTGTGATTAGGCAACACAAAAGAAACGGCCAGCCAGATCAAGGTGTGTGCGATATATGACATACGGTTCACTCAGATGAACTGTTTCCGGTTAGGCCACACAATAGAAATGGTTTAGCCAGATCAAAGTGTGTGCAATGGAGGGCATACAATTCATTCCGGTAAACTATTTGTGTTGAGCGAAGAGAACATAAACGTTTCGTGTAAACAAGATGTGTGTGATACGCCACAAACATCCAATTACATAGGTGGCTAGTACACACATGACATTTCCACACACAGAAGTAAACTATTACATGCATAATTAACTAGGATAAACGATCATATGATCATCATCTACTTCTTGTGATGCTTGCCGCCACTACTCTACTAGGATAAATGGGACGATATCTGTGAATAGTGTGCTCTGTTGGGCACACAAGTATATGGATCATAGCCTTGGGCGAGCAATGTGCCCGCACGCGTCATGCTAACTCGATGTTCCTTCTATGCTAAGTTTCCATTAATTGGTGGCATTTTATGAACACACCACCGTTTCCCGCCATTTCCTCACCGGTTTCCCGGCGCCACCCAGCGATATTGCGCATAAACCTAGGCGGCGCGCGACGCACCGAGGCAACAAGCACAACCTGTAGCACATCCACCTTTTCCAAGCATGCCAACCCACCAAAGTGCCGCCTCTGCCATCAACCTCGTCGACGAGGAAAACAAGAAAGCGCCACAGCCTACCAAGGCCGAGATGTTCCCCAGCAACGCGATGGACGATGGCGTGATGCGCGTCATCGCCAGGGTTGAGCCGACCCTTGGCGCAAAGCGCTTCTGCGCCGCGGATCAAGATAGGCATGTCAGTGCTGAGAAGTTGCAGCTCGCCGCACAACATGATCGATAGTGTGCCGCTGAGCAAGCTAGGTGTGTCCACTCCGATAGGCTGCGGCTCACCGCACAACGAGACCGTTGGAGCGCCGCAGAGCGAGAGCGCGGCGCACCACATAGCAAGAGCGCATCCATCGGCTCTTGCCTGCTATCAATAGGGTGTCACAGCTGGGTACACGTCCTGTCAGTACCCCCATTCCTTGTCAGGAGTGGGCAGAGGCCGACTGTGTCGTACATGCACTAGAGTCCGGCTGCACCATACTTGCACCAGACGCCGCCCGCGTCATTCGCATGGGTCGCATCGTTCGCCTTGTCCGCGGCCCGCTCGATGCCAATGCACTGGTTGCTAGGCTCGACTGCCTCCTTGGCCAAGATGTCCACCTAGGCGCGGTAAAGGAACATAGCCGTCACATCCTCGAGCTAGTGAAATCCGATGAAATAGCCAACTTGGAGCTTGAGATCGCGCTCCAGATGTACTGCGAGCGTGTCGAGCACCGATAACCCACAAGTATCGGGGATCGTTTGTAGCCTTTTTCGATAAATAAGAGTGTCGAACCCAACAAGGAGCTAAAGGTAGAACAAATATTCCCTCAAGTTCTATCGACCACCGATACAACTCTATGCACACTTAATGTTTGCTTTACCTAAAACAAGTATGAAACTATTTTGCAAAAATAAAACTACGAGTACTTTGCGAGAAAATAACTACAAATAAATTAGAAGGTAATAAAAGTAGATAGCTTTTGTTAACAAGAAAGTCATTTATCCCTAGGCAATCAATAACTAGACCGGCAATCATTCTTGCAATTTTATATGAGGGAGAGGCATGAGCTAACATACTTTATCTACATGGATCATAGGAAATTATGATTGGACCCCTAGCAAGCATCCACAACTACTAAAGATCATTAAGGTCATAAAACCCAACCATAGCATTAAGTATCAAGTCCCCTTTACTCACATACGCAACAACCCACTTATCCGTGTTTAGGCTTCTGTCACTCCTGCAACCAACAATAAGCGAATCATGAACATATTGCAACACCCTACAGCGGGGACCCCTCCGTTTGCACGACAAGGAGGGCACCGTAGGACATCACCATAATTAAATATGCAATCATACCAACCAAGATCACGATTAGCCAACAGGACAAAACGGATCTACTCAAACATCATAGGATAACCACATATCATTGGGAAATAATATATAGTGTTGAGCACCATGTTTAAGTCGAGATTACAACAGGTAAAAGAGGTATTACACCGCTGCATAGAGGGGGAGAAAGTTGTTGTTGACGGTAGCAAGATTGTTGATGTAGATCGTCGTCAC
This sequence comes from Aegilops longissima, assembly GCA_021605205.1. NCBI lineage: Eukaryota > Viridiplantae > Streptophyta > Magnoliopsida > Poales > Poaceae > Aegilops > Aegilops longissima. The sequence goes on from CM038680.1 coordinate 278,729,279, forward strand.
GATCCTAGCACCAGCGGCACTCCGACGCCACAGGGAGAGAGGGGGAGAGAGCCCCCCCACTCCTTCTTCTTCTTCTTCCTTGGCCTTCCCCCAGATGGGAGGGGAGTTCCCCCTCTGGTCCATGGCCTCCATGGTAATGGAGGGTCGGGAGCCCCTCTGAGATTGGATTTGTCTCTCTGTTCCCTTCTGTTTTGCGTTCATGTTTTCTGTCCCTTCACCGTTTCTTAAATTCCCGAAGATCCGTAACTCCGATTGCGCTGAAATTTTTACATGAATTTTTTCCTTAAATTATCTTTATTCTGCCTGAAGAAGGGCCCCAACCGACTTACGGGGAAGGCACAATACACCTGGGCGTGCCGGGGGGTGCCCGACGCGCCCTGGTGGGTTGTGGAGGTTGTGGGCCTCCGTTTGCGTTGATTCCACCTCCTGAAAATCACATATGTTCCAAAATAATTCTCCGTAAATTTTTATCGCGTTTGGTCTTCATTTGATATGGATTTTCTGCGAAACAAAAAACATGCACCAAATAGGAACTGGCACTGGGCACTTGATCAATAGGTTAGTCCAATAAATCATATAAATTGTTGCCAAAAGTATGTAAAAGTTGTATAATATTAGCATGAAACATTCAAAAATTATAGATACGATGGAGACGTACGTATCAACATCCCCAAGCTTAATTCCTGCTCGTCCTCGAGTAGGTAAATGATAAAAAATTACAATGTTTTATGTGGAATGCTACCTAGCATAATCTTGATCATATATCTAATCATGGCATGAATATTAAGACACGAGTGATTCAAAGCAATAGTCTATAATTTGACATAAAGACATCAATACTCTGGCATCCCAACAAACAATCGTGTCTTTCAAAATATCAACGCTAAAGAAAGTTATTCCTACAAAATCATATAGTCTTGTCATGCTCTGTCTTCTTAGCACAAAGTATTTATCATGCACAACCCCGATGACAAGCCGAGCAATTGGTTCATACTTTTTAACGTGCTTTAGCTTTTTCAACCCTCACGGAATACATGAGTGCAAGCCATCGATATAGCACTATGGGTGGAATAGAGTATGATGATAGGGGAAAACATAGAGAAGACAAAAAGGTAAGAAAGTCTCACATCGACATGGCTAACCAACAGGCTATGGAGCTGCCCATCAATTGATATCAATGCAAGGAGTAGGTATTTCCATGCAACGAATGCACTAAGAGCTATAAGTGTATGAAATCTCAAAAGGAAAACTAAGTGGGTGTGCATCTAACTCTATAATGAAAAATTCCCACTAGCATATGAAAGTGACAACATAGGAGACTCTATATATGAAAAACATGGTGCTACTTTGAAGCACAAGTGTGGAATTAGCATGCCCTTTCTCTCTTTGTTTTTTCTTTTCTTTTCTTCTTTATTTTCTTTATTTTTTTCTTTCTTTTCTCTCTTTGTCCGGAGTCTCATCCCAACTTGTGGGGGAATCATGGTCTCCATCATCCTTTCCTCACTGGGGCAAGGCTCTAAAAATGAATAAGGATGATCACCACACTTCTGTTTACTTATAACTCAAAAGAAATAAAAATTACAACTCAATACCTATAACAAAGTATGACTATATATGAATGCCTCTGGCAGTGTACCAGGATGTGCAATGATTTAGCATAACAACGATATTAAAAAACAGACAAGTCATGGAAATATCTTGCTAGCTATCTTACGATCATGCAAAGCAATATGTCAATGAATGCTCAAGTCATCAAAACAGAAGCGGTGGAAGTTGCATGGCAATATATCTCGGAATGGCTATGGAAAGGCCATAATAGGTAGGTATGATGGTTGTTCTGAGGAAGATATAATAAGGCTTATGTGTGATAGAGTGTATCATATCACGGGGTTTGGATGCACCGGCGAAGTTTGCACCGACTCTCGAGGTGAGGAAGGGTAATGCACGGTACCGTAGAGGTTACCAAATTGCGGAAAGGTAAGAGTGTGTATAATCGATGGACTCACATTAGTCATAAAGAACTCATATACTTATTGCAAAGGTTTATTTGCCCTCAAATAAAAGTACTACTATGCATGCCCCTAGGGGGATATACTGGTAGGAAAAGACCATCGCTCGTCCCCGACCGCCACTCATAAGGTAGACACTCAATAATATGCTCCAAGTTCATAGCATAACAAGAGACTATACATGCATGCTTCGGGAATCACAAACCTTAACACCAATATTCTTACTAGCCACAACCGTTTACTAGTACCTCCCACATATTTCATCTCTATATCGCAAAACTATTGCAAGGAATCAAACGTATCATATTCAATGAACCACAAGTTTTATGTAGGATTTTATGACTAACCATGCAAATTACCACTTCCTGTTGACTCTCTAAATAGATATAAGTGAAGCATGAGAGTTTTATTCTTTCTACAAAATATCATGCTCTAATAAGTATAAGTGAAGAAAAATAACATTCTACAAATAACGGTTTTCTATGTGAAGACAAACAGGCCATCCAAACTTCAAATGATATAAGTGAAGCACATGAAGCATTCTATAAAGCCATACTCAAAAGATATAAGTGAAGTGCAATGAGCATTCTACAAATCAACCACAGACTATCTCATACTAGCATGGTGCATAAAATAAAAATAAAACTAAACACAAAATACACTCCAAGATTTACACATATCACATGAACGAAACGAGAAAGAAAACATACCGATACTTATTGAATAAATATTGGATGCCTTCAGGGGCAAACCCAAGCTTAGATGCTTGAGTCTCCTTGAACATTTACTTGGGGTGCCTTGGTAATCCTCAAGCTTGAGCCCTTGCCTCTCCTCCTTATCCTCATATCGAGACCTCCTCAATCTTTGATCACTTCATCCACACAAAACTCAACAGAAACCTCGTGAGATCTGTTAGTATAATAATGCAAATCACTACTCTAAGTACCATTTCAAACCAATTCATATTTTGTTTTTGCATTTTAGCTACTGTAATATAACTTTTCCATGGCTCATACCACCGATATAATCGATAGTTTCATCAAAACAAGCAAAACAATGCATCAAAAACAGAATATGTCTTAAACATGGCAGTCTGTAGCAATATGAATATCTATGATACTTATGTAATTACAAAAATTCTAAAGAACTAGGAAAAAATAAAAAAAATATACCAATACTGTTCAAAAAGTTTCATAAACTTTCGATGTTCCAGTAAAAAATGTAAAATCACACACTACAGCCAAAGTTTCTGTTTTTGCACCGCACGTACCAACAAGCAATCTAATCATCCTAAAGGCAAATCTTGGCACATTATTTTTATAATACAGTGGATTTGTACAAGGGGATAACTTTTTTTGAAAAGTTTCTGTAATTGAGATTCACAAAGTTTCCATGGGCATGAACAAAGTTCAAGGCTAGCTCCCACTTTCACGGTGCTCGTCTTTCTCACTTTCACTTTTCTTTTTGTGAAGTTTTAAGTTCCCCTCTATATTTGTGTGTTTTAAAACTTTATAAAAGCACTCAACATAATAAAATGACTCTCTTAAACTTCCGGATTGTCTCCCTGACAACACTTTCTTTAAAGCCATTAAGCTAGGCATAAAGTGCTCAAGTAATGGCTCCACCCGGATCCCAAGGTATATCAAACCAATTTTAATTAACAATGATTTGGCATTTAGTAGTGAGCACAAAGCAACATAAATCATGCAATGACGAAATCTAACTCTCTTCCTATGCATCAACATACCATAGAAGAGCAATTCATGCACATCAACTAAAGGCCAATACATAGCATAAGCAGTTTCTTGCAATTCTATCGTGTTGGAAACGTAGAGAGGCGGAGATGTAGTTCCTTTCCCATAATAATTGCAAGTAGGAGCAGCAAGCACATGCGTACTATATTCATCAAAATCATCATGTGCAACGGTAAAAGGCAACCCATCAATGCAATCTTTAATAAGTGTAAACTTCTCCGATGTAGTGTAGTTTGGAGAATTCAAAAAGATAATAGGACTATCATGTGTGGGTGCAATAGCAACAATTTCATTCTCAACATAAGGAACTATAGAAAGTTCATCTCAATAAACATAATTCATATTGGCACCTTGGCCACAAGCATAGCAATCATCAAATTCATCAAAAAGGGATATTTCAAATGAATCAACGGAATCATAGCAATTATCAAAGCATTCATCCTTCGGTAAGAACGAAGGGATACTAAACAATGCATGAGTTGAAGAGTTACTCTCATTAGAAGGTGGGCACAGGTAGCTAATCCGTTCTTCCTTCACTTGTTCTTCACTCTCCGTATCATCTTTTTCATCCAATGAGCTCACAGTGTCTTTAATTTCTTCTTCCATAGACTCCTGCAAAATATTAGTATCTTCTTGGACAGCGGAAAAATCCTCAATATATTGTTTAATATGAGCATTAGAAGAATAATTTTCATAGCACTATTTAAGTATGGCAAAATTTTGTCCATAAACCGAATCATAAAAAATGGTATACTTATCAAACAAAGATTCAATTTCATAAGCACCATTAAAAGCAACAAATTCTTCTATTCGTTCCACATCATAGTAATCATATATACCATTAGCATAAGAAGACAAGGTTTCATTATCACTAAATTTGCATGAAAAAGGAAGGTGTGGAGCCTTCATCCTAGAGCAACAAGTATAATCATATCTCAAGCATAGATCCCGAGCATACCAATGCAACATATTAATTTGATCCCATAATAATTTCTCTTTTTGTGTCAAGCAATAATCCCTAAAGTATTTGATATGTATCCAACATATCTATAATTTATGAAGTATTCATGCTGCTATATTATCATTCTTGGATGTTTTACAATTATTTTATAGCAACTTTATATCATTTTTTGGTACTAACCTATTGACATAGTGCCCAGTGCCAGTTGTTATTTTTTGCTTGTTTTTTTTACATCGCAGGAAATCAATATTAAACGGAGTCCAAACGCAGTGAAACTTTTTGGAGATTCTTTTTGGACCAGAAGACCACCAGTGGGCCAAAGAAGTACCAGAGGGGTGCCCGGAGGGGTGGGGGCACAACCCACCTGGGCACGCAAGATGAACATTTATTTGGGGTCTAAATCCCGAAATAAATTTTCCCCGGCTTCTAAAATCAAGCCGGACAAGATGAACATTTATTTGGGGCCTAAATGCAATTTTGAAAAATGCGCATTTTTCCTAAATTCAAATAAAATAGCGATAAACTCCAAATAAAAATCTTATTTGATTTTTTTATTAAACCTTCAATATTTCTTTATTTTGGGAAAGTCATTTTATTCCCTCTCTCATATTTTTGTAATAGAAATAACTGAAGAAAAAATAAATAAAATCAAATGATCCTATTTTAAAAATTTGAGAAAACTCAAATATGAAAATAACGAAATCTCCAACTCTCTCCGTGGGTCCTCGAGTTGCGTGAAATTTCTAGAATCAAGCCAAAATGCAATAAAATTTGTGATATGCAAATGATGACCTATGTATAACATTCCAAATTGAAAATTTGGGATGTTACAAACCTACCCCCCTTAAGATGAATCTCTCCCTCGAGCTTCGGGTTGGCTAGAAAATAGGCGAGGGTGGTCCTTCAGCAGGTCTTCCTCTCGCTCCCAGGTGGCTTCATCCTCGGTGTGGTGGTTCCACTGGACTTTGCAAAAATTGATAACCTTGCTGCGGGTGACTCGGCTGGCATACTCGAGAATTTTGACTGGTTTCTCCTCGTAGGTCAAATCATTACCCAACTAAATCGCTTCCAGCGGCACAGTATCCCTGAACGGTATATTAGCCATCTCTGCGTGGCACTTCTTCAACTGGGAAACGTGGAACACGTCGTGAACTCCTGACAATCGTTCGGGCAATTCCAACTTGTAAGCAACTTCTCCCATGCGCTCCAAAACTTTGTATGGTCCCACAAAACGTGGCACTAGTTTTCGTTTAACTCCAAAGCGCTTAACTCCTCGAAGTGGAGATACTCGAAGATAGACTCTATCTCCGACTTCGAAAATTGTCTCCTTGCGTTTAGAATCCGCATAGCTCTTCTGCCTAGACTGGGCTACCTTGAGCCTATCACGAATCAACTTCACCTTCTGTTCAGACTCCTTAATCAAATCTAGTCCAAACAACTGGCGGTCTCCACTTCATCCCACGACAATGGTGTTCTGCACCTCCTTCCGTACAAGGCTTCGAAAGGGGCCATCTTCAGACTAGATTGATAACTGTTGTTGTAAGAGAACTCCGCATATGGCAAGTTGTCATCCCAACTTGATCCATAATCTAGTGCACAAGCTCTCAGCATATCCTCCCAAATCTGATTGACTCTCTCGGTCTGCCCATCTGTCTGCGGATGAAAAGCTGTACTAAACTCTAGCCTGGTACCCAAAGTTTCGTGCAACTGATTCCAGAACTTTGAGGTAAACTGGGTTCCTCTATCTGACACGATGCTCCTCGGAACTCCATGCGGACATACTATCCTGGTCATGTATATCTTAGCCAACTTGGCACTGCTGTAAGTGGTTTTCACTGGGATGAAATGTGCTACCTTCGTCAAGCGATCAACTACAACCCAAATCGAGTCATAGCCTGAACGAGTCTTGGGCAATCCCGTGATAAAATCCATGCCTAATTTTTTCCACTTCCATTCGGGTATCGGCAGTGGCTGTAACAACCCTGCAGGCTTCTGTTGCTCTGCCTTCACTCTCTGACATACATCACAAACTAATATCCTTGTTCATTCCGGTCCACCAGAAAGTGTCCTTCAAATCCAAATACATCTTGGTATTTCCTGGGTGAATCGAGTACGGCGAATCATGGGCCTCTTGCAAAATCCACTTCATGATCTCTGGGTCATTAGGCACATATACGCGGTCCTCAAACCATAGGGTATCGTGTTCATCCTCATGAAATCCTTTAGCTTTCCCCTTGCTCATTTTCTCCTTAATAGAGGCAATATCCTTGTTAGTCGTCTGAGCTTCCCTGATCTTATCCATCAAAGTAGACTGAATCTCCAATGCTGCTACATAGCCTCTCGGAACTATCTCTAAACATAGCTCTCGAAGATCCTCGGCTAACTCCTTTGGTAAATCTCCGGTCATGAGTGTGTTGACATGGCTCTTGCCGCTCAACGCATCGGCTACTACGTTAGCCTTTCCGGGGTGGTAATGCAATCTCATTTCATAATCCTTAACGAGCTCCAACCATCTCCTTTGCCTGAGATTCAACTCCTTCTGCGTGAAGATGTACTTCAAACTCTTGTGATCCGTGTACACCTCACAATGGTTTCCAATGAGAAAATGTCTCCAAGTCTTCAATGCGTGTACTACGGCTGCTAACTCCAAATCATGTGTAGCATAATTCAACTCATGGGGCTTAAGCTGTCATGAAGCATACGAAACAACTCTTCCCTCCTGCATAAGTACTGCTCCAAGTCCTCGACGTGAAGCGTCGCAATACATCTCATAATCCTTGCACTGATCTGGCAGAATCAACACTGGTGATGTAACCAAACATTTCTTCAACTCCTGGAAACTAGCCTCACATTCTTTAGTCCAATTGAACTTGGTATCCTTCTTTAATAACTCCGTCATAGGCTTCACAATCTTCGAGAAATTCTCAATGAATCTCCGGTAATATCCTGCCAATCCAAGGAAACTCCGGACCTCTCCAACTGTCGTTGGTGCTTCCCAGTTTGTCACAGTGACAACCTTGGTGGGATCTACTGTTATACCTTCTCCGTATATAACGTGTCCGAGGAATCCAACTTCCTTCAACCAAAACTCACATTTGCTGAACTTGGCATATAACTGATGTTCTCTGAGCTTCTCAAGTACTAAACGCAAATGCTCCTTATGCTCTTCTTCATTCTTTGAATAAACCAAAATATCATCAATGAACACCACGACGAACTTATCCAAAACTCCATAAACACCTTGTTCATCATGTTCATGAAATAGGCAAAAGTTAGTCGACCAAATGACATAACGGTATACTCATACAGTCCATACCTGGTGGTAAAAGCCGTCTTGGGTATATCCTGCTCTCGAATCTTCAACTGATGGTATCCTGATCGCAAATCAATCTTGGAAAATACCTTAGCTCCTTGCAATTGGTCAAACAAGTCGTTGATCATCGGCAATGGGTACTTATTCTTAATGGTCACTTCATTCAATCCTCGATAATCAATAACCATTCTCAATAATCCATCCTTTTTTCCACTAGAAGTACTGGCGATCCCAGAAGAGCTTGGGTGAATAAAACCTTTATCCAGTAACTCCTTAATCTGCTTCTTAATTTCTTCCAAATCTTGTGCGGGCATCCGGTACGGTCTCTTAGATATCGGCCCTGTGCGTGGCAAAAGCTCAATCAGAAACTCAATGTCTCTATCCGGTGGCATGCCTGGCAAGTCCTCTGGAAATACGTCCGGGTAATCCTTCACCACGGGTACTTCCTCCTGCACAACTCCTGATAAGGAATTTACTTGCGTCCTCTTTGGCTCATGCCGTGACACATACTTGATTATTCTTCCTTCTGGGGTGGTAAGAAAAATTGACTTACTGGCGCAATCGATGTTTCCTCCATACATGGATAGCCAATCCATACCTAGAATCACGTCCAAACCTTGCGATTCCAGAATGATTAAATCTGTGGGGAAAACATGCATTCCTATACTCAAAGTCACTTGAAAACATCCTCGACTAGCCATATACTCCGCTCCTGGTGAGCTTACTAACATAGGTGTTCTAAGAACCTTGGTGGGAAGTTTATACTTATCCACAAATCCCCATGATATGTATGAACGCGATGCACCAGTATCAAAAAGAACGATTGCGAAGAAATGTCTTAACCAAAAACTTACCTATTCGCATCCGGCCGGGCTTCAACCTCCTCCACGTTAACGTGGTTCACCCGTCCCTGTTGAAAGGGTTCGCTTCTTCCCGAGCTTCCATTGCCATTTCCATTCGGGCTTCGGACATTCATTGGCATAATGTCCATCTTCCGACACTTAAAGCAAGTGACTTGGCTCAGGTCCCTCTTGGCTGGGGTGGACGGGTTGGTGCGGTTTTGTCCGTTGCTTCCTCCATTCCCGTTACCATTCTTGGAGCCATTATGATTGTGCGAGCTACCTCCTCCATGGGTATGCTGAAATTGTCCTCCCGGTTTCGGGGTAAAGCATAGCTTTTGCTGAGCTCCTGAATTGTACTTCCCTTGACCATACTTCCTCTTGCGGTTTTCAATCTGTTGTTGCTTCCCTTCAATCATAAGAGCATGATCTACCAACTCCTGGTAGTTGTTGAAAGTTGCTACCATCAACTGCATCCCAAGCTCATCATTTAGTCCTTCCAGGAACTTCTCCTGCTTGGATGCATGTGTAGCAACGTCATCGGGAGCATAACGTGCTAACTTACTAAAGTCCTCCACATACTAGCCTACAGTGCATCCTCCTTGGCGTAATTTGCGAAACTCACGCTTCTTCATGGCCATAGCTCCTGCTGAAACGTGGGCAGTACGGTAAGCTTGTTGAAACTGGTCCCATGTGATAGTGTCAATAGGGTGTGTGGCTGTGTAATTCTCCCACCATGATGTTGCGGGTCCATCAAGCTGATGTGCGGCAAAACGCACTCTCTCCGCATCCGTGCATCCTGCAGTGGCCAGCTCCCTTCCAACCTTGCGGAGCCAATCATCTGCAACAATCGGCTCGATGCTACTGGAAAACACCGGCGGATTTAGCCTCAAGAAACGAGTCAAATGGTCAACAGGTGGTGGTGGTGGTGGGTTGATGTTGTTGTTGTTGTTGTTGTTGTTGTTGTTGTTGTTGTTGTTGTTGTTGTTGTTGTTGTTGTTGTTGCCTTGGTTCTGTACTAGTGCTTGCATCAAAGCATTCTGCTGTTGAATCAACTGAGTGATCTCCGGTGGGAAAACAAATCCGGTGTCGCGTCTCGGAGGCATCTGAGGGTGTTAGAGAAGATGAGGATATAGAATAGAATGAGGTCTAGTGAGAAAACACTACCCATATGCACATGAGACAAATGCAAACAATATCACTCCAATCAATTCAAACAAAGGTATACAACGGTGTATCTATTGTTACAAAAGTGCTCGGACTATACTAGATATAATGGGGAAAATACTACTACTGTTATGGTGGTCAACTAGAAAAACTGCTCTGATGAAGACTCCATGATATCCGCTCCAGCTTCATCAACATAGTCATCATCGCTGTCGTCGGGGTCCGAGTCGGTGTCGTCGATGATGATATAGTTATTCGGGCAAGTGGAATCGTCGTCTTCTCCTCCTGGTGCGGGGTCTCCCATGAAAACTCCTAACTTCCTGGTTAAGTCATCATTCTTCTCCACTAGCACTTCAATTTCTTCCATGTAATCTTCACGTGTAGCCTTGAGTTCTTCCTCTAGCTCCGTGATCTTGGTCAAGGCCTTCGCAGATCCATCATGCTGCAAGACATCTGGTTCTCTGGCGTCGGATGTGCTGGTTTAACTCTGGATAAAAGCTGCGATTGATCTATCCTTCCTGGTGCTGATCATCTCCAATTGCTCATCTCGGCGCCCACAAATCTGGTAGATAGTATCCTTGAGATCATTGCGGTAAACTTCTCCAATACGTCCCATGGTGATGTGGGCTGCCATACTCTTTCCTAGATTCCAGGTTGGTGCATCAAAGGAAAATTCTATGGGCTCCTTGACTGGCGTGAACGTCCTCCCTGGAACTTGAACTTGAATCATCCAGCGCTCCTCTTCGGGTAAAGTGGCGTTGTAGGTCCCGGTGAAGCTTGGTACTCCGATGTTCAGGTATCTAGTGACTTTCTTCAAGTGACGTCCAAAGGGTGTATCATCATCCGGTTGCATGAACTTGTTCCTTGCATCCGCCATCCTAAAAGAGTAGAAAAGATGAGGAGTCAGAAATGAGAAGAAAGGGTAGTGATCTAGGGCTTTAGCTTAGTGCTCGTGTCCTACAGTCAGCGTGTGCTCTGATACCATCTTGTAGCGACCAGACCTCAAACAGTCCGATCTCTATGCATCAGTGTCATCCCTGGATTAGTAATGCTGACACGCACAATACTTGAAGGATTTATAACAGAGTAGCAATCACACACTTATTACATCGAATGTCTCAAAAGAGAACTTATTACAATAAATATGGCTTAAGGCCATCTAATAACGATAACAGCGGAAGGCTTGGAAGATAAGCGAGTCCATCAACTCCAACAGCATCACTGAGTATAGAACCACGACCTAAGGCACCTTACTGTCGTCGTCGAAAAGTCTCGCAACATAAGCGTTGCAGCCCGAAACGGTCAAGACATGGAATATCTTGGCAATGTAACACATAGAGTAATATGAAAGAGTAATGCTATAATACATGCATATATGGCTGGTGGAAAGCTCTATGGTTACAGTTTTGCGTAAAGCCAATTTTTCCCTACTGCAAAGGAATAAATTTTATTTAACTATCATGGTGGTTGTTAAACACTGAGAATGGTTGACAGCATTCTCAATCCCAATTAAGCATCATCATTAAAACCCAACAATATTAATTGAAGTAACATGTTGAGATTCACATGATAATCCAAGTACTAGATACTCAAGATGTCCATAACCGGGGACACGGCTATCCATGATTAGTTTATACACTCTGCAGAGGTTTGTGCACTTTTCCCCACAAGACTCGATCTCCTCAGTTCGTATTCTCGCACTACATGGTGTTTGAGAAACGGATGACCGAGACATAGTCTTTCAGAAGCACTAGCACCTTACGAATGGGTAGACAGTTACACCTACATCCCTCTACATCTCCTAGTCTACCACTGTAAGAGTTCGCACGACTTAATCAACTATGCTAGAGCCCATAGTAGCTTGTGGCTGCACACAGAAGTTTCTAGCATGAATAATCTCATGATCCCGTTGAGCCTGGGTGGCGGTCCAAAAAGAAATAGGCAATCCTGGAATACCCAGGTACCTCAATCCACCCAGATGTGTGTTAAAGTTGCCACCTTAAATAAACCTTTAATTAACAATCTCACATCTGTCATGGATACACTCACCCAATCCACGTCTACTAGCATAGCATGGCAATAATAAGCAAACGTAGAAGTAACTCCCAAAGGTTTGATAATAAAACAGGTAATAGGTACTACCTAAATTACTTTCCCCAAACCCACAATTTAATTAGATCCTAATCATGCAATGTTTGAGGATTGATCTGATGCATAAAAACTGGGTATGAAAAGGGATATGATCAAAGTGTTACTTGCCTTGCTGATGATCCGCGAAACCTAGAGATTCAAAGTAGCAAGCGGCGCACTCCGGGTACTCTATCGCAAACAAACAAGCATACAATAAGTACTCATCTAATGCACGGGTAAAACTCAAACAGAAGATCTAACCAGAAATTTCAACTTAAGAACTTCGGTTTGCGAAAAGAAACAAATCAAACGAAGCAACGAAGGTCAAACGGCAAAAGAAACAAGCTTCGTTTACTAATCTGGACCTAAGTCAAATTTTACAGAGGCAAAAACTTGTTTGAGTTGATTATTCCGAAAGAGGGTTTCGAGACGAAACTCTAGGCGCTTGAATCGCCTGATTCCGATAAACGAGCGAAAAGTTATACTAGATCAAAATCGGATCAGAAATCACGATTAGAAATAATCACGGAAAATCCGAGAAAAATAAAAACGGACGAACAAGCTAAAGAACGAACGTTCGTTAACTGAAACTAAACAACGAAAACCGTTTGTTAAAACGTACGAACGTGCGAACGCTCGCTAAATAAACTAAACCGAAAAACAAACAGATCTAGGTTTTTTTTAAAACCAAACGAAAAACCGTCGGAAAACCGAACGGTTTTCTCGAGAAAATCACCACGGCGAGGCGATAACTTACTCGGCGAGGGCGGCGGGTCAAAGGGACGGCGGCGGCGGTCGGCGACGGCGAATGGCGGCGGCGGCGGCGGCGGCGAAGCGATAGCGGCAAGAAGCGGCGGCAGCAGCACATGCAAGGGCGCTGGTGGGCTCGGGGGGCTATATAAAGGCCGGCCAAGTGAGTCTGGCGAACACGCCCAAAGTCAATTTCGTTTTTTTCTATAATTACGCGAAGAAAAACAAACAAAAGAAATACTAAACGGACTCAAAAATCCGAAATAAATTTTCCCGACTACAAAATCAAGCCGGAGAAGATGAACATTTATTTGGGGCGTAAATGCGATTTTGAAAAACGCGCATTTTTCCTAAATTCAAATAAAATAGCGATAAACTCCAAATAAAGAGCTTATTTGATTTTTTTTATAAAACCTTCAATATTTCTTTATTTTGGGAAAGTCATTTTATTCCCTCTCTCCTATTTTTGTAATAGAAATAATTGAAGATAAAATAAATAAAATCAAATGATCCTATTTTTAAAATTTGAGAAAACTCAAATATGAAAATAACGAAATCTCCAACTCTCTCCGTGGGTCCTCGAGTTACGTGAAATTTCTAGAATCAAGCCAAAATGCAATAAAATTTATGATATGCAAATGATGACCTATGTATAACATTCCAAATTGAAAATTTGGGATGTTATAGTTATTTTAGTACGAACTCTTGAATAGTTATTTGGTGTGTTGGGGACACAAGAGACTCTTTGTTATTAGGTTGCAGGTTGTTTGAGAAGAACCATCTTCATCCTACGCCTCCCACGGATTAATAAACCTTAGGTCATCCACTTGAGGGAAAATTGCTACTATCCTACAAAACTCTGCGCTTGGAGGCCCAACACGAGACTACAAGAATAAAGTTGCGTAGTAGACATCAGTATGCACGTTGATCCAACGTGTCTCCCATTATCATATTGAATGGGGTTTTCTCAGGATTATCAAAGTAGTGCATAATATTTTTTACATAACGAGCATCGAGGATTTTAGGAGGTTCCACATCTCCATGAGTAGCAAGTACCACTAATTTTTTTGTGTGTTTCGTGTTTCATATCCATAACTAAAGATAGAGAACAACTTAGAACAGGAAATGAAAACTACTTAGTGATAAAACAAACAAGAACACACGAGAATATTCACCCCATGCTAATGCTCCCCGGCAATGCTGCCAGAAAAAGGTCTTGATAACCCACAAGTATAGGGGATCGTTTCTAGCATTTTTTGATAAATAAGAGTGTCGAACCCGACGAGGAGATAAAGGTAGATCAAATATGCCCTCAAGTTCTACCGATGTAACATCCCAAATTTTCAATTTGGAATGTTATACATAGAGCATCATTGCATATCATATTTTTCATTGCATTTTCTTTGCATTTTGCTCGATCCTAGAAAATTTTACACAACTCAAGGACCCTCGGAGAGAGTTGGGGATTTTCGTTATTTTCATATTTGAGTTTTCTCAAATTTTGAAAATAGGATCGTTGATTTTAATTATTTTTTCTTCAATTATTTCTATTACAAAAATATGAGAGAGGGAATAAAATGACTTTCCCAAAATAAAGAAATAATGAAGATTTAATAATAAAATCAAATAAGATTTTATTTTGGAGTTTTTCGCCTTTTTATTTGAATTTAGGAAAAATGCGCGTTTTTCAAAATTGCATCTAGGCCCCAAATAAATGTTCATTAAATCCGGCTTGATTTTAGAAACCGGGGAAAATTTGTTTCGGTATTTTTGGAGTCCGTTTGATACTTCTTTTGATTTTTTTCTACGCGTAATGTTTTATTAAAAAAAACGAACCGCCTTTCGGCCGTACATGAGCGGGACTCCGCTCGGGGGCGCCTTTAAATAGCGACCGCCCCGGGAGCCCTAGCCCACCCGAGCCCGCCGCCGCCCATTGCCGAAAGAAAGCGCCTTCGAGGTTCGCGCCGCCTCGAATTCCGTGCCGATTTTATTTTATTTTAAAAAAACCGATCGGTTTTCTTCGGTTTTTTTCGTTTTTTTTTCTTTTTTTATTTTATTTTTTTTCTTTTTCCGTTCGAATCTGTTCGTCGTTTTTTCCTTTTTCTCGGATTTAATCCGCGATTTTTCCGATCGCGATTCCAGATCCGATTTTCGTTTCAAGATAATTTTTCGCTCGTTTATCTAATCAGCGATTCAAGCGCTGAGTTTCGCCTCGAAACCCTCTTTCCGAATAATCTACTTAAACAAGTTCTTGCATCTGTAAAATTTGACCTAGATCCAGATTAGTAAAACGAAGCTGTTTTCTTTCGCCGTTTGACTTTCGTTGCTTCGTTTGATTTGATTTTTTTTGCAAACCGGAGTTCTTAAGTTGAACTATCTGGTTAGATCTATTTGAGTTTTACCTGTGCATTAGGTGAGTACTTATTGTATGCTTGTTTGTTTGTCTGCGATAGATTATCCGGAGTGCGCCGCTTGTTACTTCGAATCTCTAGGTTACGCGGATCATCAGCAAGGCAAGTAACACTTTGATCATACTCTTCTCATACCCAGTTTTTATGCATTAGATCTATTCCTCAAACACTTGCATGATTAGGATCTAATTAAATTGTGGGATGGGAAGTAGATGAGGTGGTACCTATTACCTGTTTTATTATCAAACCTTTGGGAGTTACTTCTACGTTTGCTTATCATGTTATGCTATGCTATGCGAGTAGACGTGGATTGGGTGAGTGTATTCCATGACAGATGTGAGATTTTTATTTAATGGTTTATTTAAGGTGGCAACTTAAACACACATCTGGGTGGATTAAGGCACCTGGTTTCTATCAGGACTTGCATGTATTTCTTCGGACCGCCACCCAGGCTCAAAGGGATCATGAGATTATTCGAACTAGAAACTTCCGTGTGCAGCCACAAGCCATTATGGGCTCTGGCATAGTTGACTAAGTTGTGCGAACTCTTACGGGTAGACTAGCAGATGTAGGGGAAAGTAGGTGTACCGGTCTACTCACAAGTAAGGTGCTAGTGCTTCTGAAAGACTATGTCTCGGTCATCCGTTTCCCAAACACCATGTAGTGCGAGAAACCAAACGGAGGCGATCGAGTCTTGTGGGGAAAAGTGCGCAAACCTCTGCAGAGTGTATAAACCAATCATGGTTAGCCGTGTCCCCTGTTATGGACATCTTGAGTATCTAGTACCTGGATATCATGTGAATCTCATCATGTTACTTCTAATTAATATTGTTGGGTTTGTTAATGAGTACTTTTAATTGGGATTGAGAATGCTGTCAACCATTCTCAATGTTTCACAACCACCATGATAGTTAAATAAATTTATTCCTTTGCAGAGGGAAAAATTGGCTTTATGCAAAATCAGAATCAGAGAGCTTTCCACCAGCCATATATGCATGTAGTATAGGCTTATCATTCCATTATTCTCTATGTGTTACATTGCCAAGATATTCCATGTGTCAATTGCTTTCGGCTGCAACGTTTCATGTTGTCGACTTTTCGCATTTACGAGTAAGGTGCTTAGGTCGTGGTTCTATACTCAAGGATGCCGTTGGAGTTGATGGACTCGCTTATTCTTCCAAGCCTTCCGCTGTTATCGTTATTAGATGGCCTTGCGATATTTATTTTATTAAGTTCTCTTATGAGACATTCGATTGTAATAAGTGTGTGATTGCTACTCGTTATAAATCCTTCAAGTATTGTGTGGTGTCGATTATCGATCCGTGGATGACACCGAGCACGAGACTTGACTGTTTGAGGTCGGGTCGCTACTGAGATGGTATCGAGCACACACCGATCAGAGGACACGACCATTAAGCTAAAACCCTAGATCACTACTCTCTTCTCATTTCTCGACTCTCATCTTTTCTACTCTTTTAGGATGACTAAGAGAGGATCAAGTTCACTCAGCCGGATGAAGATACACCCTTTAGACGACACCTGAAGGAAGTCACTAAGTACCTTAACATTGGATTACCAAGCTTCGCCGAGACCTACAATTCCACTTTACCCGAAGAGGAGCGCTGGAAGATTCAAGCCCAAGTTCCCAGAAGGACGTTTGCGCCAATCACGGAGCCCATAGTGTGTGTTTTCAATGCACCAACCTGTAGTCTGGGAAAGAGTATGGCAGCTCACATAACCATGGGGCACATTGGAGAAGTTTATAAAGAAGACCTAAAAAATACTATCTACCAGATTTGCAGACGCCGAGATGAACAATGGGAGATAGTTGGCACTAAGAAGGATCGATCCATTGCAGCTTTCATCCAGGAGTTAAACCAGCACATTCGACGTAAGGAGAACCAGATGTGCGCAGACATGATGGAGTTGAGGACAGCAAAAGCCAATATTATCGAACTAGAAGGAGAACTGAAGGCCACTTGCAAGGACTACATGGAGGAGATTGTAGCTCTAGTGGGATAAAATGGCGATCTTAAGGAGAAGATTGAAGAACTCACGGGAAATTCAGCACCCGGAGGAGAAGATGAAGATAGCACCTGTCCAGAGAACTACATCATCATCGACGACACCGATTCCGATCCTAGTGATGATGATTACGAAGATGAAGCTGGAGCAGATATCATGGAGTCTTCATCGGAGCAGTTTTTTGAGTTGACCACCATAACAGTAGTAGATTACCCCCATGTTATATTAGTTTTAGTTTCAGCACTTTGTAACGATAGATAGACCGTTGTATGTCCTTGTTTGAATTTATTGGAGTGATATTGTGTGATTTGTCTCATGTGCATATGGGTAGTGTTTCTCTCTAGACCTCATTCTATTTTAAATTCTCGTCTTTTCTTAAAACCCTTAGATGCCTCCGAGACGCGACCCCGGATTTGTTTTCCCGCCAGAGATCACCCAGTTGATTCAGCAGCAGAATACCTTGATTCAAACATTGGTACAGAACCAAGGCAACAACAACAACAACCCACCGCCACCACCACCCGTTGACCATTTGACCCGTTTCTTAAGGCTAAATCCGCCGGTGTTTTCCAATAGCATCGAGCCGATTGTTGCAGATGATTGGCTCCGTAAGATAGGGAGGGAGTTGACCACTGCAGGATGTACAGATGGAGAAAGGGTGAAGTTTGCTGCACATCAGCTTGAAGGACCCGCAGCAAGATGGTGGGAGAATTTTACAGCCCACTTACCACAGAGACACCGCCACATGGGATCGGTTTCAAGAAGCTTCCGTCGCCCATGTTTCAGCAGGAGCTATGGCCATGAAGAAGCGTGAGTTTCGCAACTTACGCCAAGGAGGACGGACGATCGCCAAGATGTGGATGATTTCATGGCCGCACGTTATGCCCCGGATGACGTTACTACGGACGCAGCTAAGGGGAGAAGTTTCTAGAAGGACCGAATGATGAGCTGAGCATGCAGTTGATGGTAGCCACTTTCAATAACTACCAGGAGTTAGTAGATCGTGTGCTTATGATTGAAGGAAAGCAGCAGAGATTGAAAATCGCAAGAGGAAGTATGGACAGGGAAGAATAACTCGAGCTCGCAGAAACTTCGCTTTACCCCTAAGACAGAGGACAATTTCAGCATACCCATGGAGGAGGTAGCTCGCACAACCATAATGGCACCAAGAATGGGAACGGGAATGGAGGAAGCAATGGACGAACCGCACCAACCCGTCAACACCATCCAAGGTAGACTGAGCCACATAACTTGCTTTAAGTGCCGCAAGACTGGGCATTATGCAAACGAATGTCCGTAAGGCGAATGGAAATGGCAATGGAAGCTCAGAAAGAAGCCAATCCTTTCAACAAAGGACAAGTGAACCACGTTACCATGGAGGAGGTTGAAGCTCACCGGATGCGTAATAGGTAAGTTTTTGGTTAAGTCATTTATGCAGTTGTTCTTTTTTCGATCCTGGTGCATCGCATTCATTCATATCAAGGGGATTTGCGGATAAGTTTAGCCTACCCACTAAAACTCTTAAGACACCCATGCTAGTATGCTCACCGGGAGCGGAGTATATGGCAAGTCAAGGATGTTTTCAAGTGCCATTAAGTATAGGGAGGCATGTTTTCCCAATAGATTTAATCATATTGGAATCCCAAGGTTTGGATGTAATTCTTGGTATGGATTGGCTGTCGATGTATGGAGGAAACATCGATTGCGCCAGTAAGACAATTTTGCTTACGACCCCAGAAGGAAGGAGAATCAAGTATGTATCACGGCATGAGCCGAGGAGAGCACATGTAAATTCCTTATCAGGAGTTGTGCAGGAAGAAGTACCAGTGGTAAGGGATTACCCGGACGTGTTTCCGAAAGAGTTGCCAGGCATGCCACCGGATAGAGACATTGAGTTTCTGATTGAACTACTGCCAGGCACTGGGCTGATATCTAAGAGACCATATAGGATGCCAGCCCCAAGATTTGGAGGAAATTAAGAAGCAGATTAAGGAGTTACTGGATAAAGGTTTTATTCGCCCAAGTTCTTCGCCTTGGGGATCACCAGTACTTCTAGTGGAGAAGAAGGATGGATCATTAAGAATGGTTGTTGATTATCGAGGATTGAATGAAGTGACCATTAAGAACAAATACCCACTGCCGATGATCAATGACTTGTTTGACTAGTTGCAAGGAGCTAAGGTGTTTTCAAAGATCGATTTGCGATCAGGGTACAATCAGTTGAAGATTCGAGAGAAGTATATACCTAAGACGGCTTTTACCACCAGGTACGGGCTGTATGAGTACACCGTTATGTCATTTGGTCTGACTAACGCACCTGCCTATTTTATGAACATGTTGAACAAAGTGTTTATGGAGTTTTTGGATAAGTTCGTCGTGGTGTTCATTGATGATATTTTGGTTTACTCAAGAATGAAGAGGAACATAAGGAGCATTTATGTTTGGTACTCGAGAAGCTCGAGAGAACACCGGTTGTATGCCAAGTTCAACAAGTGTGAGTTTTGGTTGAAGGAAGTTGGATTTCTTGGACATGTTATATCCGGAGAAGGTATAGCAGATAGACCCCACTAAAGTTGTCACCGTAATAAATCGGGAAGCACCAACAACGATGGGAGAGATCCGGAGTTTCCTTGGACTAGCGGGATATTACCGGAGATTCATTGAGAATTTTTCAAGGATTGCGAAGCCTATGATGTAATTGTTGAAGAAGGATACCAAGTTCATTTGGACCGAGGAGTGTGAAGCTAGTTTCAAGAGTTGAAGAAACATTTGGTTACCTCACCAAGCTAATTCTGCGGATCGGACCAAGGATTACGAGGTATATTGCGGCGCTTCACGCCGAGGACTTGAAGCAGTGCTTATGCAGGAGGGGAGAGTTGTTTCGTATGCTTCACGACAGCTTAAGCCTCATGAGCTAAACTATGCCACGCATGATTTGGAGTTAGCATCCGTAGTGCATGCGTTGAAAACATGGAGACATTTCCTCATTGGAAATCATTGTGAGGTGTATACGAATCACAAGAGTTTGAAATACATTTTCACGCAGAAGGAGCTGAATCTCTGGCAAAGGAGATGGTTGGAACTCATCAAAGACTATGATATGAGATTGCATTATCACCCCGGAAAGGCTAACGTTGTAGCAGACGCGTTGAGCCGTAAGAGTCACGTCAATACGTTAATGACGGGATAAATACCAAAGAAGTTAGCCAAGGATCTTCGAGAGCTATGTTTGGAGATAGTTCCGAGAGGCTATGTATCAGCATTGGAGATTCAGTCAACTTTGATGGACAAAATCATGGAAGCTCAGAAGACTGACAAAGAGATTGCCTCTATAAAGGAGAGAATGAGCGAAGGAAAGGCTAAGGGATTTCGTGAGGATGAGCACGATACCCTATGGTTTGAAGACCGTGTATATGTGCCCAATGACCCGGAGATCAGGAAGTTGATTCTACAAGAGGCACATGATTCACCATATTCGATTCACCCAGGAAATACCAAAATGTATTTGGATTTGAAGAATACTTTCTGGTGGACCGGAATGAAGAAGGATATTGCAGAGTACGTAGCAGTTTGTGATGTATGTCGAGGGTGAAGGCGTAACATCGAAGCCGCCAGGATTGTTACAGCCATTGCCTATACCCGAATGGAAGTGGATAAACTAGGAATGGATTTCATCACAGGATTGCCCAGGACTCGTTCAGGCTATGACTCGATTTGGGTTATAGTAGATTGTTTGACGAAGGTAGCTCATTTCATTCCAATAAAGACTACCTACAACAGTGCCAAATTGGCCAAGATATACATGACCAGGATTGTATGCTTGCATGGAGTTCCAAGGAGTATCGTATCAGATAGAGGAACCCAATTTACCTCGAAGTTCTGGAAGCAGTTGCATGAAACTTTGGGAACCAGACTGGAGTTTAGCACAGCTTTCCATCCACAGACAGATGGACAAACCGAGAGAGTCAACCAGATTTTGGAGGATATGCTTAGAGCTTGTGCTTTGGATTATGGATCAAGTTGGGATGAAAATTTGCCGTATGCGGAGTTTTCTTATAACAACAGTTACCAAACCAGTTTGAAGATGGCCCCTTTCAAAGCATTGTACGGAAGGAGGTGCAGGACCCCGTTGTTGTGGGATGAAGTTGGAGACCGCCAGTTGTTTGGACCAGATTTGATTAAGGAGTCTGAACAGAAAGTAAAGTTGATTCGCGATAGGCTCAAGGTAGCCCAGTCAAGACAGAAAAGCTATGCGGATTCAAAACACAAGGAGACAGAATACGAAGTCGGAGACAGAGTTTATCTTCGAGTTTCGCCACTTCGAGGAGTTAAGGGAAAGTTAGCACCTCGATTTGTTGGACCTTATCGTGTTTTGGAACGTATGGGAGAAGTTGCGTACAAGTTGGAACTACGCGAAGGATTATCAGGAGTTCATGATGTGTTTCACGTTTCACAATTGAAGAAGTGTCATGCAGAGATGGTTGATATACCATCGAGAGATACCGTACACCGAAGCGATTCAGTTGAATGATGATTTGACCTACGAGGAGAAACCGTTAAGATTTTGGAGTATGCCACAGAGTCACTGCAGAAGAAGGTCATTAAGTTTTGCAAAGTTCATGGATCCACCACACGAGGATGAAGCCACCGGGACCGAGAGGAAGATTTGCTTAAAGACCACCTCACCTATTTTCTAGCCAACCCAATCTCGAGGGCTAGATTCATCTTAAGGGGGTAGGTTTGTAACATCCCAAATTTTCAATTTGGAATGTTATACACATAGCATCATTGCATATCATATTTTACATTGCATTTTCTTTGCATTTTGCTCGATCCTAGAAAATTCTACACAACTCAAGGACCCTCGGAGAGAGTTGGGGATTTTCGTTATTTTCATATTTGACTTTTCTCAAATTTTGGAAATAGGATCGTTGATTTTAATTATTTTATCTTCAATTATTTCTATTACAAAAATATGAGAGAGGGAATAAAATGACTTTCCCAAAATAAAGAAGTAATGAAGATTTAACAATAAAATCAAATAAGATTTTATTTTGGAGTTTTTCGCCTTTTTATTTTGAATTTAGGAAAAATGCGCATTTTTCAAAATTGCATCTAGGCCACAAATAAATGTTCATTAAATCCGGCTTGATTTTATAAACCGGGGAAAA